>OZ025296.1:204562472-205162472 GCA_964019185.1 Maratus speculifer
CGTTAATTCGAACTCGTCAGGATCACAAGAAAGGTTCGAATTATCCGAAGTTCGAACTATGGAAAATATGAAATGAAAATAAGCTTAATATGGTACTATTGCAAAGGAATTGATGTTATAGTGTTTTTTTAATTTATTTCGTCTGTTATCATTTGAATATGACTTAATATTAAATTAGAATGGATAAATACATAAACTAATTAAAAGACTAGAGATAAGCACAAAGGAAGAAAAATTTAAAGCTTCACTGATGGACAGATGGGATACAAAGAAAGCGAATATCAAATGCATTGGATTATATATATACTTGTTCTGAACAATTTTCACAAAAATCAAAGAAAGAAAGTTATTCAAATGATCTGAAATTCGTGAGAAAGAAGACAAAAATGAAAAATCAAAACTCTCGTTAGTTCGAATTAAACGAAGTCAAGAGAAAATGAGTTCGAATTAATGAAAATTTTTAACGTTATTCTGCCATTGAAAATTTTGGGACTTCATATTTACACTGCAAATCTTAAAACACTTTTCAGAACACTTTTTAGAACACTTATTTTGTCTCCTTTTTTAGAACACTTTTTTGGAACAGTTTTTAGAATACTTCTCAGAATACTTAAGGAACACATTTGAGAATGCTTTTCAGAACACATATTTGTCTCCTTTTTTAGAACACTTTTTAGCGCACTTTTCAGAACACATTTTAGAACACATATGGAATGCTTATTTCTTTCCAGCGCACTTTCTAGAACACATTTGAGAACACTTTTTGGAACACTTTTTGTCACCTTTTTTGGAGCACTTTTCAGCGCACTTTCTGGAACACTTTTTATTATGCTTATGGAACACTTTTTAGAATGCTTGTGAAATACTGATCTTTTTCTAGTACACATTCTAGCACACTTTTCCGAACATATTTTAAAAAATTTTCTTTTATGGGTCATTTTCAAAAAACTTGTACATTTGGGAAATTTTTTACAAAAAAAAAAAAAAAATTCTAATGCAAATTATAAAAATATTAGACGATACTAAAACATTTCTTGTATATAAAACTGAAAACAGCAGCTCACTTTTTGATTTGGAATGTCAAATAAAAAATAAAATATGAACTTGCAACAGTAAAATGTTCCCCTCCGTTACCAACAATCAAAAATTTTAATTTAACAAAATAAAACACCTAAAACAGTAAATATCACATTTCCTTTAATTACATGATTGCTACTTTCAGAAAATTCTAACTGTTGTTTTGTTATGATTATTTTTATTTTTGTAAAATACAAAAGATTTCCTCTCTGTTACTTTTTTGAAAAAATCATAATTTTTAATTAAATGTGCATTCACATTTTTTCAGTTAAATTATAAAAAAATATTACATAAATAAAATATTAGTTAAAGTTACACAATTAATTATTCAAAATGATGATTGATAAAATTTTTAGTGAAATAAACCAGCTTAAATTGACAGTAACAGAGTGGAAAAAAAGTAACCGAAGGGAACGCTGATTGATAGTGGAGCGATATTTGATGTGACATAATTTTTTTATAAGTTTATATCATATATTGTATCCGATCTTAATGTTTCAAACATATCCGGCAAGAATTTAAAGATTTTTACAAAAATTACAGGGTTGCCACTCTAATCTTGAAAAAAAAATTCCCTGTATTTTCCCTGTACTGCAATGCATTTATACCATGTTGAGTGCGAAAAAATATATGCATGTATGAAGGCTAATTAGAAATGTTATAATTTGCCATTACCAAATTCCCTGTGTTTTCCAGATTTTTTAGGATTTTTTTAAAAATTCCCTGGACTTTCCCTGTTTTGGGAGGAGATTTAAAATTCCCTGTGTTTTCCCGGTTTTCCAGGTGGCGTGGCAACCCTGAATTACGATTGGAAAATAGGGCGGGGAAAATAGGGATTTGGCGGGGCATTCTCTTTTGTAAATTTATATCATGTGCTATGAAAAACGCACTGTTTAGTTTTTAAAAAAAAATCTTATCATATATTAGTCGAGGTAGTGGTGCTTTAAAGCAAGAATTTAATTTTTTTCAAAAAATACTATTAAAAAATAGTGGGATTAGACCAGGTAATTTTTTTATATAACTTTTCATTATGTGTTATAAGCTATCATGAAGTTTCAATGTTTCAAACAGATCAAGGCAGAATTTAAGATATTTGCAAAAAACTACTATTCGAAAATACTGGTATTTCATGTGGCATTGTTTTTATAAATTTTTATCATATGTTATAATCTGTGTTTCAATTTCTAATAGCTCGCCTTAGATTTTCAAATTTTAACAAATTCGCGTGCCAATTGGATGACGCTTTAACCCAAAAAATAACGATTTTTACAGAAATTACTATTTGAAAATAGTAGTATTTGACAGGGTGTATCTTTTTTGTAAATTCTTTCCTAAAATAATGATCTTTTCTTCTTTAATACATTTTTATCATGTGTTATAAAATATCCTAAAATTTGAAACAGACCAAGCAAGAATTAAAGGCTTTTACAAAATTAATATTCGAAAATTGTGGTATTTCATGCTGCATTATTTTTTCATAAATAAGTAGTATTGATTCATAAATATAAATGACTACAATTAAAGAAGTATTTTGTTTGAGAAAATTAAAGCCTAATGTTTATGGCAACTAGCTTACCACAAAAACTACTATTTTATATTTAAAAAGAAAAATGCATATTTTTAATTCTGTTCTAAGAACATGAAACGAGAATGTGCAGCCTTCAAGAACAATGTTTAAATAAACTTGTTTATTTAGTAGTTTCTTACTCTGTTCCACTCTGTTACCATAAGCACGTGGTAACAGAGGGGAATGGTAACAGAGGGGGAAAAAACCTGCAAATAATTTTATCAGCACAAAGTGAATTAAAAACAAGAAAAACTAAGCCTATTTATTTAAGAAGCACCATTTGATCTTATGTTTAAAATTTTATAAAAGTATAAAAAAAATAAATTTCACATAAATAAGCTGGTAACAGAGGGGAAACTGAATAAAGCATCCTTATCTTGTAAATGCTTTAGTTCAACACCACGGTGAAAATAACTTAATAATTTAAAATATGATGGCCTCATCTAAAAATAGACTGTTCGAAGAACTGCAAAACCTTGTGTTGAACACTTAGTAGTAATAATTTATTACAATAAATATGGTAACAGAGTGGAAAAAATCTGGGGACAACAATAAATTGATCCATTTTTATAAAAAAACAAGTTTTAAAAAATATATTATATGGTCTATGCTACAGATAAGACATCCAACAATTGTCACAACTGAAAAAATTAGCACTTTTGACAATTGATTTATAATTTTATAGCAGTTGAAAAAGTAAAAAGGGAAGAGGGGACATAGCATTTTAGCTATAGCTGACACATTGAAACCATAACTACAGTAATATTATTTTTAATTTCTGATAATATTTAGCCTCCATTTATTCTAAACAGTCAGACAAGTAATGTAAATGCTTAAATTTTATTTTTAAAACTTTATTTTAGTTATTAAAAATTCTTAAAGTTGGGGGACATAGAATGTACAAGTTTTTTGAAAATGACCCTTATACAATTTTTCTACATAGTTTCTGCAGGTGCACATATATTTTCATTGAAGTTTTTTATGACCAAAAATATTTACACATTAACCATTTCAGACAATTTGTTTATTGAGGTGGGCATTACTTTTAAGCGGACAAAATGCTGCATGCATTCCTGTTATTCTCCAATAAAATATTTTAAATGCTCAGACAACTAATTTGAGATTAAACTGGAAAAGCCTGATGTCAGTATGCAGTGAAAAAGAATATATATTGTATTGTCTCTGTCAAATTGGCCAACATTGAGGCTGAAAGATTGATGGATTTTAGATCATAATTTTGTTTACAATTTTTTGTTTGAATCTAATTATTATTACAAAAACTTAAACTGCATTGTGAAAACAATTTAATAATTTAGAGCAAAATTATACACAATATAATTATTAATAAAAGTTAAAAATACCGCAGGAAAATATAGCATACAAATAAAACATTAAAATTAACAACATCAATTGTTGAAATTAATAATTTATAGAGAATTAATAATGTAAAAAAAAAAAAAAAAAAAAAAAAAAAAAGTTGAATACACAGAAAACGCAGAATAATTTTATTGATTGTTTAATTTCTTAAACACAGAATCTACTATGCCATTTAGTACAATCTGTTTATTGGTTTCTGATCACGAGCTTCAATATAAAAACTGTTCTTTTAAATAATGAACTGCATTAGAATTCTTAAATAACTAACCATTTCTTTGAAAATTCACTAAATATGGATTTGCTAATTTATTATTTTTTTCTTACAAACCTCATAGAGCAATTTTCATTTGTTTAAATCTGAAAAGAAAGTGCAGATGATAGAGAATTGGGAATAATGCAGATTTAACAATGCCAACAATATAACATTTTTTTAAGAGACAAATGTACACCCAAAAGATTTGCATATCCTGTTGCAACTTCTAGCTTACCTGACACATGGTGGATATATTTCTCTAACACATAGCTGAATAATGCAAGCTTGTATATCAAGGTTTATTCTTTTAAAAGAGAAAACTTACATTACAAATATTAGAGAAATAAATAAATTGTATAAAAATGTATAGTACACAGCAAACTCGTAGATCAAATGTCATGCAACAGAGGAAAAAATTATCTCCCCCCCCCCCTTCCATAAAAACAATAAAAATTTTCATAGTCATTCACTTTTAAAAAGCTTCAGGATTTGAAGAATTCAATGTAAGCAGAACATTGAGGTAATTGGATTAAAGTTGACTTTGAGTTTACTCAATTCATAAATTGTAAAATTTGAATAGCTGTTTAATTTGAGGTAAGCAAATGTACACCCAAAATCAAAACAAAATAAATTTACTCTTAATGCTGATTGTAACAAGCAATAAAAATTATTCTTCTGATATAATTTCAATTAATTCACCATGATGCTATGTTTAATTTTTGGTCTAGATGGTTTTCTATTTTTTTGCTTAATACATATGAATATTTATTCTTAAGTCGAATTATAAGCACTTACTTAATCATACAAGATCTGCTATTTACCAACAAGTACCACAGTTGAAACCTGAAGGAATTTTTTTTTACATTACAGTTATACAAATCTTTTTGTTAAATCCATTAGTTTTTTTTTTATGATCTTTCAAAACCCCGGATATAGTTATAAATCTTCCTAGAGATCATACTTCATGGATTAAAATGTAAAAAATTAAGAAAAAAATAAAAGATATAGGACATAAAAAATAAAATAACATACATTTTCACCGAAGTCAGGGGTAGGAGTGACCAATTCATAAAATATAGGACATTTTTTGTGAAAAATATAGGACATATATAGGACATTTAGAAAATAATGCTATTGGATATATATTGCTATAAAATAAATTTTTAAAATGATCTATATTAGTTTATAATTTTTCATTAATTAACGACAATAAATCAAGATACAATATTAAAAAAAATATGTATAAAATTAATTTTACATTGTTATTCTTAAATCTTCTTGGTATAATGGAAATTTTCCAAACCAACAATGTTAGATTTCAAGAAAATCTTTGATAATCGCAGATTCTTATAAAATCAGATTTCAAGGAAATCTGTTACGTTTGAGAAAGGCTCACATGTGATCTGATAGATACCCTTGTCAATGCATTGTGAACAATCAACAATGTGTAAATTAAAGGTTCCAACACTATGCCAAATTTTCTCATAAATTGTACTTCTCTATCCGAAATTTTAAAAGCTGATTTATTTACATTAGGACCATTTGATCCAAAGATGAGCAAATGATTTAGATCCAATTTAAAGGCTTTCATTACATTCATTTTGCAGTTAAATGATAAAAAAGCTCACTTTCAATATATTTTTTGGTAATACCACCAATTTCCTCACTCCAATACAAAGCAAAAATGTATTTGAGCTTTAAATTCTGGTCATTTAATGTCTCATTATACAATACATGAGAGCAGTAGCGTAGCTATGTTTTTTGGCGCCCGGGGCCAGCAAGAAATTTTGCGCCCCCACTCTAATATAGATATATAACAATTTCTCTCAATTTGGCGCCCCTAGGCCTCGGCGCCCGGGACGGACGCCCCCTTGCCCCCCCTTAGCTACGCCACTGCATGAGAGTGACAAAAGGGGGATTCTTTGTTGAAATCATCACTGACAGTGATTTGTTTTAAAATATATGAGTCACGGCCATGAGATATGGCAATGGCACAAGGCACTGTCTTTGAATTTAACTGTATACCTTGTGGCAAAAAGAAAACTGCAAACATTTCAAAAAAAAAAAAAAAAAAAATCATTCCATTTGATGTCTGAAATAGTTAAGGCCATGTGAATTATCCACAGAATCTTGGAACGGTAGATTTTATCTTTCTCATTTAAAGTCCAAGTACTCAATCCACTTTTTTTTTTTTTTTTTTTTTTTTTTTTTTTTTTTTTTTATATATTCAAACTCAACCTTTTTCTGCCAGTAAAATGCACAAAGCTAGATTGAAGCTATTTGCTTTGTTTTTCTGAATTATCTTTGTGCTTTGTTTTTTGGGATGCTGCATTAATTGCAAATAACCACTGTTACTGATGGGAACCGGACATAGTAATGACCTTTACCCTTTACACACCATTCAGCAATTTTTTTCCATGCCAGTTAATCTGATCTATCCGAGCATTATAGAATTTCATTAATCTATGTTCACATTGTGACATTGCATTAATGTAATGCAATAAATATGCCTTTTCTACATTAAAAAAAATAATAGAAACGATGTATTGCAGCTGAATACACTGTAAGAGAAACTAAAATAATTGCAATGAAACACAGAACCATGTTTTGAACATTAGACTAACTCAGCGAGCAAAGCGATGCATGTGAAAACAAGCAATAATTTTAATATAAAATATATGAGAAAGTAGAGAAATATAGGAAATATAGGACAATTAGAAAAATATAGGACAATATAGGACATTTTTTAAGGTTATTTTATAAATATAGGATATATAGGAAATATAGGACAACTCTGACCCCTGCAGAAGTTTATAAAAATATTGAAGTTTTTTTTTTTTTTTAAATTATTACTTATGTATAACAATAACAACAACGGAAATTTAAACTTTAGCCCATTATTCAAATTAGTTCACAACTTTTATTATCTTTAAGTAAGATACATTCAAACTGCTTCACATTTTATCTTTTGAAAATTACATTTCAGCAGGGCTAAAACAATTATGGCTTTATTCAAAGTTTATAATTATGCTGGTCGAACACAGGAGCTTCTAATGGTCCCATTGCTTTCACATATATTGCAGAGGATAATTTAGTTTCAAAATGTAATCGATCGATAACAGTACAGTTCATAACTCCATTACACCTGCTGAGGTTTTACTTAATAACTGCTAACAATACAGGACAGCAACATAGGCGATTAGCATGTCTTTAATGAATACTATTGCACTTGGTGATCGAGAGGCTGGCACATTCTTCAGCTTTTGTCTGAAATTTGTCATCCTTCTAAAGAAAAAAAATAATAATCAGATACATAATGTATATTAAAAAAAAAAAATTAATGACAATTTTAAATTTTACTTAAATATAATAAGTATAGTGTCGACTTTAAACTGCTTTAGCAGGGTGCAGCACCTGACAGCCTTTTGTATTTCTTTTACGTACCTGGTGGCTCTTTTAAATCCTTCTGATGCACCTGGTGATCTTTTTTTAAATTTCATTTGCGCTCAGCGTCAATTGAATCGAACATGGAGAAATAATGCAAATTCTAGGGTATTCTAAACAAACCAGTTCAAAATATTTTGGGTGAACAAGGTACAAGTGTAGCCTTTTTACAGAATAGTGTCCCCTTTTTAGAAAATTCCCACCCGGCAGCCCTTTTCCTTGAGTTAACACTAAAGCATTAAAGAAAGAGGTATAAGATAGGTACATCATCAGCTGCAGTGATATAACTGAAAAAAGATACGTCCAAATATAATATTTAATTTGGATTGTCAAAAAATGTAAGTGTTTGAAAAATATAAACTGCTATATTATTCCAAAACTTAACCATGTCTAACAACATCCTGCGTCCAAAAGCATTGAGCTCTGATACTCTCACCGCAGATCACATTATATATAGTGTTAACTCTAAACCATTTTATCAGGGCGCAGTGCCTGGTGGTCTTTTAATTTCTTTTATGGGTCCGGTGGCTCTTTTAAACATTTCCAATGTGCCCAATGACCCTTTTTAACATTTCCCGTGTGTCTTGTGGCAATTTAATTGATTCTGGGAAAATATCGCAAATTTTAGGGGACTCTAAACAAAGCAGTTCAAAATATTTTGGTGGAACAAAGTACAAGTGTGCCCTTTTTTTTGAAGTATTCCCTGTTTGAAAATAAATGTAATGTACCCTTTGTATAGAATAGAGTTGTCTCTTTGAAAAATTCCTAGAATTGTTAAAGCAACATTGTTTCTTGAATTGTATGCATTTCAATTTGTGTCCCTTAAAACTTGATGAATTATTTAAATGGGTATAACTCTGAGTTTTGCAGATATGAAGATACAATTTTTTGTGTATAATTCGAATAAGGGAAGTTTCCCTAATTGGAATTTTTATCCTGGGGGGGGGGATATTAAAATTTAATCTTCGTATTTTTTCAAAAAGACCCCCCCCCCCCCCCAAGGAATTACCACTTATCAAAATTTTCACATTATTTTGAATGAAATTTTGCAATTGGAAGTATTTTACTAAGCACAATATTTAAGAAGACAGCATATTGTTTCGATAATTATGACTCACTTCGATATATATTATAATGCAACATTCATTATTGCTCAAAAATAAGGAAAAGTAGTTAAGGAATAGACATAAATTAGTTTTCACCAATAAGCTTATTAATTACAGTAGACTCCCTCAAATCCGCAACTCTCTAAAATCCGCTCATATTTTATAGATGAAACAATGCAACTTTCAGTTCAGATATTGGGACAAAATTTGATATTTTTAGTTTTGTATCAATTCCATATATTTTTTAATTTGTAATTCACTTAATACTCAATTTATGTTTTTTTCATGAAGGAAGAATAAATTTTTTTGGAAAAAATTCAAGATATTTCTGATATCACTGGTCATCACAATCTTCTTACCAAATAGTTATGCATTAATCAAGATACTTTGGTTATTAAGCCTGGCTAAACTTGGAAAAAAAAAAAATCCTTATTTTATTATTTTGATATGAATTAGTAATGTACTTTTATGAAAGTTTTGTTGAATAATTTTGGAAAAATACATTTAATCTTTATAATGAATGTTTAATCATACACTATTGATTATTAACTTGACCTTTGCTATTAGTACTTTAAACATTTTAAAAATTATCTAAATTTTTATTATTTTAGTTTATTACTTATTTTAATATTTCATTGTATTGTAAGCATTCATTATAGTTCCGAATGCACTATTTACTGCATTCAAATTATTGTTTTTAAAATGTAAACAAACCAATGACCAAAAATCCACAAAATCCTAAAATCCGCAAAACCTCTGGTTCCAAGCTGTGCGGATTTGAGGGAGTCTACTGTATTATAAAGGTACTGGCCAAAAATAGAAATAAAAGTAGCAGAGATTTGCTTAACATAAGTATATACAGTTTAAATTTTGACAAAATCTGATATAATCTAAAAAATAACTTTAATAAAGGATTTAAAAATTTATTGTATATTAAAAAACTAAAAATATAACTATGCATACTCATGTTCAAAATTAAGGTCATAAACATAAAACTGCTGAATTACTGACACTGGGTTGCTACAAAATTTGGCACAGAAGTACATTACAAAGGAAGAAAGATATAACATAATACTATGGGGAAAAAAATTGTAATTGTAAATCAACAAACAGGCTAATATAAAAAAGTATTAAATAATGAATCAGAGATAAAGCATTTATCTCAGAAAAAGTTTGTCAATATAGAGTGTAAAGACCATGCACTGTTGTACAAGCCTCACACAACAAGCTCGCATACTGTTTATGAAGGTGTTAATTTATTGGTACTCTCATAAACAGTATGAAAGCTCATTGTGAGGCTAGTATAGCAGCACATTGTAGTCTCACATCACACTTCATATTGGACAGACTTTTCCTGAGATAAATACAGCTCATATTCAAAATATTAGAATAATTGAGAAAAAGTAATAAGAAAAAATTATTTGTCATTTATTTATTTTTTATACTAAGTAAATGCAATTAAATTTCTTATAAATTAAATCTGGAATGTTTAGATAAGATTTTAACATTTATAAAATATAAAATACAGCACAATAAATTAGGTATACAGCTTCCTTAAACACACCAGAATATTAGAATAAAATTTAGATTGGTTCAAAATATTAGAATATTTTATTTTACGCAACAATATTACCTTATGAATATGAAGTAAATGGTAGTTAATATTTTGTAGCATCCCCTTTAGCTTTCATAACAGCGTACAATCGATCTTGCATACTATATACAAGGTGTTTACAAACATTTCTATCAATATTAGCCCAAATAGACTTTATACGTGCCACTAACTCAGTTTTACTTGAAGGAGGATTTTCTTGAAGTTTTTCTTCATTATACACCATAAGTTTTTGATGGAATTAAAATCCGGTGAATTTGGTGGCCAAGGAAGTACCTTAATGTTGTGTTGGCGAAACCAATTCTTAGTTGACACCGAGGTATGCGGGGATGCTAAATCTTGTTGAAAGATGAAATCATCTTCAAATAAATCTTCTGATGATGGAATCATGTAATATTCTAAAATTTCTTGATATATCAGAGAGTTAACCTTTTCGTAGACGATGCATAACTTTCTAGGTCCTTCTGCACTCATACAACCCCAAACCATGACACTAGCAGCAAATTTTACGGAACGTTTAAGGCATTCTTTATCAAATGCTTCTTGCTTCATTCTCCAAACTCGAATACCTTGATTACCATATGAAACACAAAACATACTTTCATCACTAAATAATATATTTTTCCAATCTTCATTGCTCCATAAACGTCTTGATTTACATCAATTCAATCTTATACGCTTTTGTCTTGCATTCATGAGAGGTTTTGTTTTCGGTACACGAGATTCAAATTTAAATTTATGGAGACGTCTTAATGTTGTCGATGTAGAAACTTCAACTCCTTCTTCTTTCCATTTTCGGTGCAAGAATCGCACACTTTTAAAACGGTTTTTCTTAACTATACGCTTCAGTTTCCTGTCATCTCTAGCAGATGTTTTTGGTTTTCGGCCACATTTCGGCGATTATTTTGAAATTTTCCAATTTTTGAATATTGTGTTAGTATTTTACTAACACTCGATTGCGAACAATGTAAATAATTTGCTATAAAACATTGATTTTTACTGTGCCGATACAAATCAACCATACAAAATTTAGTAGATTCAGGAATATCACTCACACGGCCCATTTTAAGACGAAAAAGAAACAAACTGCAAAAAAGAATACTGATTTTAAATAAAACAGTCTGAATTTAATCAATGATGCCACCAGTTAAGAATTGGTAATAATTAAAGGAGAATTAATGTGAAATATTCTAATATTTTGAACCACTTGAATAAATATTCTAATATTTTGACTTTTCAAAATAATTTTTTTTGCAATTAATCTTTTCAAAAATGATATTAAATTTAAGATAACAAGTAAGTTTAATCAACAATAAGTTCTTAATAAAAATATCGTTTGCATATTTTCATTAAAAGACATTAAATTTCCAAACGATATTTTCAATTTCTAAAAAAAAGGTAATTATTCTAATATTTTGAATATGAGCTGTACTTATTTGATTCTTGATTTAACACTTTTTGATATACCTTGCTCAGTTGTACAGTGAAAGCTAAAGGGGGAGGGGGGGGGGTAAGAACATCTCGGAGCTAAAACATAGCCTCTTAAATGAATCACTAGTTAAGCCAATTAGCCTCTTTTATAAATCAAAATCAAAGTTACTATAAAATTTGTTTTGACTTACTTGGAATCTATGATTTGGTTGAATAAAATTCTGTTCAAGAAAGTGATTCAGTTAAAGGGCAAATATTGCATTTAAAACTGTGAGAGCATCTATTGTATGCATTAGTTAAATGAAAACTGGTCATTTGTTTTGAAAAAGGGCAGCAATTAGCTTCGAGACATCTTAGGCTAAAAGAGTGGTCATTTCATGCAGCACAGATGGTTTAAGTTTATGGTTTTTTAATTGCATTTCTGCCTTTGTTCTAAATTCAAAACAATTATGAGACTTTAAATTTCACAGAAAAATGTAAAATACACACTTTCTAGATTTTTCAATCTCAAACACTCTGTTTTGAATTCTTGCTGTCAATTTAAGAGCATAAATCAATCTAAGATGACCAAGTTATGTGTGTTAAAATCTTTGAAAATATAATACCGTATATTCGGGTGTATAACCCGCACCCTTAAATCGACCAGTGCAGTAAAAAAAGTTCATGTATAACCCGCGGAGATGCATCGGTGTATAGACCGCGGGCTATACACCGTTTACAAACGTATATTTCGATCAGGGTTCAAAATTAGAAACCATTAGTCTTAATTTTTAACACAAATTTACCAAACTTTTCATGATGCATAATACCTAGTAATTTGTCTAAAAAATTAAGATTTTCAGTAATGTAATTTTCAGAAGAAATGTCGCGGCGTTTACGTGTTTTAAGATCAAATTTCAAGTGATGTGGCGTTTACGCACATTTTTTTTTTTTTTTTTTTTTAAACAAGCGTGATATTTTTTCTGAATATTAAAAAAAAAAAAAAATCTGAGATAAATTCAAAATTTCAGCCTCAAAATGTATATGTATCTTAGGTCATTGGTTAACAAAAGGATCGAATCCTCAGAATCGGTCTGAAATGCACCAACTCTGAAAAGGAACGATTCCTCGGACTCTTCTGAAATGAAACGACTCCGGAAAAGTTCGATTCCTTGAACTCGTTCCGAAATTAAACGACTCATAAGCGACTCAATATATACAAAATAAAAAATATAAACGACTCAAAATGTAAAGGAACGATTCCTTGGAACAGTTTCGGAAAAGATCGACAGCACTGAATCGTTCCGAAATGACATAAATCACGCACTTTCTTTTGTTCTTTGCAACAGGATAGGGTAGATTTTTTTTTCAAGTAAACTAAATCTTAAATGATGTTAAATTCAGAATCATCGAGGTTGGAAGGGTTCTGGTTTTTGGATTTTGTACTCTACAAACACAATGGGGTGCTGCAGCACCGATTCGCTAGCAAATTATTTTCTGATATTTTATTTATAATTTATTTTTTTTAGGTCTCGCACTTAAGTCGACCCCCCACTTTGATGTTCTTTTTTTGTCTAAAATTTCACGACCTATACGCTAGTATATATGGTAGCTATTATAGATCTATCAGTGCAATACTAGGCGATAGTTGCGACAGTTCTTCCAAACCCAGAAATAAGTATTTAAGCAGTAAAAAGAAGCCTTTACAAACATGGGAGAACTCTCTAAATTTCGCAGCATAGCGAAAAAAATTAAAAAATTTTGATATTTTTTTCAAATTTTTTGAGGTTTAAAAGTTGTAGAAAAAAAAAATCACGATTTCCAATTAAAAAAAAAAATCTTTGTATAGCCCGCACCGTGTATAAGCCGCAGCGGCTTTTTGGAAGGTTTTTTTTTTATATAAGCCGCGGACTATACACCTGAAAATATGGTAATTATAAAAGTACTATAAAGAAATTAACATAAAAAAGCATTTTTTGATTATGATTGAATAGATTATTGCAATAAATGTTTATTTTGAACTGTTTTTTTCCGTAGTGGAAGTACATAAATATACAATCACATTTTATAAGTTGGTAACATAGCTTGAAATTTTCCTCAAGAAATCTTACCATCAGGGAAATTACTGCCACTTGTTGCCCGTAAAAAAAGTAATTGGAATTGCATAAACTTTTAAATACATGCCTATGAGCAAGATTTTTCATAACAGAGACAGTAAATGTGCAGCATTTTCTAATAAAATGCATCAACTAAAATTAATAAACAATAAATTAGCTATACCTTAATCGTAAATGATGCTATCAGCGGTTTTTTTTTTCGCCTGTTTTTCTTTGGTCTGGAGTAGGCACCACAGATATCTACCATAGGTAACAGAAAATCCTAAAATCATTAAAAAAAAAAAAAAAAAAAAAAAAAAAAAAAAAAAAAAATCAGAAAGAAAACAAATTTTTTCTTTATAAAAAAGAAAAAAAAAAAAAAACAAAAAAAAAATCTGACATATACAGGGTGTTTAAAAAAATGTATGACAATGCTTAAGAGTGACAGGAATTAGCAACAATTGTGTAGGAAACCAGATTGAAAAACATTTATCCAATGAAAAATGTAGGGTACTAAAAATTCAAAAGTCACTAATTAAGCCACAATTTAATTAAACTTTATTATTGCACTGCATTAGACAAAAATGAAAATAAATTTAAAGAGAAAAACTAATTCTAAATAGGGATGCACCGAATATTCAATATATATTCGGTATTCGGACATGTTACCGAATATTCGGTTAGGCCAAATATGAAACTATTCAGTTAAGCCGAATATGAAACTATTCGGCCTGCCGATTATTCGGTTTGACCAAATATAAAAGTATTCAGCCGAATCTAATACTTAATAAAACCTTTTAAAAACACATTTTTTAAAACTTTTCACATTTTCTAATTTTAACTGTCAATTTATAAATATATTTAAATTAATTAGAAAGAAAATCATATTTAAATAAAATAGAATGTTTTTACATTATTTATTTGTTGTTTGTAAAGTATAACTTAATGGTATATTCGAAAAAATGATTTTCCACCTTCAACAGCTCAAAATTTTCTGATTCATTTTCAGGCTCATTTTTTAAAGTAGAAATATGAAACTTGCTGAGAGAATTTTTGGAGTGATGTACAAGGTGCCGTGTGATGTCATTTTGTGCTCCATTCATTAGAATTTGATTTATAAGCAATTATTTTCTCAGCATGACCCCTTTTTTTCATTCGAAAATCTCCCATATCGGAAGATTTTTTCCAAAACGCTGTTCTTGACAGCCTTTTTTTACAACATTTTCTACATTTATCAAAAAATCAACAATCACGACACCTTGTGTAGTTTCTAAATAAGAGATTTTGGTGCATTTCAGAGTAAAAATGAATTTGAAAATAAATCTGAAAATAGGCAGTTTTGATCAGAATACACCCTTAAGAAAATTAACCATGAGAAGGATTAAAATGGTAAATTTTATTTTGATTCTCCTTTGCTTTTCCCAAATAAAAATCCTTAAACAAGGAAGAAAAACTTTTGAAAATAGTAATAGCTATCAAGGCAATTTTTGTTCATGAAACCATAATCATAATCAATTTTTTTAAATGTGAATTTTGTGAAAGGATCGCCGTATCAACCAGCATCGTGTGAAAGAGGACAGTCGCCCTGGGTGCAGAAATTTAGGGAAACCGATTTTCTACTAACAACATCATTTTTGGCCGGTAAGAAGTATCATTTAAATAAAGTATCATTTTTGACCGCAGTTTTCTCTTCACACGTCCCATCATATGAACCCAAATTTATCAAAATGCCGCTTAAAAAATGTGAAAATTTCATGAAAGAATCTCAAAATAAATGTAAATTTTATCAAAAGATTAAAAAAAAAACGCTAATTCCTTTAAAGGATTGCGGGAAAACGCAAAATTTCGAAAACGCAAAGGGTTCTTCAAGGGTGATTCTGAGTAAAAACTTTTTTGAAATTTGCAGCAAATTTCTGAAAAGTTGCAGCAGATTATTTGAAAGGGGAGGTGGGAGGGATTTACTTTTGACTTTGTGTTTTTTCTGCAGCCATTTGACAAAGTTTGCCCTTTTTTTTTTGCAAATCTTTGATGAAATTTGTGTTTTTCTTTCACAATTGTTTTATAAATTCAGGGTTTTTTTTCCCGATCTTCAAACGAAATTTGAGTTTTTTCACAATTATCGAACGAAATTTGCGTTTTCCTTGCAAACTTCTTACAATATTTATGATTTTTTGCCAACGATTTGCGGAATTAATTTTTCTGGGCAACGATTTGTTGAAATTCGTGATATGTTTTTGTCTATAACTTTCCGGATTGATGAGGATTCTTTTTTTTTTTTTTTCTTTCCGGAACCAAAAATCTATGATTTTCAGAAAATACAGAACGGAATTGCCTTTGGATAGCTTAATGAACGCAAAATTCGACAAAGGATCACTTAATAAATCCGAATTGTGCCAGAATCATGTTAAGTGTGCAAATTTCAAAATGCATCGCAGAAAAAAATGTAAATTTTGTCAATTGGTCATTAATAAACACTAATTTTGTAAAAAGGCTGCTAAAAAAATGCAAATTCTTTTGAAGAATCACAAAAAAGATGTGAATTTTGTCAGGGGGTTGCCGAATAAATGCGAATCTAGTCAAAAGTCTGCTAAAAAAAATACAAATTTCATCACAGAATCACAAAAAAATGTCAATTTCAACAAAAAACGAAACTTGAAAAACAACACATACACAAACATATCTGTTTATTGTTATAGGTTTAATTTTTAATCAGAAATAATATATACTGAACTAACTTTTGAAAAATTAGATTAACCCGAACCCAACTTGCAGCAATCTACATTCAACATAAAATCAACCTGAACCAAAAGCAGAGTTTATCAGATCTGAAATAAAAGTAATTTGCACAGGAAGGGAATTTATCCCTTTGAAAACTAAATAGACTGTATAAAATCCCCCCCCCCCCCTCATAGTATCGTTATCAATGTCAATTTTTTTTTTTACTTTTAAAATTTATTTATGGGATTTAGAGTGATATATAAAAGTAATTACACTGCTTTTATTAATGTATTATTGATTCAAAATAAGGGAAGTTAATAAAATGACACTTTATACATAAGATATAAATCACATTATGTATGAAATATATATGAAGTAACACTTAAAACAAATACTTACTATTTAAAGGAATCTTATAATTTGTAACTAATAGCTTTTTATAACATAATCTATTTAACAATAATAGTGTCTTCTTGCACAACTTACCACTCATGAATGGGGAGAGACGGAAGGGAGGTATACATAGAAATTTTTATCAATGAAACAAGCAAACAACATTCTTTCTGTTTTATTTATTAGTAAACACAAGTTTAATTTCAAATACACTTTGCATTGTCAAACAGCAATTATCAATGCATACACTTATAAAGAAAAATAGAAATGTGAAATGTTGAGGATTTCCATGTTTTAGAATTAATCAACTTTATAATAATTTCGTATAATCGTCACAATAAAATAGAGATGACGTGCCTATGTAAAAGAAATTAGGCTGAAAACTAATTAATTTGATTAACAAAAACAAAATGCAATAGAATACGTACCACAGAAAATTATTGCAAATCTTCCGGTGTGTAATCTTCCGCATATACTAATAAATATATAAAAAAAAGTGCAGAAATGCCGGATCGAACGTAAGCGTCCATATTGTTGTTGTTGTTGTTGTTGAGGCCCGAGTGGCCCCGGTGAGCAGCTTTCTATTTCTTTGTAGCTGTCTTAGTCCGCAACAACCCATCCGCAAAACCTTAATCCATATGAAAACATAAACAAACAGCTTCCACTTCCCGCGCGACGCGATGCTGTTGCCACACCAACTTGATAAAAACTTTCGACTACAGTACTTCGGAAAAAATTATCTGCTCGTCTTGTCAAATTGTTTGCGTCGAAAGCTTATTATTTGCAAGTGAGAAGTTTTATACTGTATTAATTGTTTAATTTAGAATGTACTGCGTCAAGATACCGACCGCATTTTAGATCAAATAAGAATTAGGTCAATACAGTAATACAATTTAGATTCAATATTTTAAAATAATAATAATAATAATGGACTCTATTCTCCGTTTGAGTTCGAGGCTGTAATTTCGGCAATGTTTCCCCAAAACACGTGACCTCACGTCACAAAAATATGTTCCGTTACTATTCTACAGCATACAACACGAGTTGGGAAACGAGTCGTTGCATAATTAATGGCTATGATGTGGGGGAATGTTTCCCCAATGAATGTGACTTTGACGTCACCAGAATAGAGTACATTGCGTTCATCATTAGTGACTAGGAAGAGGAGAAGGAGGGTTGCACCCATCACCTGCTCAAGGGGTGAGGTGGGGCCAGCGTTAAATTCAGACACTTTTCTCCGGGAGGGACTTCTAAGGCTCTGGTGGGGGAATGTCCCCCCCGGGCCACTTTCTGGATTCAACACTGGATGGGGCTGTACTTCTCTCATTTGAAACAAAATGAAGAAGAAAACTCCGTGTCCCCCCTCCCCTCTCTCAACCACACACACGAAAGAAACATTAAGGATTTTCTTTATTGCAAAATATGTAAGGGAAAAAACAGCAAAAGGCTATCAATATTTATTCCATTTATAAGTATACTTGGGATCTAAAGTTAATGGAACATTTGCATTTGAGGTGGGGCTCCGGTGGGGAATGCCCCCCCCCCGGGCCACTTCCTGGATTCAACACTGGATGGGGCTATACTTCTCCTCTCATTTGGAACAAAATGAAGAAGAAAATTTCGCATCCCCCTCCTCTCTCTTATTGCAAAATATGTAAGGGAAAAAACAGCAAAGGGCTATCAATATTTATTCCATTTATAAGTATACTTGGGCTCTTAAGTTAAGGGAACATTTGCATTTGAGGGAAAGACACGTTTCATTGTAATAAAATGTTCCAACTAACTTGAAAAACCTCCTGATGTCAAGAGTCACACAGTTATATGCTCTGTGCCGAGAGCTTTAGCAAGATGGACATGTAGTCTAGAGGGGGGAGGGCGGAGCTCAAAATATGTAACTCTTATCTTTTCATCTCACTTTTATTCATTTTTTAATTATTCGTTAAAAATATCCAAACCTGAAGGAGTTGGGGAGCAGTCCGTAGAAAATGGGAGGGGGGGAGGGTAGATGGCAGTGTTGAATTTAGACACTTTTACCAAGAAGGATTTCTGTTGCTCGGGAGGGGGGAGAGCATTGTAGAGTTACGGGGGCGGGCGTGCATTTTTTTGCCATTGAAAACACAAAATCACAAATCTTCCGGGGAGACATCTCATTGCTCTGGAGGGGGGGGGAGATTTCCCCCCCCTCGGACGTTTTCCTGAAATCAACTCTGACAGATGGTACAAATTACCTGCAGCGCCGGGGGGCGGTTGCCCCTGAATAGCGCCGGAAATATACGGGGCGCAAAAATTTATGCTCACAACGTCATTTTTTGCCTGTTACAGGAAAAAGTTCCGGAGGGCCAAATTCAGACTTTTCCCTGGGCGTAATTTTCTCTTCGCACGCCCCTGATCACCTGTTACCATCTCTACTAGATCACCTGGCTTCGATCATTGTTTAAAAATAAAGTAGCAAAACAGTGTAATCGTACTTTTTTAAGTTAATTATTTTTTAATTTAAATATCTAACAGATAATAAAATTAAAAAGTCAGAAGTTACTGTTTTTTAAATTTACCTGTGTAAAACAGAATTCTTATTCATACGGAAAACCAAAAAGGATATTATGCATTTATACCTCCTAAGACGGAAAGAACCTGTCTAAGACGGTAATTTTACTTATTAAATTTCGACTTAGCAAATTTATGTTTATGATGTGAGAGAAAAGAGGGCTTGCATTTGGATTGATACCAGGACACGTGGTCTCTCTGCACGGCCCTGTGAAAGGGGGAGGGGGAATTACATGACAACCCTTTCCTCCTTAATTCACCAATTCCTGATAGCACTGTACGTCATTACGATCAGTATTTGAAAGTGGAATTGAATATGAAATTGAATTAATTAAGCACAAAATTCTTTTCCATGTTAATGTTACACCCCCTCCCCCCCCACACACACACAATGCACCTATTATTCTTGTTCTCTAGGTTTTTATGAATTTATAAAAGCCTCAAAAGAAATAATCACTATATACATGCATGCAAAAAATAAGTAAAAAAAAAAATAACTTGCCAAATTGATCTTGAAATCCACATTGATTGCGATCAAGACTCCTTATGGTCGTCATCGTTGTAACAAAGAAAGCCATGATTTCACAAGTGTGCCCATATGTGTTCCCAATCTGCTCTTAAATGTGTTCCCAAGTTTAGATTTAACAAATATTCTGGGCAGATCACTTTCGGAACACTTTCAGGACACTGTCGGAACACTTTCTTTATAGTGGAACACATCCGGAACACATTTCAGTACACATTAAGGTAACTGGAACACTTTTTTTCAATCAAAGTGTTTCACATGTGTTCTCAATGTGTGCTGGAAATTTGCAGTGTAGTTCGAATTAAGCGAAGATTCGAATTATCCGATTTCGAATTAACGAGAGTTGACTGTACTTTTTTTTTGTGCCACTCATGATGCTTTTGGAACAAGATAAAGTGTTGAATCTATAACTTATTCTGAACTGTATTACTGCTAATCGATGTATTATTTAATGAATTTTAGAACGAGTTCTTTTAATGGTATTTGATTACCGCCGGGGCATAAAGAATTAAAAAGGCAGGTGGACGATTGTAATATTTAGAATACCATCTATATATCAATAACATATAAGTTTCAATAAATGAGTGAAATAAAAAATATTGCATGTAATTTCTCTCATGCATAAAGTATCAGCTTTTATGAAGGAACTCCTCCCCCCGACCATTCTATAAATAAATAAATAAAATCTAATCCGTTTAATCTTTACCCTTTATTTCTGAGTCTCTGCCTTATAGAAGTTATACCATGCAATTATAGCCGAGCAATCGAAAACCTCTCCAAAGTGAAATAATATTTCGGTCCCTATGTGATTGCACTTTCACAGATTTTACTATACAAATTATCGTGTTTATTTAGTATCTGTTATGAATTTATACAGCTTCTACTATCTCGAGCGAGAGAAAATAGTTTTACGCAGGTTCTCGCGTTAAAGTCGTAATTGTATGCTATTCCTTTCGTAGGGCACATGAATTCTTAAAGTTTAAGACGGAATTTCACTGTAGACAGGTTCTAGTCTGATAGAATTTTCTGAATTTTTATGTTTTCATTTTAAGAACCGCCACACAGTGGGGCAGGAAGCCTCCAAAGTTGGCAAAAAATAAAATTTACTTTGAACCAAAAAAAGCACATCACGGATTCTTTTGTAGAAGAAAAGTAGTAAAATTTTAAACTTTTACATAAGCTAAATAGTAATTTATTAATTAATTTACAAACCTTTTTCAATATTTTTTGTAGAAAAATGAGTTAAAAACAAGAATTTAAGATAGTTTTATACTAATTAAATATTTATAAATCATCCATAATATCGCATTAAAAAATGTAAACATAATTAGTAATTTTAATTATTCTCAAGCAAACCTTATAATGAATATTAGCGACTCGTTTTGAAGGATTGGATCAACCTTTCTCCGGCAAAATGTATGAATTACTATAAAGACAGCAGAAGAAAAACTGTTTCTGTTGTTTTTGTGCTAACACACACTTTTTGTTTTCCTGTCTTTCAGATCTTAAACTCATACATGTCACGTACACTAACGAACATGTAGAACTAGAATTGTATAACCGTTTTACTCTTGATATTTTTGAAAAAATTCAGACGGAATATGAAGATGGGCACGTTTGCTTTTCATTGACGCTTCTGTTTGTTTTTCAAATCGAGGAAATGAAAGCGATTTGTCAAGCCACTCTTTGTTAATTCTAAAGCATTTCCCTTGTTTCGCCAGGCTTTTGCTCATCGGAATTTATATTAAACTTTAAAACATTTAATCTTCTTTACATTTAAACTACTTGTTCGTAGTTTCTCCGATTATGGAGCTCTTATACCATAAAATCACATTACTTTTCAAAAGTTTTTTGTTAAAACGTTCCATGATAATCAGTTTCATTTAAATACATTGTTCAGAGCTGCCAACTTCTACGCCTATTTAAATCGTATAAACATGTTTGGAACCACAAAAATGTTTTAGTAAAATGCTTCATTAATATATTCAATGTTATACATTACAGCAGATATTGTTAATCCTTTTAAAAATTTTCCGTTTTTAACATGTCTATTTGACTATAAATAGGCGTAGTAGTTGGCAGCCATGCATTGTTTTGTGATAAACAATGCATTAAAATTCGTATTTAACAAAGAAAATATTTATAATCATGTTTGGCACACCCGTACACTAACAAAAATTTAAGGATGATTAGCTATAAAAATGACCATACAATTAAAAAAGTGGCAAAAAGGAGCAAGATTTTCTGGCATATTTGTCCTTTTAAAACTCATACTTAGTAGAAAAAATTATAATTAACACTTAACTCGCCTTAACTCATAATTAAAACCTACAATGTTTGTAGACAGTGTTAATTTTTTTTTATAAATTTCACCACTATATATTCTAAGCGTCTGTATATCTATGAAAATCGTAATAAAACAAATTAAAAGTTAATGAATTATTGTTACATACTTGTAGTTAAAGGTTACATAGTCAAAAACAATTTTTTTAAAATTATTATAGCGAAATTAACAAACGAATGTTGAAACAAAATTATTGATTTTTTTTTTCACTTATTATCAAAGCACAATATGCAGTTTAACTTCTTTCTCTAGTGACGATCAAAATAACTTTGAGCAAATTTTAACACTAGGAAGATGTGTACTGACATCTGCTCTATTAAAGTGACATATGTCGGTAGTTCAAAATAAAATTTCATTTTTTCGATTTTTTGCCAGTTTTGAAGGCTTTTTGCCCCACTGTGCTCCGTTCATCTTTTTATGCTTTTCTGTTCCAATTTTTTTATGATAGCGGATTTGGCAACACTGGATGTGTGAATGTTACCTAACTACATACACACCCAAGAAACACATGTATTTGTATAATAATTCTGTGTGACAGCTCTATTGTGGAAAAAAAAAAAAAAATCTGCCAGTTATTATTTTATAAGGATTTCCTGCTCAGCTGTTTGTAATTCGGAATGGCTTCTAATGAACCTCATTGTCTCTTACTAATGATTTATTTAAGCTATTTTTTCAAGTTCCCTATTTTGCAAAGAGCAAAAAGTTAAATTACAATGGAAAGCTAAATTTAAAGTTTTTTTCCACTAATTTCTGTTATGTGTGAGATAAACGATGATGAGTGTGAACTACTCTTTTTTAATATTTTTTGACGTAAATAGTTAGTAGAATGTGTTTTTAATAAAAAGTACTAAAATGATAACAATATTGATACCCACACAGAGTATAATCTCAAAATATAAATCACGTTGTTTTAAATTATTAACTGAAAAGCTAAATATGTAGTTAGTGAAAGTTTAAAAAACTTTAAACAATGAAAATTTTAATTAGATTTTAAAGGCAAATAAGTTACATTTTAAATATTTTTAAAGACAGAAGTAAATAAATACATACTAAGATTTTTGAAGTTTAAAATAGGTTAGTTGGAAAATAATAATAGTAATAAATGTTAAGAAATTGAAATAAACGTTTTTAAATTAAAAAGTTACAACTAAAAAAATATGTGTAGAGAAAATCTACAATTAGTCCTTAATACGACTTGGTGTTGTTTACATTTTGGTGTAAATTGCCCTACAGGTGGCGCTTGCGCTGCTATGCTGCATTTTTCATGACTTCTGCAGTAGCCTCTCAATGCATAGATTTTCATCAAATTTTAGATTCTGTTAGATGTTGACATATGTTGTTACAAATTAGATTTTGGTTTAAATTGCCCAAAATTGGTTTAAATTGTCTGGCGCTGCCATTGCATAATTTATGTTATTTTAGCGATAGTCATATCTGAAGAACCAATGCACGGAATTTCATATCATTAGAATCCCTGCCATTTAATTTTGGCCCTGTGATAGCGAATTTGAAGTATTAACATGTATGGGATAGAAGAAAGTTTTGGGATTGTGACATTCGACTAATTTTATCAGAATTTGCAAAAATGTTATTTATTTATTTGTTTATTTATTTTACTTATATTAAATATATGTGTTATTAACGAGTTATTCCATATTTTGATGTTCATTTGTAGTATTATCTAATGGTTCTATATATATATATATTATATTATATCAGTTAAAGTTTTTATATGCTTTTACTAGTTTTTAATCATGTTTCAAAGTAAAACACAGTTATATAGTTAAATTTCAATAAATAACAATAATAAAAAATATATATCCTAAGGTGTGCAGATACTAAGTAATAGTAAACAAAAGTAGAGATTCGATATCGTTCATAATCAACCATATACTTGCATCTGGATCCGTTTCCGGCGCGGAAACTGTACCATCTGCATCATGAGGTGGTATCCAGTAACTAAATTTTCAATTGATTGTACACTATTCCCTGAGGGATCGGTCTCATTACGCTCGAGTGGTTTCCCCCTCCCTCTGGATTATGATTATTTATAATGAAAAAGTGACTGATCTACCTCATCTGCGCCCACATGCTCTCTCTCGGGTATCGTGAAGGAGCGGGTTCTTTCAGCTCGGGATGAGGGTCGTGTTCGGCGGCATAGGAACAAGTTGTGGGAAAACCATGAAAACGTGTCGAAGGCTTGAAAACTAAACTCAGGTGTTATATTACCCATGAACTTCTGTCACTATATTCCCACCTCAGATCAGAAGATCTATTATGTAAATTACGGTTTATTAACGCTGTGAGATTGGATCGATAGCCCGCAGCAAAAGATTCGAAATTGGCGATATATATTTTACACTGTAGGTACAGATTCACGGTCGTCAGTCGCCGTGAGACGACTAAATTATTTGCGAAAAAACACCGAATATACTGGCGATATTTAATAATTATAATACTAGACATTGTAAAAATCACCATAAGATAAAAATCAAAGCAGACGGACACCCGTCTCCTTCGGCTGATGACTAGCTGTATTGTTTTTAGATCGAAACTCATCCTGCTTTGATTTTTTATCTTATGGTCATTTTTATAAAGTCTATTGTTATAATGACTACAATTATTTGCTTTAGCGACTAACCTTCAGCGTCTAAGTCGCAATGATTCCAGTAGAAATACCTCTACCCTTTGTACCTTTGTTTTGCCATTGATTTTCCGATTTTTTCCCACTTATTAATCATGGAATTATGTCTCCTACATAACCCTGGGATATTTACTGCTTTTCTTTTTTTCTTACTGTTCTTAATGACAAAATGTGATAAAACAAACCTCATTCCCGCGGAATCCTAAATTTATTGTTTTCTTCTAAAAAACTGCGATGTCCGCGGTACCGGGAAAAAAATTATGTTTGATTTGCGCCGCGAATTATTTCTTAATCTAATATTAATGCGCCCAACTTTATATTCTGAACTGTGCTTATTTAAAAATTTTTATTATACTTAATTTATACCCAAATTGAAAGTACTTTGTGATTAAATTAAATGTATATATTTGATATATTTAATCTCTGTTTTCTTGTACATGTGTAAATATTAAACAAATTATTTTTTTACTTTGAACTCCTGAGTTTTTCTCCATATAAACGTTCTTTGTTTTATGCAATTTTTTCACACTGTGGCGACTGGATTTTTGTGGTTTAAGAATCACCGCCTCCTTAAACGTTATGGAAAATCTGCATCTACAGTCTACACCCATTCGGACATGGACCTGTCCCGAAATGAAATTTTATTTTATTAAACTTAGGCCGGGTCTAGTTTTTATCCAAAAACTTGACTCTTACCGTAGTGGTAGGGGAAGAAAAAAAGGGCCGAATTTGGAATTAATTAGGCGAAGGCTGAAAATATTTTTAATCCATTTAATTTAAATCTAGAATATACTGTTTCCCCCCTCGTAGGAGGAGAGGTCTGCACGGGTCCGGGCCGATAAAAAGAAATTAGCGGGCCTACCGGTCCGTTATAAAGGTTTACGCAGAAACGATAAAATACAAGTTATTTTCAATGAATATGGCCTTAACGAAAATAACTTGTAGAAATGCGCATCACGAGCCGATACTTAGTTTGACAACATCAATTCAGAAATGTAACTTCTACAGTGTAGCGATCGGCATCGGATAGTTACATTGTGTGTAATCCGGGCTTAATATTTTTTTAGCAGATTCGTGCCGGCCTGAGGACAGGCTTGCATTGTTTTTCTATAGACGAGTCGAGCCGGAACTAGACTTAATTGTTCTTAAGAAGTTTAGGGCAGACAACATGATTTGTAAAATTATTAATAGCGATAAAGAACTTATGTTAACGTAATCTTTGGATAGATACTTCTAGGTGATTCTTAAATTCACTTCTCAACAACGCGAAAGTTTGACATATTTTCTGACTAATTTTTAACACGCTCGCTGCCGCAGACGCGCCAGCCCGTGATAAGGCTCCAACGTTAAGGGACCACTCACGCGCTAGCGCGAGATGTGGGGTGATGTCCAATAGCCGGTCATGCGCTGGCGCAAGAAAATCTTTCACTGATTCTTTGTTATAAAAAGTAAATCGGCTTCTGGGAAAAACCCACTTCTACAGTGCGGCATTAACTGTCATCACATCTTCAAGTAAGCGGCAGCGAACGTGTTAACTGTAAAAAGCATAAAATTGACAAGCCTGACTATTGAAGGGATTTGGAATCGAATAGCGTTTTTAATTCTAGTAAATAAAATACTTGTATCTCTTGTTGAGATATAAGATATTCTTGTCAAATGGTTGCAGATTTTTCTCCCTTCCTATGCTGTCGCTTCCGAAAATTCTCTCCAAAACGCTAACTTTGACAGTATTTTCTTGAATTGCTTGTATCAAAAAATGTATAAATCCATTCGATTATATAATTTCTGAATAAAAACACCTGCTAATCTAATGGATTTTCGAAAAAAAAAAAAAAAAAATAAATAAATTCAGAAATGTATCAGGCGTAAAGTAGTTACTTTGGATATGAGAATGAATTTGGATTTGGAATCTTTAATGAAATTATGTAGAAATATTTACAGAAATCTATTTTTACTATACATCTTCAAAAGTTACAGCATTTTTAACTTTCTTTTTTTTCTTTTATTATAAACCATATTAATTTTTTTATGAATCCTTATTTGAATGTTGAAATCCTAAGAATCTAAGTAATCATTAATGTTGCTAATGTGTATTTCCTCTAAAATATACAGCAAAATCATCCCATAGACATATATGCAGTATTCTTTAAAAATATCTTAATTATATGATAAAAATATGAATTTTTTAGAAATAGTAGAGATTATGACGGGCCATACCGGGCCTAGAAATGCAAAAATATGAACGGGCCGGGTCCGGACCGAACTTTTAAGCTTTACAACGAACCGGGCCGGGCCTGGGCCTGGAAATTCCGGCCCATGCAGACCTCTACTAGGAGGTAAGTGTTAGAAAATACGTATTTTTTATATTTTTTATTTTATTTTATTTTTTTTGTCAAAAGACAGGTTTTTTTAATACAATAAAATTTTTTTCAAAACCATTAGCTTTATCAAAAACATTCTCTGTACAAATGTTGTACAGCTTAAAATTCTGAGTAAAATGAGTACCCATACTTAATATTCTCGTTAAATGTTAAACTCATAATTCCACTTCAAAGTTTAGCCAAAATTGCTCATCATTAGCTTGAAGCTTCAACAGACTTGGGCTCCACTCTGCTTCTATTTTTTATATACATGCATTTTTTTTTTTAATTTATTGAGGCATTTATAATATTTTTTGTAATTATTCATGTCTTTATTTAGGATATTTGAGAATTAAGATTTAACCTCTTATTTGCGGTTTCAGTGGTAGGGGATGAAAATTTTTTTCGGAATTAATTGGAGGAAAGCAAGAAAATGTTACAATCCATTCAATATAAGTAAGAATTTTAAATATATTAAGTTTTGTACTCCTGATGAGTAAGCTTTTGCTGTTACCAACAAATTAATAATTTAAAAATTTCATTGTTTCATGATTTTTAGCGTATTTCAAAAATGTTTCGTAAATGATGGGAAATTATTGTTAATTATTTCGATATTGTGCTTGAAATATGAATGATATTTAATACGACGTATATAACGTGAATAATAGTACATATGTATTAAAATTAAACAGGCTGTGTTGAAGATGCGAAAATTGGAGGAGAGGGGAGAGAAGCAAACAAATGAGTGTGCAGGAGCCTTGTCGCTAAAATAATTTAAGGTCAGTGAGTAGCACGATTTTAAATTTCGATATTTTACTAAAAGGATTAAGAAGGTTTTAATAAAAATTATTTTCGAAATGGTTACAAACTAAAAATTTTCTATTGCCGTTAAAAGTCTGCACTGCACGTGAAAAAACTTAGTAATAAATACATTGCTTGCTTTGTAATTTGAGCTCACGTCTTGAGTCAGTCATGACTGGACATTATAAACAATGAAGTTTATTAGTAATAAATAACATCATTTGAGCCGATATAGCTCAAACTGATGAGTAATGCCGAAAATTTCTGAAGTAAGAAACGCGAATTTTTGAATACCAAATAGTTTTGATCTAGCTTCGGTCCGGTCGAATTTTCAGCATCATTTTTTCCGCAAACAAATTTTCGACGAAACTCAGATTTTGGGCCGAGAACGAAACGAGTTCGAAACGAGACCGAATTTTCTGTCGATCTCTACTAAGAATTATAAATGTATGGGAGGCAATCAATAAATTTAGCGATGATTAGATGAAAGGTTGGGAACTGCTGTTTTAGGAAATATGTTTTACGAATTTGGATAGCTAAAAAGTTTTAAACCTATTGTACTACACTTTTCACAGTTTAAGACTGATAATGAGTGGAATTCAATTATGAAATTGATCGTGAATATCAATTTTGTAATACAGTCAGACCTCGCTATCTCAACCATCGGTTTTGAAGTCACTCCACTTATTACGCCAGAAGTCTAAGATTGGTTAAAACATGGTGGTTTCACCCAAATTCATCAGAACTCTAGTGGCTTATGAAGAGGTTATGAAGAAGAAATCCCTCTTCCAATATTGTTTAAAGATTGTTAGATTGTGAAAAAGATAAAACGGCAGATGTCCATATGTGCACAGATTTTGAAAAGGAGATCACCACATCGCCAGATGCAATAATTTCTGAAATTGTAAAAGAGAAAGACAGAAATTTCTGTCGACTCGGGGATCGAAAACGATATGGATCAAGAACTAAACAAGCCCCCGAACATTACAACCGAAACATTGCATTGCACTGAGCTGATCAGAAATGATCTAATATCCAATTTTGAAACAACGGATATTGTTCAAAATTTCATTGTATAATATAAAAAATAATTGTAGTATAAGCACATCTAAGGATATGGAAGTATTCAGATTTAATGCAACAATAAAAAAGTTAGTCATCGGAAATCTCATTTTTATTCTTTTCAATTACATTTTTATGTTTATTTTGTTTAATAATGTTTTATTACTTAAAAATGCAACAGCAGTTGTAAATTTAAAATTATCTTCAAATAATAATAATAATAATAATAAAAAAAAAAAAAAAAAAAAAAAACCTTTTTTTAAACATTTTTTTCCGCAACTTCGGTTACCGCGAAACTCCGCATTTTTCTGGTACTGTGAGTGCCGGGATAACGAAGTTCGACTGTATTAAACGAATATTTAATTTTACAATTTTGGTGCAAAGAAAAGAATTGACTTATATTTTTGGCATTGCAACAACAATGTGATACAAACATTAGAATGTAAAAAATAAACAAAAAGATTGAATCATATCACAGACTGCGTAGGTAATATTGTGTAATTTTAGGAACGTGGGAGTGGCCTTTATGCCACCATGATGCTAATCTTTGATCTGTCTCAATAATAATAATATTTGATGGGCGCGGCCTATCCTAAGAAATTACAATGATACTGGTTGATAGGTATATTTGTTAGGGGAAAATGATTTTCTGTAGATGATCAACATTATAGAATGGGTGTGGCATGCAATCAAATAGCGAAAAAAAAAATAATGTAAATAAAGATAGTAGTAAATCTTCAGCTCAAGCTCAACGAAATAAGATATATGTATATAAATTGAATCTTTCTTTATATAATATTACCAAGCCTCATTTTATTTATTTATTCATATAATATTTTTTACATTATATAGATTTATTAAGCATATAAAATTTTTAGAGGAAATTTAAAGTGGTGCGTTAAACACTACTTCACAGAGTTTTTTGTAAAATTAATTTTCCCATTTACATTTTTAGATAAAAAGGACTTTTCCTCAAACAGGCTACCGTACCTCGTTCTTTTATTAAGTTTACATCTAAACTTTAGAATATTTGTGCTTTAAAAAATAAATTCTTGTATAGATACGATTGCTTTAAATAGTGTATTTATTTAAAAAAAAAAAAAAAAAATTCATCCTATTCTAAATAAAAATATTTACTTACCTCTAAATTAAGCTGTAAATTGCTATAAGTAAAAAAAAAAAAAAAAAAAAAAAAAAAAAAAAAAAACTGTAAATTGCTGTAAGTTAAAAAAGAAAGCTGTAAATTGCTATAAGTTAAAAAAAAAAAAACCACTAAAAGGCACATAAATACCCTTATTTAGATCTGTATATGTTTCATCGCACAGTGATATTTTCAGATTTTTGTTAATACAAATATTTGCGCTTTTTTTTTTTTTTTAATAGCAAGAAATTGGTAAATAAAATCAGAAGACTTTATGTATAACACTAGTTTACATAATAATAATAATAATAATAATAATAATAATAATAATAATAATAATAAATAAATAAAAAATTATGTCCTTCCAATGAATTTTATATTTTTTAATTTAGTTGCAACAACTAAACGCAAACATATATATTTTTTATTTTTATGACGTCAGAATTTGACATTATCAACAAATTTAATTTTGTACTACCCACAAGTTTGTTTTGAAATTATTCTTGAATTTCGATACAGTGTAAGTGTAGTGTTTAATTAACTAAATATTTCTTTTAAAAATTTCAAATGGATTGTGTAAAGTACATCCTGACCGTTTTTGTTACGTTTGTAGTGAACTTATTATACCTAAGAAAGGATATCCCATAACGGAATCCCTCAAAAAAGCCTATTTTTATTAGAAGAACGTTAAGCTTCTGGGCCGCAAGTGAAAACAGATCATTGAATTTCAGCATGCCAATGATATGGAGGGAACCATCCAACCACGAGTTGCATATGGAATGAAAACATTCAATAAATAGAAAAGTCTATTTTCATTTTTGCTCAGTCATAAATAGCTTTGTAAATCATTAATATTTATTTAATGTTTGACTCTAACCTTTTTTAGCTGGGCTAGTGATGGGCGATTTCGATTTTTTAAATCGATTTAATCGATACTACGGCCAACTCGATTTAATCGACACTTTAAAATTTTTAATCGATTTCTCTGAAGGTAATATAATTTTCATTTTCCTTCAAAAGTCGAAGATAAAATAGACGGATGTGCCAATTCCAAAATTTCAGTGTATTAGTATCTAAGATAGAAAAATTAAAGAAACCTCAGAACACCCCCCCTCCCCCCCCCTGCAAAATAGCGTTTTTTTTTTTTGGGTGATGTACACCAAAAATTGATCAAGATAAATTTTTATTAAGTACCAGCTGAATCTGAATTTTGATGAAAATCCATTAAAGCGCGAGATACAGCTATTGCGAAATCATAAAAAATGCAGCATATCAGCGCCACCTGTTGGGCAATTTACACCAAGAACTAAATAACACTAATCTATGTCAGAGATTTACTGAATTTGAATTTTGATGAAAATTCGTTCTTGAGATAGCGCTATTGCGTTAATCATGAATAATGCAGTATAGCAGCGCCATCTCTTAAGCGATTTCCACCAAAATGTAATTAGCATCAAATAATATCAAGGACTAATTGAATCTAAATTTTTATGAAAGTCCGTGCATTAGTTCTTGAGATAAAGCTAAAATGGAAACAGGGGCGTGCGAAAAGAGAACTGCGCCCGGTTCAAAGTTCCAATTTAGCCCCCCTCCCCTATTAACTTTTTCTTGTGATAGGCTAGAAGTGATGTTAGTAGTAAGTAGTAAAATTTGCCCCCCCCCCTAAATTTCCGTGCTCGGAACGACCGCTTCCTTTCGCCCCCCCCCCCTTTCACATGGCGCTGAGTGGATATTGTGAAAAATTCAGTATAGCAGCGCCATCTGAGAAGCTATATACATCAAAATGCAAAAAACATCAATTCATGTCAAGGACTAACTGGATCTAAAATGTGATGAAAATCCGTTCATTCGTTATTCAGATATAGCTGTTGCGCAAATCGCAAAAAATGCAGCATAGCAGCGCCACCTGTTAGGCTATATGCACCAAAAATTAATTAGATTCAGTTTATATCAAGGTCAAACTAAATCTAAAGTTTTGTGGAATTCCGTGCATTTGTTCTTCAGATAGAACGGTCAGAAATTTTTGTCGTATACAGACTCACAGAGTGACAGACACACACACAGACAGATATTTCTTAAAAACCATGAAATCGTGTTAAAGACCTTCTAAAATATATAAATCCATCAAAAACGGGAAGTCAAAATTTTTTCACGAATCTAATACTCTCTTCTTGTAAAGTTACAAAAGAAAGTAAAAATGTAAAATCGATTCTGCCCGTAAGATCGGTCTTTAGATTCGATGTCGATCTTTAGATTCGATGTCGATCTTAGATTCGATGTCAATCTTTAGATTCGATGTCGATCTTTAGATTGGATTTCGATTTTTTTTTTTTTTTTTTTTTTTCCCCTAGGCTAAATCAGTGTTGAATGCAGGTATTTTTCTGCGACTCCGGAAGAAGGCATCATGTTTTACAGCTCTGTAAGAGAGGGGGAATCGCAATTTGTGCATTAAAAAGCATAAAATCTCAAAACTTCTGGGGGGGGGAGGGGTAATCCCCTGGTAATACTTTATTTGAAGTATTAGTTTATTATGTTTTATTTTTCATGCTCGTCTCTTCTAATCCCCCCTTCCACATCAGTTTTAACTTACAGGGCCGTTCGAAATATGCATACAGTTTTAAAAATGTCCAATTCTCAGTCTATTTTATTTTAGATCCACATTTTAAATCCTTGACAAAAGATAAATAAAGGGTCGCCCTTCCCCCCGTTTGAGGTTTATCTGCGCCCCGCCGGGGGGCATATTTTTTTGTTTTTTCAAAAGAAACAAAAAAAAATTTGAGGGAGGGGGGGCTTGCACCCTCCCCCAATATACACCTTAAAATTTCGCTCATTTAATTTTCTACCATTTTTAACTTAAAAGTTTAAGCTACATGGCACCCCCAGAGCTGTGGATTCTTAACCCCCCCCCCCCTCCTGCCGATCACTCACCTAATTTTGCTTATTCTTCACTTCATTTCAATCTTTAAAAGGCTAAAACTTTGCTTCTATAGGAGTTACAGTGATGAGAAAAATTCTAGTATAGCTAATCATTTCTCGCCGGTTTTTTTTGCTTTTCCGGTTTTCCCTATAGGACCTTTTTTTGCGGAGGGGGGGGGGAGGGCAGAGGGGGTTTTTCTTGATACAATATGTCTATTGAAAGCTTATGCTTCATACATTACAAATCTAGCAAAAGAAATTTTCTCCCATCATTTCAGGTCACATTAAGGACCCATAATGTGTTAAAATTTTAATTTTTCAAACTTCTTCAAAAACAAAAACCCCAGCGAAACTGGGGTTCGAACCCGCAATCGTTTGATTGCACACGTAATCCCTAAGCTTATTGGCCACTGGCAGCGCTATTACCGGCGATTACTCAGCAGCGCTATTATTTCTTTAGATTGTCATCTTTAAATTCGTAATATCTTTTGAATGGAATGTCCGATTTGAATAATTCAAAAAGTAATCTACAGATATTGTAACAAAAATTAATACAAAATGATTTATTTGGATAAGGATTAAGGTATCGATAGTATGGTCTAATTTTGGTTGGTGTATTTATCGCGTTTTAAAATGTAAGAAAGTAGTTATAGTGAGTTAACTACAATAGCTGGACATATAGTATTGCCTTTTTTTTTTTTTCTTTTTTTAATAGACATTAATATGTTCTTTAATATTATAGAACCTTTTTTTATTCATTTAAAAGTATTTCCTGGCGATTCAAAATTATATATCCTAACGATTCAAAAATACACACGTAATTGTTCAAGGTTTCACTTCTATCGACACTCTCAGAGTGCCACTATTTTTTTTTTTTCATGTTCGCCCGTCCTACCTGCCCGTCCCCCCCCCCTTTTTCCTCACCAATCTTAACTTACAGGTTCGTTCAAATTATGACTGCGATTTAAAAAAAGTCTAATCCTCGTTCTATTTTGTTATAAATCCATATTTTGAAACCTTAACAAAACATACATTTGGGCCGGGGTTGCCCTTCTGTCCGTTTGGGATTCACCTTGCCCCCCTGGGTGGGGGGCATATTTTTTGTTTCTTCCATACCATTTCATGTAACATATCGTTATAAAGCTTTTATCTTCTCGTTTTTTTCTGTTACTACCCCTCTCTCCACCTAGTTACATGCTCTTGGCACTTTTTATAGTTTCAAAGAGTGCATGTTCCCCGCGGGCCACCCCATGAATTCAACACTAAGTTAAACACTATATTTTTGTTTAGAAACTCAGTTATTTGGGTTATTAGTTAATTATGTTTTTTTTTTCAAGTTCGTCCTTTCTAATCCCTTGCCCCCCCCCCCCCCCTTCCTCGCCAATCTTTACTAAATGGGCCGTTCAAAGTATGCATGCAATTTTTAAAATGTCCAATTCTCGTTCTATTTTATTGTAAATCCTCATTTTGAAACTTCGACAAAAGATACGTTTGGGCTATGGTCGCCTTTCCGTCAAGAGGGGGGATTACCTGCCCCCTTGGGAATGGGGCATATTTTATGTTCCTCCAAACTATCTTGTGTAACATTTGGTTGGCATTAGAAAAAAAAAGGTTTTTTTGGTCTATACTCCTTGTTCCCCATCATAGTTACACGCTCTTGGCACTCTTTATACTCGGTTTAATGCCAAGTTACTCAGTGTTGTTATTAGTTGAGTTATGTCTCTCAAATTTGTCAAAGTTTTTGTGTAAGTGAAAACCATAAGTGACAATCATTTTAAAATTTAAAATTCTTATTATTCGACTCTAAAATATGCAATAGCTTAATTCTATGCCTCCCTAAATGGGGATGGGGGGTGGGAGGCGGTAATTACGGTACTGCTGATTGTCTAAGTTTTGGAATTAGTAATTTGGATCTTCTCTGTGTGAACCTAAATATCGAAATATCGATTCTAGTATCGATTCTAGAACTGAGAAATCGATTCTTATTATGATCGATGTTGTTTTATACGATATCGATTTTAATCGATTCTCAAAATTTTCAGAATCGCCCATCACTAAGCTGGGCGCATTTAATATAAAACCTTATAACACATAATATAGATATAAAAGAGTAAAGGACGTCAAATTATGGGGTAGGATCGCAAAATTTTTTTTAGGGAGGGAGCGCGATCAAATATTTAAAATCGTATCTTTTAGATGAGGATTTTTCAGAACACTGGGATAAAGACTTCTTATTTAATATAAAATTTCAAAAGTATGATTACTCCTCTTTTCGAATAATAATTTCATCAAATATCTTGCTTAAATTTAGAAGTTGAGAATAGAGTTTGCCCCCAAGCTGGTAGAATGTGAAATTAAAAGATTGGATTTTTTTTTCTTTCAAGATTTTGCCATGCGTACGCAGCACGCCTGCTAAATGGCGTCGTAGGCAACAGGGATTCGGTTTAAGATTGGGTGTTTTTATAAGATTTTTCAGTTCAAATTTCATGTTCATTTAAGGATATTATTACGGGCCCGGGCAATGCCGGGCAACTCAGCTAATTTATATATATATAAAGTGGAAAATTGATTTTGATTTCAAATTGCTTTTATAACAGTCAAGTCTGCCAAATTTTTACCATCACGTTTAAAAAGGTGTACGTCTTTGAGCAAAAAAGCTTTGCGCTTGTTGAGCAGTGAACTTAAGAACAGCCATAAATGATAAAAGAACTTCTTTTAAATCTTTGCAAGTAACGTGTAAGACAATGGTTCACTTTATGTCCTTTGTTGGTTCTTTAAAATGGGGTTTGGTGTTAATTACTGGAGTTACTCACCCTATTTAAGAAGAAAAAAAATAATAATACAATCTGTAATTTCTGATAATTTTGTCAATAGTAATTTTTAAATGTATCTCTACTATCCTTTCAAAAAGAAAAAAAAATATAAAATGGATCTAAAATTTTGTAATAGTAATTTCAACAAGGAAGAATCCTTAAGGTATTAGTCATAATCAGGGCCGTAGCTGAGGGGGTGCTATGGGCAGCTGAGCCCTCCCTAAAATATTTTGAGCCCCCCTCCCCCCCTGAAAAAAATTCCAAGGTCACCCAATGAATTTCTTTTCCGAAAATTCAAATGAAATACTGTTCAAAAATCTAATTTAGTTTTGAGACCTTTTCACAGTTTTGCAGAGTTACTAAATTGTAATTATTAAAATAAGTGTTTAAATACTCCCTCATCCTATTTGTACATATGAAGTTAACATGATGTTTAATTTTGCACTAGTTATATACTCAAAACTTTCAGGATCATATACTTTTCTTAGCATAAAATGAAGTTATTATAACAGTTTAATAACAAACAAAGTACCTACAATGTGAATATGCACTAATTTATCTTTCTGCGTCAGAGAGAGAAAAAAAAATTATGAGCCCCCCTACATTCTTGAATCCCCCCCCCCCCTATTGTTCACTCCTAGCTACGGCCTTGGTCATATTGAAACCTCCATGTGCGACCATCTCCGTTAAGCGACTACCCCTCTGAACGATCATTTTTTCACAGAACAAAATTTATTCTCATAGGCTCAATACTAATTTTACCTCCATTGAGAGACCATCCCAGTTGAACTCCCTCCATAAACGACCAAGTTTATTTAACAAAATGAAACAAAATCCGTTTTTTTTTCCGGTCGGTTGAAGAAGGTTTTATTAAAAAGTAATTCCGAAGAGCACATTATTCATCAAACCTCTGAACTATAGATTCTGAACTATAGATAGTATAGATTTTCTTTCTTTTTCATTTTCCTCTTATTCCGGTAAGTTTTAAACCTCTTTGTGTTTTTTTAGGCAATGAATTTAATTCTGATGACAGATTAAGAATGACGGTCAATAAAACAACCTACACTATTCTGTTAGGTAATAACTGGAAAAAAAAAAAAAAAAAAGATCAATTAATGAAATCGTTATTATTTGTTCCCATAAAAAAGCAATTTTTTTTTTAATTGAACTTTGAAAGGACTTGGAAAAATAAGTTATAAAAATATAAACCGTACAATCAAAGCAAACACTGTGCATTCATTTTTAAACTCTACAATAATTAACTAATGCAATTAATTTTTATTTTGATAACTAAATTTTTGTATTTTTTTCTTAATGGGGAAAATAAATTTCAGTAACACTAATTGTTACCTTTTTTCAACATTTGAAATCTAGATTTAAACACGACCTCCAGTAAAAAACCACCTCGCGGAGCAACCAATTTTTATTGGAAGAAACATGGTCGCTTTAGGGAGATTTTACTGTATATATATATATTTATACATGATTTTTAAATAAAAAAATAGAAAAAAATATGACAACAAATATTGCTAACCTATTATCTTTGAGTGATCAAAACCTCGAGCCTGAGGCCGATTAACTCAGAATAAGATCCGTAAAAGCAGTATTCTTATTAATTAAGGATCGATGGAAATGTGTTTTTAAAACCGAAGGAGAAACTAAAATTGAATTTTGGTAACCTTACTATTTTTGGCGGAAACGAAAACGTCTGCAAATTTCTTTATTTTATTAATACTTATATAAATATGCATAAATATTAATTAATCATACATGTGGACTAAAATGGCTCTCTGTGCTTCTTATCAAAACTTTTTATTTTTATGTGAAATAGAATGTAATTAATTCATTTACGACACAAAATGATTTTCTAATTATACGGAATTTCATGTAATTAAAAAAATGATCTAGGTATATGTACCTCGATTTATCTTTTAAAATGAGGCTTGTAAATGATCATTTGCTATATTAAATTTTTTTAAAGAGCATTCTAATCTTTTCTGCATTCTCAAACTAAAATTTTTCTATTATTTTTAAGTCTGCAGTTTTTAATGAGAGCTTGAAGAGTGCTTTCAAAGTTTAGCTCAATAGACATTGCTTGCTTTATAATTTGCCCTCAAATCTTGAGTCAATTATGATTGAAAATTATAGCGATAGGGTGTTTCATTTGAGTCAGTACAGCTCAGATCAATGAGTAATGCTAAATTTCCGAAGGAAGAAAGGGGGGGGGGGTCTTTGAAATATAAATAGTTTCGGTCCCACCAAATTTTTGGTAACATTTTTTGCCGAAAACGAATTTTTGGCGAAAACGATTTTGGGCCGAAAATGAAACAGTAGCCGAATTTTCTGTCGATCTCTAATAATTACTCTCACTCTAAAAAATAAAATGTAGTTAAAAAAAAAAAAAAAAAAAAAAAAAAAAAAAAAAAAAAAAATCAAAGTTAATCATCATGCTCTAATTTAATTAATTAGATGAAATACCCGTGAAAACAATGAAAAGAACTTATATCTTTTAACTAACTGTGTGTTTCTGAAGTTTTTAGAGCGTTTATTTTAATGACACAATACATCACATTACATAACAATAAAATATTTAAGCAATGCTTTTTAAATAATAAGAGCTACCAAGTGAAAAGGATTTTAACAGCATCCGGACATAAAAGTAGAAACATCGAATAGAACTTAATCTGTAGCTAATGACGCTTACTTTTATCGGATGGTCCGTTAATCTACTTCTATAGGAAGTGATAAATTATTCAACCGTTAAGTCTAATTTTAGGAGATGGAAAGGAATATACGTACTTTACGTTCCATGGCTTATTACAGGAAAGATTCCATTATTTTTGTACTGAAATTCAGTTACTATTTCGGAGCACTACACTGTAAAAAATGGTTTTTCAAAATTGAGTAAAAAGTATTCAGTTTTAAGTACTTCACATACTGAAAACAGTTCCGATCCAAATATACTCAAAACTGAGAAACACATGTACTCATTTTTGATTCCATGGTTGTGTTCAAATGTAAATCGTTAAGAACTGCCCCCCCCCCCCCCCTGAACTTGTAAATTAAAGTAAAAATATACTAGAATTTATTTCTTGCTCAAAATTATTAACAATAAAAGTTTAATTGATTGTTTATTAAGAAAAATAGCAAAAATTATTAGCAAAATATCCAAATCGAATATTTTTGTGACAAGAGCACACTATTTGTAAGTATTTTCAAATTATTTCAAAATACTGTGTATAATTTATCGATTACATTAATAAGCATCTTTTATGTCACCATGAATGAAATAAATCATTACAGGGTACAAAATTATGGTTAGATTGGATTTGGTAACAAGTTATGTTTCAAAATCGAGAAAGCAATGTGATCATTTTTGATCCAAATTTCCAAACATACTCAATTCTGTATAAGTACATAGATGTACTCATTTTTGAGTATTTCATTTTTTTTCAGTGTATTTGACGTTTTCGGTGTAAAATATAAATAGTGTGTATTTTTTTTTTTTAATTGATACTTAAATTATGCTTTTTTAAAAGTATTTTATTAAATGAAAACTTTTTGCTACAAACGGTGTATTGCACTTTTTTTAATCCAGATAGTCAACTAACAAGGAAAGTCTCCATACCGGTTATATTCAGTATTTTTTGAAGAAAAAGAAAATACTAACTAAAGTACTTATCTATAATAAAGGATCAGTCAAATTTAGCGGTGGAATCACAGTAGAAATCCAGTGAAAAAAATAAAATACTTTCAAATATTTGACGCGAAAAGACAAAAGTGTTGACCTACTATTTGGCGAGCGATTTTGCTCGGCAAAAGCAAACGATTTTAATGCATCTGAAAATTGCTTGTTAATAGACTTTTAGAAAGCGTGTAAAAAATATTTAATGGATTTAAACTTAAGCAATGAGAGAGTTTAGTACATATATTTTTTGTATTATATATTTATGTTGCTTGTTGCTGCAGTTGTTTAATTTTATCACTGTAAAAATAATTTCATTAAAAAATGTACATATTTTCATATATTTAAGCGTATTCCAAAATAAAAGCCAGATAAAGAATGTTGCAGTTATACATTTTTATATCGGATAAGATTTTGTTTCCATAGCAGAGTGGTTTTCAAATGTATTGCCGTATTAGGTGAAACAAAATTTGAAAAAATAATTTGGTTTAAATATAAAAATTTACTCAGGTATGAGTTGCTTATAGTTTACAACATTCTAAGCAGTAGATTATTTGCGAGTTTTTTTATTTATATTTCAGAAATTTCAAGAAATGTCTTGCCCAATCACCATTTTTCTCATAAGTGTGACCTCTATAAAACATTGATTTTTTTTGTATCAATAATTAATTAAAAAATTGCTTAAGGTTCTTACATACGTATTAATAAATCAAAAATGTATTAGTATTTATTTATTTCATAAATTTAAAGAATTTTAATAGTTGTTTATGCCATGAGTGTTACTTTGCTTCTTAAATAAAGGGTATAATTTCTGATTAAAAACAAATTTAACTAAAAATTAATTATTTTCATTCCAGTTATAAATAAGAATTAGAAGGTTCTAATAGACAAAACAATTAATTTAAGTGAGGTAATAAGTGCATTAATAAAATTCTGATTCTTAGTTACAGTAACGCTCATGAAAAGTGGTAACACTTATGACAAGCGATAAGACTCATCTTGCAGCAAACAACTTTTTTGTGACAATATATATAAAAAAAGATTTTTAAAAGTTTAAACAATGATTTGTGTAAAATAGATAGTCCTTTGAAAATTATTTATTAAGAATTAAAATTTGAATCTTAAACAGCACTTACAAAACACATGTGCAGACATTAAAATCCTGTTACAATTTTTAAATAATTATAAATATATGTAATATGACAAAATATATCCCTGAATCATGAATCTATTATAATCATAACTTAAATTTTGCACATGATTTATAGTTTTAGAATTACTTAACTTCTTTTCTCATGAGCGTTACTTTTTCCAAGTAACACTCATGTAAGGTAACACTCATGTACGGTAACACTCATGACATTTATTAAAGAATTCTTAACTAAAATAAATTCTAACTGTTTTATTGAAATTTTAGTTGGGCCTATTGATTCCTGAACAAAAAATACAGCATTCCCTAACTTAACATTTTTATACATTAAAAAATAAATAAATAAATAAATAAATAAATGGGTAACACTCCTGTAAGAAAATAAAAATACTCACCATGTTGAAATGAACATTCTGATAAATAGCAATTATAGAACAAAATTATCGCGTTCTAAATAAGCGCACTGTAAAGAAGAAACAACATCGTTTTCTCACTACCATTGCCAACTGCAATATACAAATATTTTGAAAACAAATAATATTAACTTCCCTAAAGTAACACTCATGTTCTGCATATGCGGACACAAAATACATTTAAATTTTTAACTCTTAGATACTAATTTTAAATATATAAACTATCTATTTGTTTAATTAACACAGGATATTTTACTTTTAATCCATATATAAAAATTTTAAAATGTTTGGAAGCATAAAAAAAGATTGAAATTTTACGAGTTTTTTATTCAGGACAAGTAAATTCCCATTACTGAAGTACAAAAAAAGATCACTATTTCACAACTCTGAAAAAATCTAATGAATGCATTGAATTAAGCATAAAAAGATGTGCTACTACCTGATTTTAAAATATCAAAAAATAAATTTATTAATATGAAATTTAGATTTAAACATTAGGACATCAAACTGGCAGTTCATGTGAAATTCACCCAGCAATGAAATTGAATTGACAGAGACTTAATTTTGAGATTGAAATAAATTTAATTAATTGAAATTTTATTTTAATTCATACAATTTCACCGTTAACTTTTATATATAAAAATATGTATGATAAAACTATAGTTAAAACTAACTAAAGCTGACAAAACTAAAGTTGTTTAAATTAAAATTATTTAAATGAATTTAACAACATAAAACATTTTTACCTTAAAGAGAATTTGACATAAAAAATATTTTTTATTTATATACCATCGCCAACCGGTGATAAATCGTGATATAATGAAATTTTCATTATTTTTTATGGACGCATTATTTTTTCTACTGGAGCTCCACCGAAATTTTCTCCTAAACATACATATCAACATGAGAAGAACATTCTGTAATTTTTTTTTCAAATTTTTCGGTTTATACCCGTATAGAGACCTTCCTTGTAAGAAATTTAAATCCTATTAAATGGGGTTACATCTGATAGTTTTTTATTTTATTTTATTTTATTTTTTATTTGCCTTGGAATTCATTAAAAGGAATTCTTGAATTATTTCTACTCTGAAAATTATACTGTAAACATTTAAAACTGCGAAAATGATATTTCTACATTATTGATGTGCTCTCCCTCCCTTCGCCGCAAATGCACCGCATCTTTAATCATAATGACGTTTTCATAATGATTCATACATATATTTTGCCTTAAAATATAGCATATCCACTTTAATTCGATATTTCGAACTTTACAATTAATAGGTCGGAAATTGCATGTCAAGCGTAGCAAATGAGAAGCTTTCGTACTATAACGAAGTTTTAAAAATATTTAGATATTGTGTAAATAGTATGCAGTATGTAGTTCAGATACAGTATAGTAATTGAAATCTTTTGTGTGTAAATGTCATCTGCTTACTTCCATAAAGAAAGTAACTTGTAGTAAATCTCAGCAAGGTACATCTATTTCGTAAAATGTGCAATAGTTTAGTGTAATTAAAACGCGCCCCAAATACTGTTTCCTCTATACCATTATGTAATGGAATACTTTTGTTTGGACCTGCAAATTAATAACAAATATTCTTTGCACCACAGATTGCACAGAATGTATATTTTAACGTATGGGTCATTCTATGATGGTAACGTCAGTCACGAAGATTATAACTGCGAAATTGTTGTCCACTGTTATTTTCAAAAGGTTTTCTTGGCTTTATTCAATTAATGAGTTATCCCCGATGAAAAAACTTTTTGAAAATAACGGTGGACAACAATTTCGCAGTTATAATCTTCGTGACTGATGTTACAAAACATCATGGAATGACCCATATACTTCATAGATGCATATCAATTTTATTATGTTAGAAAGAATGTGACATCATTAAAAGCTCTCGAAGCTATATTTTGAAATGCAATTTTCTATTGCATTTTAGGAAAGGACAGTTTACAAAATATACGAAATGAAAAAGTAGTACAAATAATATTTAGATAATTACTAGAAGTACGTTTTGAGCTGTTTTTTTTTTTTAGTTTGAATTAAATTCTAACTTAATAGTTTAACAAAAGAGCGTAGATAATATAGGGCTGTACAAAATAATTTGAATGTATTTTTTCCCTTTTTTGGCAAAAATTGCTGAAAGTTAATTTTCTTACCGAACTGAATTCTATCATGCTATATAGTACATGTTTATGCAAAACCATAGATTACATACCAGGGCTGTGCAAAATAATTAGATTTTTTTTTCTTTGCTTTGGAAGGGAATTACTAAAACGGGATTTTTAATTGTGATGTTTTCTAAACTGTGAAGTTTCGTGGCAGTCTTTTAGATTCATTGGAAATTGTTTCGTAATCTATTTTTGGCGCATGCTTTTTCCTTTCTCGTTAAATAAAACCTTGACTAACATAAACAGAAGAAATCATTCGGGTCAATCCATTTCAAGTGGTCCAGCACTGGTCGCTCGACTATTTTTAAAAAATCTGAAATTTTTTGTACAACAACCCTAACATGATGGAAGTTCAAAATGACCGTTATTTTTATTCTACTATTTTTTGTTTGTGCATGGCGGCCATCTTTGTTTCATCGTGTGCAGCGATTTTCTCAGATACTAGGATACACAAAATTGTAAATATCTCGTCTTCTTTTTTCCCAATTGAAATGGGGTTTGCAGCATTTTGTTCAGAATAAAATAGGCTAAATATACAGTTTAAGAAAATTTTTGAAAAATAAATTTTTACAGGTGAAATTTTATCACAAAATCTACAATTTTTTGCAAAATCTATCCGTTTGCAAGAGGAAAATTTTCATGCAAGGGAAACTGTCAACCTTACACAATTTTTTCTACAAATAAGTCAAAAGTGCGTGTACTCATACACCAAGTCCCAGATCTGGGAATTGATTTCTCTTTGCGAAAAAAATTCCGAAATTCGTCAAAAATTTCAAAAATCGCACTTTTTAGGCTTTGATATCTCTGGTGGGGCACGAGATAAAAATCTGAAATTTTGGCCTGTGATAGTATCGTGTAGTAGCATTATGTACAAAAAATTTCAAGAAGGAGATTTGACTACAAGCTGAGATATGACATGGAAAATATGTGAAAACAATACTACCAAACTATTGTAAACCTACTATGTAATTGTTCAACAAGACTGTCAAGCTTGCACAATTTTTTCTACAAATAGGTCAAAAGTGCGTGTACTCATACACCAAGTTCCAGATCTGGGAAATGATATCTCTTTGCGAAAAAAATTCAGAAATTCGTCGAAAATTTCAAAAATCGCACTTTTTAGGCTTTGATATCTGTCGGTGGAGCACGAGATAAAAATCTGAAATTCTGGCCTTTGATAGTATTGCTTAGTAGTGTTATGTACAAAAAATTTCAAGAAGGATATTTGTCTACAAGCTGAGATATGACATGGACAATATGTGAAAACAATACTGCCAAACTATTGTAACATACTATGTAATTGTTCATACCTCCAAAATTTTAAATTAATTATTTATGGTACAAAGTTAAATGTTATTTACAAATATCTTTTTCAAATGCTTCTGTGTGATTTAAACAAATCAGAATGTATGCTAAGCCAATACACTATTTGTCCAGATGAACAAATCTACTAGAAATGCTATTGCAACAATTTTACTCGGAACACATTTCAGGAAAAGTAAGTTACAGACAATGAATTGCAACTGATCGAGTTGACATGGCTTCAATTATTAAACCTAGAGAATTTCATTCAAGTTAACAAGGGATGACAAGACTTGGAGGGCTTCAAATAAGATTTTTAGAAAGAACAGCCTGATGGACTGACAACAGTAACTGGTCGAACTCATTACATCTCTCGTAAATATTGTTAAGCTCTTTGTTGAGCATATATAGTATTTTGTAAATTAAATGCTTATTATTTAACTGTTTTCAACAAATGATATTTTCTGTGTAAATATTGTAATAAAAGAGACTAATCTCATTTCTCCTAATGTACTCGTAATAGCATTTCTTAACATTTTTTTAATCACCGTATCTCAGCTTGTAGTCAAATCTCCTTCTTGAAATTTTTTGTACATAACACTACTACATAATACTATCAAAGGCCAGAATTTCAGATTTTTATCTCGTGCTCCACCAGAGATATCAAAGCCTAAAAAGTGCGATTTTTTAAATTTTCGACGAATTTCGGATTTTTTTTTCGGAAAGAGAAATCATTTCCCAGATATGGGACTTGGTGTATGAGTACAAACACTTCTGACCAATTTGTAGAAAAAATTGTGCAAGGTTGACAGTCTTGTTGAACAATTACATAGTAGGTTTACAATAGTTTGACAGTATTGTTTTCACATATTTTCCATGTCATATCTCAGCTTGTAGTCAAATCTCCTTCTTGAAATTTTTTGTACATAACGCTACTACACAATACTATCACAGGCCAAAATTTCAGATTTTTATCTTGTGCCCCACCAGAGATATCAAAGCCTAAAAAGTGCGATTTTTGAAATTTTTGACGAATTTCGGAATTTTTTTCGCAAAGAGAAATTAACTCCCAGATCTGGGACTTGGTGTATGAATACACGTACTTTTGACCTATTTGTAGAAAAAATTGTGTAAGGTTGACAGTTGCTCTTGCATGAAAATTTTTCTCTTGCAAACGGATAGTTTTTGGAAAAAATCGTACATTTTGTGCTAAAATTTCACCTGTAAAAATTTATTTTTCAAAATTTTTCTATCAATGAATACTTAGCCTATTTTATTCTGAACAAAATGCTGCAAACCCCATTTAAATTGGGAAAATAGAAGACGAGATATTTACAATTTTGTTTATCCTAGTATCTGAGAAAATCGCTGCATACGATGAAACAAAGATGGCCGCCATGCACAAACAAAAAATAGTAAAATTAAAAGAACGGTCATTTTGAACTTCCGTCATGTTAGGGTTGTTGTACAAAAAATTTCAGATTTTTTAAAAATGGTCGAGCGACCAAAAAAATATTTTCTGGACCACTTGAAATGGATTGACCCATTCCATATATTGGAAAACAAACAAAGATGAAAAATTGTCTAAAAACCGATATGCCGGTATTTTTGATCCGATGTTTTAAAGACGATATATATCTATATTCTGAGGGGGTGTGGTGAGTAACAAGCACTATAGACCGGGAGGCGACAGCACAGACAATCACCTCATCGAGTTCAAGGATGAAAATCTAGGATCAGTTAAATCTCGATTCCCATATGAAAACGCAATCGATCTGCCAAGTCATTTCTCGGCGTAAAACACTTAAAATTCAAATTTTAGCAATTGACTCGTAAGTTTACCATTTTACTTTCCTGCACCCAAAAATATGAAAACATAGAGAATTGGGAGCAAGAAAAAATGTATTTTAATTCGAGCAGTACCCTTCTTTTATACAATGAAGGCATATATATATATATATATATATATTAAGAAAAAACAACAACCTATAATAAAGAGTGGTAAACAAAGACTAAAGTATAAAGTACATTTTCTTTTTTTTTTCCTCCCAGTCTTTCGCCCCACCAGTGGCCGAGAGGTTGGGACCTCTCAACTGGAAGACGGCAGGTGCTGGGTTCGAACCCAATCGAGGCTGTCGGCCTAACCGTTCGGAGTTTTCCGTGGTTTTCTTCGAACCTTGCGTAAATACGGGTTAGGTTCCCTTAGAAAGACCTCCACGGAGGGCACTCCCCCTGGTCCTATATCCCTAGCGTAGATAATCGGACGACAAAAATCAACCAACCAACCTCCCAGTCTTTCAATTTTGCAATTTGTAAAAAGTGTGTGATATTACTTTGTATAGGTTTCTTCTAAAAAATACATTGTTCATAAAATTTTTCGCACTTTTGTAAATACCCGACCGAACAATTCATTTGCAACGATCTCGTGAAATTGGAATCTTCTTCTTAGTGCATCGAAGGCTTTTATCATTTCTTCTTTCGAATACAAATAATTGAATAATTAAATATTTTCCTTTTCTTAAAATCCGATGAAATGCATTCATATATCCATTGCAAAGGCAACCTCTCTGTTTAAGTATAGTACACGCACGAAAATGGGTTAGACTTCCTTATATAGAATATATGTTTTCGTAATATGGAGATTAATTTGCATGTTAATAGTGCTGAGAATCAAGGTTCGGCCGGAAATTTCGTGAAGGCTGTTCTCAACGGCTCGCCTGAACGAAAGCAAAAACGTTTTGACACATTTAAAAATTCATTTTCTAACGGAAAGTTATAAAATTAGAATGACTATGGAAGCGATTTCGAATCAAACTGTGTTTTTCATGTGATCAATAAATTACCTATTGAGTTATAAATGACTTCGATCAGATGACAAACACGTTCCTCACCCTTGCTTGGGTGGGTATTCTTCTTTCGCATGGAAATTCGTTCAAAACGCCCACTTCGATAATATTTTCTGAAAAATCTATTGTGTTTGGGGGGAAAAAAAGGAAAAAACAACTCGATTAAATAATTTCTGAATTTCATCACCTGAAAGTTTCATACAGTTCCGAACAAAAATAAGTTAAAACTTATCTCATAAAATTATCCTTTTGGATTTCAGAACAGTCTCAATTAAAAAATATCCTTAAGTAAAGACTTCATTAGGACGAAGTTCGCCCGTATTTTTAAAAATTCCTCTCATAAGATTAATAATTACTGAACTAACTAAACGCAGCTCCCTAAAAGCACTCCAACTCATTAACTAACCTCTTTCCAGCCTCTTTACTTTCCCTGTTTTTATTTGTAATCAAAACAAGTGACAGCGGAGAAAGATAGGATTTATTTTGGAGAATTTGAAGGTTCCGGTTCGATAACATGATGCGACTGATTGGGTGTCCCTGAAGGGTGAAAATGCTTGCTATGCAGGTGCGCCCTTCATCCGGGAAGAAGAAGCAGATATTAAAAATAATAATGTCTCGAAACTTAATCGATTTTATCGGATACACGCCGATGAGATTGACGCGGAAGTAAATTATCTTGATACATCCACCAAATGATGGATTTTCTTTTTTTCTCATCAAATCATGATATTTGAAATTTATTCGAATGAAAATTTATGACGAAGTTGAAATGCAAGTAGCTGAAATGCATAATTTTCGATGTTGAATCCGCACCTAATACGTTGGTCCGAGCGATAAAAAACTTCAAATTTTCTAAAAAAAAAAAAAAAAAAAAAATACGTTAATTTTGTTTGTTTGTTTTCTTCTACTTAAGATGACGTTTAAATCTTTTTTCTATTTTAATTGGAACAGGAAGTATAATTTTTTTTGGTTTGGTTTGGTTTCTTCTCAAAATCTAGCTTTCATTCAATGGTTGTTATAGAAACGACTTCTTTTAAAAATGCTTTTTTTTTTTTTTTTTTTTTTTTTTTTTCATGATGGTTTTTTAATCATTTTTCTTTTCAAATTGTTATAAGCCAAGAACCGTTAAAGATAAATGGTTCAATCTTGAAACATGTCTTTTTTGATTGCTTTATTTTAATTTTGATTTTGCAAATTTGAAAAAAATATTTACTTTTAAAATTTGATATTTGAAATATTACAGTTTTTTTTTTATTTTTACTTTAGATATTTTTAATTTTTATTTAAATTAATATTTTTTAAAATGTAGAATCAAAATTAAAGCTTATACATTTTCGTTTATTTAAAGGAAAAGAAAATGAAATTCTATTAATAATATTTCGAGTTATAACGATTTTTAACTATTACACTTTTTTATTAATTTTTAAATTTTGAATGAAAAAAAATTATGATATTGATAAGTGTATTTAAAATGATACTTGTGTTTACTAGTATATAAAAGAGAAAAATCACGAATGTTGTCTACCTGTTTTGTTGCTTAGAATTTCTATTTTCGAAGAAAGTGTATAAAAACAAGATAACTATTAGTGCATTATATAACAAAACGTTGTAATACACTGACCTCCAAAAGTTAAAATACATGTCTTTCGAAGCTCACCAGAGAAAAATGGCAATCAGATAAACTTCATAGTTTATATGAATGACAATAGTAAGCTTTAAAAAAAATTACGCTAAAAATTACAGCTACAACTTTTGTTTTATAGAAAAAAGAATAGGCATTTGTGAATGAGAGAAAAATATCAATTACGAAACTTCCGTAATTTCGCGTATAAGTTTTGTTGTATTTGAACTATTGTTGTCAGTTTTGTGCACAACAACCAGTAGAGTCTAGAAATGTATAGATGAAATCGGTTGCCCGATTCATTAAGGTGGCGGGAGGTAGAATGGATGGAAATGGGGTTGTCACTGGTCGATACTGCTAGAAGGCTCAATGTGTCTCGCAGTGTAGTCCAACGACTTTTGGATCAATATGAATTCGAAGATTCTGTGTCCAGAAGACATGTTCCAGGCCACCCTCGTGTTACAACACCTGCAGAAGACCGCTTTCTAGCTCTTTCAGCCCGAAGGAGAAGACGCACTACTGTACCGCAACTCATTGAAGACCACTTTGCAGCATCAGGGAGAAGAATTTCCGCTACTATCATACGAAGACGTCTTCACAATGCAGATCTCTATGCAAGAGGACCAGTTGTGTGCATGCCCCTTAACAGGCGACAGAGAAGGGCACGCCTATGTTGGGCGAGAGAACATGTTTCCAGCACCAGACAACAGTGGGCTTCTATTCTCTTCACAGATGTGTCCAGATTCACATTGGAGAGCGATTCAGGACATCTTCTGATCTGGAGAGAACAATGCACTCGATACCATCAATCAAACTTTGTCGAAACACACAGATACAGAAACGGTGGAATCATGGTTTGGGCAAAGATCTTAATCGGAGGCCACACTGACCTGCATGTGTTCCATGGAAGAACTTTGACTGGTGCGAGATATCTGGATGAGATCCCTGATTCATATGTTCGCCCATATAACAGTGCTATTGGCAATGGTTTCATTCTAATGGAAGATAATGCGAGACCACACCGAGCAGTGGTTGTTGTGGATTATTCTTGAGGATCATAACTTGGAGAGAATGGAATGGCCAGCTCGATAGAACATCTTTGGGACTATCTTGGAAGGCAGGTTGCCGCTTTAAATTCTCCTCCAAATTCGTTAAATGAGCTAAAACAACGCTTACTCCATGTCTGGCCAGCGCTACTTATTTTGGTGTCCGACAATTTAATTGAGAGTATGGAAAGTCAATACCACCAATGTATTCAAGTCCGGGTTGGACGTATTCTGTATTAGAACCAATTTTTTAATGTTTCTGTCACATTTTATTGCATAATACTGCGATGTACTGATTTCTCCAACAATGGATTTTTCCACCATGAGTGCTTTTTTGTTGTAATTTCATTTGTACGTTTAACTTAAGTAAATTTCTACGTCGCACAGCGTTGAATTCATACATTTTTCTTCGGGAGGGACTTCGTGGCTCCGGGATATAATAGAATTCCGGGGAGGGGGAAATTACACTTTTTTCTGAAAATACAAAAATTTAAATTTTTTGGGGGGGGGGATTTTTCCCCCGGGCCACCCCCTGAATTTAACACTAATATCGGATTTAATAAATAACAATTTAGGGCAAATTTCCTCCAAATTTGTTGTTTCTATTTTCATTCATTTACAAATTAGACGCAATAAACCGATTGTACCTTAACTTTTGGAGGCCAGTGTATTTTACAAATGCTATTATATTTTAAACAGTAACAATTTCTTTTAAGTGTTACTTGATACAAAAAGATTTCATATTAAAAGGATATTTTATTGACTCTTCTGCATTTGAATCATCTGAAACATTTTTGTATATCACTCCAAACAAAGGAAATAAATTCCAAAATTCAAAGAATTTTATACTTTGATAACGATAACATTGCGGGGCGAAGAGGTGAGGGAGTTTCGAAGAATCACAACGCATAATATCGTAAGGGGGATGAAGGGGTACAAAATAAAAAATGTTGATAATCTTATTTATCTATAGCCTCTTATTATATTGGTGAATTTCTTGAAAAGAGAGAAATACATTTTTTCAATAGGAATATACAGTTATACAATGACGCAATAGAATTTTTGCCTTGCAAATTGTCATTGGCACGATCACGTAAATAGACTTTCACTGTATCAGTATTTATGAACCTATTACTCTGATTTGAATATAGCGTGTTGACGATAAACTCCAGCTGAAATTATATAGTTTACTGCGTGTGATAGGAAATATCGCCAGCTGATATTTAACTCACAAAATAAATCGACATTATCTGCTAAAGCAGCCATACCTTCTATGTGTGGCCCCAGACATAGTATCATTAATACATATACGCAAAAGGAATTTATGTGCAAAAATGTTATTTAAGACCTTCATCACCAGAGTTCGTAAATATCATGATATTTTCGAAAATATTAAAAAAATATCTGATATTTTGATATATGATACTTTCGATATAATCCGTTATTTACAAACTAGTCAGTTCACTGTTGATAGTAAATATCTTCAAGCATAATATAAACTAGAACCTAAAACAAATACAGGGTGTCCAGCAAATAAGACCCCCGATTTCAAAATTAAATTTCTCAAAAACAAAGATCGATAGAATTATACGGCAAACGGTATATTTATTAGATAAGCTGTAAAAATCTTATACAAAAGTTTCGAACGGTGGAATATTTTAAACAGATTGTTTCTGATTGAAAAGGATGCTTCACTTGACATTTTTCTTGTTTTAGATTGATTGCAGAGAACAAGTTTTTCGGATTACAGTGCCATATTTTAACGATTTTTGGAGTTAAATATTTGAAATTTCGGAATTCCAAAACTTTTGTTCGAAAAATCGTTAAAATATGATACTGTACTCTGAAAAACTCGTTCTCTACAAGCAATCTAAAACAAGAAAAATGTCAAGTCAAGTATTCTTTGCAATCCGAATACATTCTTTTCAAAATATTCTCCTTTCAAAACTTCGGTACAAGATTTTTACAGCTTACCTAATAAACAAACCGTTTACAGCTCAATTCCATCGATCTTTGTTTTTGAGAAATTTAGTTTTGAAATCGGGACCTTATTTGCTGGACACCCTGTCTGATTTAATATTAAATATCAAGAAATCAGAATTAAAAGCAAAATTTTAAATACAAAAAAAAATTTCTTCCAATTGAAGAATTTTAATAGAAATGTAAAGTGTATCTTATTTTTTATTCCCTAACATGTAGTAAAGTTTAGACTTAACTAAAACAAAAGGAGAAAAGATTTTTTTCTAAAGAAGGTGAATACCACTGATTATCTACATTAGTCAGGTTATCTTTAAATGACTGTTATGAATTAATTGTCTCACCTATTTATTATTAGTTTTACATTTAAAACCCCCCTCACTGACAAGCCTGTGTTAAGGGGCCGCTTCACTCAAATGAAAAGACCCATTCGCTAATGCTAGTCCTATGGAAGAAATTTATAAAGATATCTCAGTTGCATTTCAATATTTTCAAATGATTCTTTTTGCACTGGATAGCTAAGATTGATCTGAATGCAGACCGTTTTTTACTTTTTCGATTTTGTTTACAGATATTTTTATGAGGGTGATTTCGCTTTCCAAACCGGTTCTGAAAATAAAAGCATTTTCGTAAAAAATATCTGTAAACGAAATCAAAAATGTAAAAAACGGCCTGCATTCAGATCAATCTCAGCTGTCCAATGCAAAAAGAATAATTAAAAATATTAAAATGCAACCGAGATATCTTTATAAATTTCTTCCATAGGATTAGCATTAGCGAACGGATCTTTTCATTTGAGTGAAGCAGCCCCTTAATACGTTCGCTTAGCTCCAGGTTTCACTGCAACACAAGCAATATTTTAAAGTAACATAAATCTAATGATTTAATGGATTTTTAATTCGTTGTATAGTGATTAATACTCTAGAGAATTACATTTATATTCGTGATATATTTTTTTATATATGATGTTCAATAACTTAACTTTTTTTAGCATCAAAAACTAAATACAGGGAAAACAACATTACAATTTTCCCCTTTTGCAAGACTGTCAGAGAGTATAAGCTCAATGTAGAGAGGCTCTTAAGGAGAGCTTCGACAGCGCATGCGCCTGTTGTCGGCTTCCTCTTCATTTGACGTTCAGCGGCAACTCCTCGCCAACGCGCTGAAAATGAAATGAGCAGGGCTTTTCTCTATGCTGATATAAACACATCAAGGCTAAAAATATGTGTGTGTGTATGAGGAAGGGGGGGGGGGGGGGTCGGAATCCATTTTTATTATTTCGTGAAGAAAAAGAGAGGGGGAGAAGAAAATCAGTGTTTATGTCGTGGGAAAAAAAAAAGAGAAAGAAAGAAGTAAGGAAAAAATTGGATTTAATTTTTATTATGTCGTTTGATTCATGCAAACATTTCGATTAACATTTGTCATATAGTTAGTTAGCATAATCTTTTATTTCGTCCGTCTGTATTAGTGCTATTTATATAAAAATAATTCTTTTAATTTTATGATAAAATGTTCATCCATTCAAACTATAAAATAATTAGAATCGATTTGTATTATGTTATAAAAAGAAGCGGGGGGAGGGGGTAGGGAATCAGAATCAATTTTTAGTATGTAGTTTCATTCATTTTAATCAATATTATTCATGTTATTTAATATAATATTTTATTTATTTCAGTAATTTGTATCTGTGTAGTTTATTTAAAAATACTTAATTCAATTTTATAATATAATGTTTGTAAAATATTGTACATTATTAATTTTTGTAAATTAATTTATTAATAATTGTAAATTAAGTATTTATATACAGTATGTAATTATTTGTAACGGTATATTTTTTTAAGGGAAAATTTCTTAGCACCTTTTATCTAATATAATGTGAATATTATGTGTTCATAAAGTCTTTTTTTTTATTTTTTAAGTTATAAAAAATTCTACGATTCTAGCTTCAATATCCATTTTCGTTTTTGTTTTGTTTATTTATTTTTATTATTTTAAACTTAATTCTTTCAAAATAAATATGCTCAAAGCAAATAAAATGTATTCTCTTTTTCTAATACTGGATATTTTCAATCTGTTCCATTTCATCTTTAAAGATGGAATAAGAAATTTGAATGGGAAATTTATGTGATAAAATACAATTAAAAGTGATTTTGTTTGTATAATATATTATTATTTTTTATTAGCAAAATTTATTGTGATTCAAACAAGTGTTATTTCATCATTTTTTTGGAGGGGGGTGGGAGATGCATATATAGAAAGTGTAATAGCTTATTAAATGTTGGAGCATCTTAAAAATTGGTTTTAAACATCAATTTTGTCAGGAAATTTTGAAAGTTCCTGGAAACATCAATAGAATTATCTAAACAAAATAATTTACAATTTTTAAAGCTAATCTCTTATATAATTTATTTCACTAATAATTTTTACATTCAAAATCGTGAAATAAATAAGTATTATGCTTTGTTACATTTCTGAAATCTAAAATGGGGACACTTATAAAAAATATCCTTAAAAATAAATTCAATTAATGGAAATACTATGCCTTTAACAACAATGCTCAAACAGACATAAAATACCTGTCATATATCTCGAAACTTACTGCCATTTTTTAATTGCTAGTTAATCAGTTTCTTAACTCTTGTTGTGGTATAAAACATGCCAGATTTAAAAAAAAAAAACTTCTTTAGAACCTTTTTTTTCTTTTGTAGTACGTAAGATTTTATTTGGTGTAACTGATACCATTTTAAAAATATTTCTAACCAAAAATTCTCAATGACAAATTTCTTACGATCTCTGGCACGGGATGTACAACGCCTAACCTTAGATATTTGGAATTTTATTCATATTAATTAATGATTTTAAAGTGAAATTTGTCTTGGAACTATCCAAATGCTTTGCCTCCACCCCCAAGCACCTTTTTTTTCTGAGTTTCAAATTTATCTTAATTTAACATCAGAAATATTTTTAAATTATTATAATTCCTAAACTGTTATCATGCTTAGTTTTTTCCCCCTCACCATTCTCTTATAAATTATAACATAACAAGAGAAAAAACGAAAAAAAGAAAGAAAAAAAAAACTATTATGTTTCCTAAATTATATAAACCCTATTTTTGCCTTCTTGTATGTTTCAAAAAGACATATGTATATAAATTTTGCAAATTTTTAATTAAATTTTAAAAACATGAAAACATTCAATTTTAATAATATCATAATTCATTTTAATTTTTGCATCAATACAACACCAACTAAGATTTTTACATCGAAACGTAACATATATAACTACAGATTTTCTCAAATAGAATTTTTATTTCTCAGTAATCCAATTCATCCAATAAATTTCTCTTTTCATATTCAGCCGGAGCCCTCTCTACCAGATGCTTAAAAAGTGAACAAGTACCATATTCAGTTAGCCAAGCAAGCGATAAATAGCCAAATACAGCAACCCTACTGCGGGAGCCCTCTCTATATTGAGACGCTAGTCTGTCAGAGGGTTAACAATTAAAACTTCAAACTAAAACTTGAAAAATATATTTCTTTTATTTAGTTAAAAAGTCATTGCGAGAGTCAGGGACACAAGTCCCTGACAAAATGACATAGTCAATAATAGAGGAAAGTGTTATTTGCACTTGTTTTAAGTGATAATATCAAAATTATCTTGCACAGAAATATTTTGAAAATAAATATCAAGTATGCAAAAAATATCAAACATTTTGATATTTTGAGAATGAATATCGAGTTTATAAAAATATAGAAAATATAAAAAATATTGATATTTTAAAAATAAATATCGGGTATATATCAAGATATATATCCATTGATGTTGTTGGATTCCCAGAACTTTTTATGTAACAACTATAAAAATTCATGTAACAGATACACATTTACATTGTAAATTAAAAACCTGTAAGGTCTAAGAATTCTCCAGGAAACTGAGATGCATAGAACTTTTTATGTAACTGCAATCCGTGGTTTACAAATAAAATTTTAATAGATTTTTTTGTAAAGCTACAGAAATCTGTAGCTTTAAGAAAACAAGTTTTGTAGATTTACAACTCTTTTTGTACAACAAATAGATCAAATTTTAGTAAGCGTACATATTTCAGTAGCTTTATATCTGTAAAATTGTAGATTTTTTTTTTTTTTTACAGTGCACGGAATTATGAATCCAGAAATGGCTCTTATAATTACTTAAGTAATTAAATATAATTTATATGGTATCAATTATTGTCTTCTGTAAAGTCCAGGCATAATAAAGCTTATATTGCAAAAATATGAAATTTATAAATGATTTTTCATAAAAATCGCCAGTTATAACTCTTTTTCTAAAATATTTACTAGTATCATTGGATTAATTAAACAAAAAAGCTGTTAGGAAAATTTTACGATTTTTTTTTATAAAAATAATGTAAATAAACATATTGTGATCCTGCCTGTGATCCTATATTTTAAATTATCTCAATCCTTTATCGACTACTTTTAAAAGCCACTATTTTGAAAGTCAGACAAAAATGTGATATTTTGATAATTTTATTTTTTAATTGGCTTGATGTTTTTTTAAGTTGAAGCACATCATATGTAATGAATAATGTGCAATTTTGAAGGCCTGAAAAAATATCCTCTTTCCCATAGAAAATGTCAAAGTTTCGGATTGTGAATGCTGTTGTATATATGTTCAACTACTGCTTGATATATTTTGCTTTGTTTAACTGTGATGATTTTATGAGATAAGACTAATTTAAATGTTGCGGATTTTGAAACTTTTGAAACAGATTATATGTGCTAAGAGTAACAACATCCTAATACAGTTCTATATTATTTAGCTTGTCCTTGTAATGCACTTTCATATTCTATTTAAAAAAAAAGTCTGGGGTACTATTGCTTAAATAAGATAGTAAGTACGGAAAATGGACAAAAATGTCATTTTAATAGTATATTGTGGCAACATAGTACTGTTAAATAACAATATCCGATAGAAACAAATAAATTTTAATAAGCAGGTAGTGTTATACTAACAGTAAATGCCAAAAGAATTTTGGAATGTTGTGTCTTGCTAGAGGTATAGCACTCCAAACATATTGTCATTTCATTTTTCATGAAAAATGGCATCCACAACCTTGAACTTTGACATTTTCTATAGGAAAGAAGAAATTTTTTCAGGACTTCAAAACTGTACATTATTCATTAAATATAATCTACTTCAACATAAAAAAAAATCAAGCAAATCAAAAAATACAACAATCGCATTTAGTCTGATTTTCGAAATAATGGTTCTTAAATACCATTAATTGCTTCCCTTACTAATTAAAAAAAATCATCACATGTTTTACAATCACTTCGTTCCGTTTCATTATTTGCACTTCATATCACAAAACTGAAAAATTGCCAATCAAATATTATAAGTAATTCACTATGTTATATAAGAATGTTTTCTTTCATTTTAAACTTTAAGCCGAGTAAAAACATGATAAAATAAATCGTAGTGACAAATTATGTCACACCGGAGTTTTCTCGTGATAGTATTTAATTGAAATATATGCGATCCCGCAATAGCTCGGCTATATCAGGGAAGTGGTTAAAGAAAATTCAATGTAAAATTTATTTAATACAACTTTTACTAAAAGTAAAATTCTCATACAAAATGCTTTGCTTTTGCTCCATTATACTTAAAAAACATAGCAAAACAGCCAAAGCTAAAAATTTTATAAAGTGGTAGTTGTAATGGGTAGATATAAAATGGGTAGATATAAAAAGTATTTTTATTTACTGTTATTTTTATCTACTTCAACATAAAAAAAACATCAAGCCAATTAAAAACAAAATTAGCAAAATATCACGTTTTTGTCTGACTTTCAAAATAGTGGCTCTTAAGTAATGAACAAAGGATTAAGGTAATTTAAAATATGCATAGAAAGTAAATTTTATCAGAAAATGTAACAAAGCATTTTTTTCACATAACATAACCTTTAAAATTTAGAATAACCATGTTTTTATTCGTTAAATACAAGAAAAAAGAATCTGATTAACCAGGAAAAAAATTAATATAAGATAAAAGAAAAATAATTCAAATTAATAAAGGAAAAAAAAAATATGAATACCCTCTGATCTTTACTTATAAACTCAAACATCAACTTTATCTATCAAAGCATTAAAAAAAAGTTCTTAAAACTCGTAAAAAACCATGATTCATTGAATAAATAATAAAAACCTGACCTTAAGGAGTTTATCTAGAGCGATAAAAATAATTCGTATGTACACGCATTTTGATTTTCTTGAAGAGAGTGACTTCTTCAACATTGTATCGTCTTGCATAATAATATTTTTATCGGTATTGGATGCTAAAATAGCTCTTCAGTTTCTGAGTAGAAAGCAAATTACCTTACTATTTTTAGAAATCCGGGAATTTGTGTATTGGAGATTTTGCTACATAGCATAAACATTGATGCTAAAAATTGTCGAAACATGAGCTTTCAACACAGATTTTACTTATTTATTTTTGTTAATGACATGTAAAAGACGTTTGTGCTCTATTTAAATTATTTTCAAAATATATACTGAATAAAATATCCCAGTTAAATGGAGTTTATGGAAAAGTGGAACGTAAAAGGTTCAAGTTTTCGAGATTTTTTTTTTTTTTTTTTTTTTTTATTAGGGGCTGTGCAAATATAACGTTATCATTTTATGGGAGAATGGCATATGGTATGGATATCGATATCATTTTTAATTCAATCAATATGTTCTCTTTTTATTTGTAACATGTTCTTTCGTACAAAATAACATGGTATTTTTTTTAAGCTGTGATCTATTTTTATGAAAATACAAAGTTATTATAAAAATTCATCAAATTACTGTAAAATTATTTAATTCTAAAACATGAAATACTCTAAAGTTTGACATTCCTATATTCTTCTTCATATGCATATGCATATATATAATCACAGTTCGAGAAACTATACGTGAAATGTATTTGAAATGAAGCTTGTGTTTACTAATAAATAAAAGAGTAAAAGAAAGAATGTTGTCCACTTGTTTTGTTGATAAGAGTTTCTATTTGCCCCCCCCCCCCCCCCCCGTCGGGGCAAGTATAACACTTGATTACTGTTGAATACATTATGCAGCAGTAAGCTATTATAAAATACTTTTAAGTATTAACTATTTCTTTTAAGTGTTATTTGATATAAAGTTTTTTCATATGAAAAGTCATATTACATTGATTTCTCTTCATCTGAATTATAAAAGTTTGCGAAAAATAAATGTAACCAGTTTTTATATCACTTCAAATAAAAGAAACAAGTTTTAGAAATTAAATTTTTTTTAAACTTTGATAACGATATCATTACCGGGTGGGAAGGGAGAGTCGAGGTATGATAGCGTATGATATCGCAAGAAGGGAAGGGAGTCCAAAATTAACAAAATGTCGATAACGTTATATATGCACAGCCCCTTATCGGCCTAAGAAATGGGGTAAAAAAAAAAATTATGGTGTTAAATGATTACACTGGTTTACATGGTTTATATACTTTCGCCGAAATGTGCATTTTTTCATAGATTCTAGGGCACTGAGTTCGGGAAAATTAATATACTTCAATTTAGCAAAAAATGACGAATTTTTATTTTTATTTATTTATTTATTTATTTATTTATTTATTATTTTTTTTTTTTTTTTGCCTAAAGTACATTCAGAGATTGCTAGTATATTCTAGTGAAGTTAAGCAAAAATAGAATGATAAGAAATATGCAAAAAAGCCTATTTTAATGCATACATTTTTCTTTTAAATGACTCAGAGTTGTAATCTTATATTCATTTTTTCCGGTTGATATTTTGCTATCAGAGATGCGTTCAAGCTCTTTTTAGCTCACAGGCTATCATAGCCTGAGAGCTTATGTGCCCGTTCCTTCTGTATGTACGTTCGTATGTTCGTGCGTAACGCGATAACTCATGATAAAAATATCGGATCCACTTGAAATTTTTTATATAGGTATATCCTGATAAGGCGCTTCCCTGATTAGTTTTTGGAGTTCATTCGATATGTATAAGAGGGGGAACGGGGGGCTCATGCCCCTCCATTAATTGATATAAACAGGATTTTCATGCAGAATTAACGGTTTTCGTTCAAAATTTAGATATAGGATCATTCTGATGAGGCGAGTTCGTGGCTGTTATTAGGTGTTCATTGAATAAGTATAAACAGGGGGAACGGGGGGCTCATGCCCCTCCCCTTAGTTGATATAAACAGGATTTTCATGCAGAATTAACAGTTTTCGTTCAAAATTTAGATATAGGATCATTCTGATGAGGCGAGTTCGTGGCTGTTATTAGGTGTTCATTGAATAAGTATAAACAGGGGGAACGGGGGGCTCATACCCCTCCCCTTAATTGATATAAACGGGATTTTCATGCAGAATTAACAGTTTTCGTTCAAAATTTAGATATAGGATCATTCTGATGAGGCGAGTTCGTGGCTGTTATTAGGTGTTCATTGAATAAGTATAAACAGGGGGAACGGGGGGCTCATGCCCCACCCCTTAATTGATATAAACGGGATTTTCATGCAGAATTAACAATTTTCGTTCAAAATTTAGATATAGGATCATTCTGATGAGGCGAGTCCGTGGCTGTTATTAGGTGTTCATTGAATAAGTATAAACTGGGGAAACGGGGGGCTCATGCCCCTCCCCTTAATTGATATAAACGGGATTTTCATGCAGAATTAACAGTTTTCGTTCGAAATTTAGATATAGGATCATTCTGATGAGGCGAGTTCGTGGCTGTTATTAGGTGTTCATTGAATAAGTATAAACATGGGGAACGGGGGGCTTATGCCCCTCCCCTTAATTGATATAAACGGGATTTTCATGCAGAATTAACAGTTTTCGTTCAAAATTTAGATATAGGATCATTCTGATGAGGCGAGTTCGTGGCTGTTATTAGGTGTTCATTGAATAAGTATAAACTGGGGAAACGGGGTTTCTAATGCCCCTCCCCTTAACTTGTATGAATGGATTTTTCTAGCAGAATTGTCAGATTTCGTTCAAATCTCTGAATAGTTTTGGAAATTTAATGGTTAAGTATAAAAGAGGGGAATAACTCCTCTTAAATTATATGAATGCTGAATGGGTTTTTATTAAGAATTGTCCGATTTGCTCTGAATTTTGGATATAGATTTTTTATATGATAAAGCATGTCCTTGATAGTTTAGGAGGTTCAATGATTCAGTATAAAAAAGGAGAAAGGGGAGAGCTGTTTCCCCTTCTTAATTTTTTTTTTACAAACGGAATTAACGAAAATACAAGGCTGCAATGTACAATTAGTATGCGTAGCCTGTGAGCTCAATGCCATCAGTTTAACTGGGCAATATTCTTTTTATTTTTTTCTTTGATCCCAACTCCAAAGGACTTAAGATCCAAGCCCGATACCTAAAGGACGAAGTAGAAAATTGATGGCAACGTTTTAAAATTGCTTTAAAATTAATTTTCTCAAAAAAAAAAAAAAAAAAATATTTTTTTTTTTACATATAAATAAGTATTAATCCTAAATACGCCACCAGGATAAGGTTCCGTGAATTTCATCGATAGACTTTAACAAACTTGTTATTTATACCCAACCACTAGCCGAAGTCTGCAAAAGCCACAATTCTTTTTCTTTTAAATTATCATCGTGCAATTTTATAGCAGAAAAAACACGAACAAAAGAAACAGTTTTCCAGAATTCCACTGATGAAATTTTGTGCAGTAGTTCTTGAGATATAGTTATCGCGGAAATCTAAAAAAATGCAGTATACCAGCACCACTTGTTGGAAAATTTACACCAAAACTTAATCACTGCCAATTTATACTATACATAAAATAAGAACCGTTAAGAACGTTTAAATGCGCAAATACGTGACACAAAAAATCGCATACAACGTTTTTGAAGATTCTTAAATTCCCCTCCTCAGTGCGAAATAAATAAGTTAATAAAAATAAAATATTAAAATGAGTTTAAAAAACATCTCGGTTACAGCCTAGAGTACTTGAAGTTTGAAGTATGTTTAGTTTATGTATATGATAAGCTTCGTAAAAGTCTAGATGCAAAACTGAATTGCATTTTTGAATAATTTTAGCTTCTCGATAATTTAACTGGTGTTTGGAATTACAACAATATTTAGCTATTGTAAATTTGTCACATTGTTGCTTTCTAATATAATTTTGCCGTGATTTTTTGTGTCACGGAATTGAACGTATTTGTGAGTTTGAACGTTGTTAAAGATTTTAGTTTATTTATTATAATTCGCAGAAAATTATTGTTTTATGTTTATAGTACCAATTCACGCCAAGGTCTAACATAAGCTAAATTTTTATTAAATTTTTTACATAAGCTCTTGAAATAGAGTGTTAAAAAAATTTGCATCCCATACATACAAACAGACACAGACTCATCGCACACGCATTTTCTTAAGCAGTAAAATCGCATTCAAGAGTAACATAAAAATGTTCGTGTATGGAAGTCGTAATTTTTCACGAATCATATATATTTTCTTCTTTTAAAGATAGAGAAACTAAAGATTGACACAGTTTAAATTAATGGGTTTTCCATAGTGAAGCAATAATTAAAAAAAAAAAAAAAAAAAAAAAAAAAAAAAAAAAAATGAAAATCAGGAAATACTGTACGGCACATTTTATTTTTAAGAGTAATGTACTTAAAAGTAATACTTTTAAAGCTTAACGGCTGTATAAATATTCGTATTCATGTATAACATGGTATAAGAAAGATCTGAATATTTAAGATGTCAATTATATCACCTCAGATTTACTTTAATTTTTTTTTTTTTTTTTTTTTTTTTTTACTTTAGAAGAAATTACGAAGTCCAATTAGGGATCAATTTAAAATTCAATCTTTAAAATAATTAAATTAAAATAAATCTTTGCAATTAAAATGAAAGTGAAAATAGATACATCCCTTCAAAGAGCTAAGAACTTATGCCATTTCGATACATATAAATAAAAGTTTTTTTTTTTTCCCTACGTTTTATAGACCTAATAGACTGAATCAAAATTAGTTAAGTTAATTTGTTATTTTTTTTACAGAAAACAACATTGCAATTTCAGTTATAGGATTAATTTCTATATGCAAGTTGCAATCCGGGAGCGAACTAAACAGAAGTTTAACGCTAAATGTTACCACAAATACTTATTGCTGAAAATCTACCTACTAATTCAAAAATAAAATGGGCGGTTTTTTTTATGAAATACTTTTTATAGATTACATGGCACAAGAAAATTAAAACTTTTTTCTTTTTTGTCATTACATAATTTGGTTAATGGTATCTGATTAAATAAAATTCTTCGGTTAATTAAAAATATTACTGTTATATATTTGTTTTGATCTAGAAATTGAATAAATTTATCGATTTTTCATTCGAAGATAACGATAAGCTTTCAGTTCAATTTTGAACTTTTTTATGCATTAACATGCTGCGATAACTGAATAATAAATATTGCAATTTTGTTTAACTGCATATATTATCTGTATTTCGATATCAAGAACAATAGAAAAAGAACTGTTTCTGTGAGCATCATAATTTGAATAATAAAAATACTTAATTCACGTGTAAAGTTTCTGATTGACGTATTTTTGAGAACATTTACAGTTCTTAATAGCTTAAAAGAATTTTTTTTTTTCATTTCTAGAGAAAGAAAATTTTAATTGATACACATGTAAGAAACTTTATATTTTATCTTATAGAACTATAATGAATGAAAAACAAAGCTGTCGTAAAAAACAATAATAACTAGTCGAATGTTAGCAATTCCAAAACATTCTTCTATCTCATACATGTTAAAATTTCCAAATTTGCTATCACAGTGTTAAAATTAAATGACAATCTATGCCCGTCATAAAAATTCTAAAGATATCAAATTCCGTGCATTAGATCTTGAGCTACAACAATCATTAAAATCATATAAGTCTTACAAAATTCAGCATAGTAGTGCCTCCTGTAAGGCGATTGGCACCAAAATGTAAACAAAATTAATTCATGTCAAGGATTAACTGAATCTGAAGTTTGGTGGAAATCTGTGTATTCGTTCTTGAGATAGAGTTGTCTTGTCACAGAAATCGGAAAAAAGCAGTATAGCAGCGCCATCTGTGGAACTATTTAAAACAAAATATAAACGGTATCAATTCACGTGAAGGAATAATCGAATCTGAAGTTTGATGGAAATTCGTGCATTCGTTCCTGAAATAGAGCGATTGCGGAAATCTTAAATAATGCTGCATAACAGCGTTCACTATCAAGCGATTTACACTTAAAAAATGCAGCATAACATGCATTAATTCTGAAGGTAGAGCTATTGCGAAATTCGCGCAAAATGCAGCGTAATAGCGCCCCTTGTTGAGCTATTTACATCAAAATATAAAAAAACGTCATTTCATGTGAAAGACTAACTGAATCTGAAGTTTCATGAAAATTCGTGCATTAGATCTAGAGAATGAACGATTGCGGAGATCTTAAATAATGCCTCATAGCAACGTCATCTATCGTGTCATTTACACTAAAACGTAAAGAAACATCAATTCATATAAAGAACTAATTGGATCTGAAGTTTGATGAAATTCCGTGCAATAATAACAAAACTGGCAAAAGTGTGTTTTGTAAAAAGTAAAAAGTTGCTTTTCTGGTACCTGCATTTAATGTCATTATCACATAAGTCAATAAACAGGAACTGAAAATAAAATGAAAACTAGTCAGATTCGCAATCTCAATACTTTGAGTGACTAGCATCCTTAGGTCTATATTCTTAAGACACCACACTAGTCATTGAAAAAGATCCGGATGTTAATGCTAAGTCTTTGGGAGCGTTATTTTTAAATATCTCGCTCAAATTTTAATATTTTTACATGATTTTTTTTGCATAGGATAGCTGAGGACGATCCACAATCGGACTAGTTCTTACTTTTTCGATTTTTGTTACACACACACACACACACACACACACATATATATATATATGTATATATTTAAGATAGTTTCAGTTTATGAACCGGTTCAAAACGATTCTGAACGTATTTTTAAACGTAAAGGTATAAAATTGATAGATTTGGCTATGGGAGCGTTTTTGAATCAAAATGAATTCTTTATTTTTTGATAAATAAATTACCTATCGATTTATAAGCCTTTTTGATCACGTGACAAGGGTTTCCTTGCCTTCGCTGACTGATTTTTCTGCTTTCCCGGGAAATTCAATTCAAAAGCCTAACTTGAAAATATATTTTTGAAAAAAATATTGTCTTTACCAAAATAAATAAAATAATAAATAAATAAATAAATAAATAAATTAATTAATTAATTAATTAATTAAAATAAAATAAAATAATGTAAAAAAAGAGCGGAAAGCGTCTTTCGATGACATAGTTTCTGAATAACAATACCTGCCAGTTTCATGCGTTTCCGAACAAAAATGAATGAAAAATTGTGTCATAGTGTTACTCTTTTGGATTTGAGTGAATAGCCTTAACTAATACTTCGATTAATTTAAAAATGATACGCGTGGAAATAAAGCTATCATTGTTTCTCAGAAATACACAACAAGATCAAAAGAAATCTCTACTCTCAAAGAAAATCTTGCCACGTACCCCGAAACAACTTTACCACCACCATCACCCGAAGAAAGCTTTGAAACGGCGCCCTCTGGTTAAACGTTACCAACTTAGAAATTAATAATATAAAAAAAGACTGTTATATTTCATACATAATGCGCAAGCTGATTATTGAAAAGATATCCCCATGCTAACAAAGTGGAAAGGCTTGTTTCGTTTGTTGCAATCATTCAAATCACTTTACACGCATGCCTTGTCACCAAATTCAAATATTATAATCGGAGAGTATGTCATCATTCAAAAACCTGCGTCTGAAACGTCTATCTACGAAATTCATCACACTTTTATATAGCATTATCAACCGCTTGACTTGCCGATAAATCAAATATCAAGTGATAATAGAGCATGCATGCATAGTAAGCGAACTTTGTCGATACGTCCGTCGAACAATACCTCAATTATACAAAATGCTAGATCTCCCTTTCTATCGTGTTTCCATTTTCGTTCGCGATCTTTACTGATGTCATTTGTGATGCAACATTTTATTTTCGTAATGATAGCACGTCAGCAGTGGGGAAAGTTATCTAAAGATACAAAATTCTGTAATGAGGTGGTGGGAGGAATAATAATTTTGATACGAAATAAGCATACAGCATTATTATTTTAAAATACTGTATTCTAGTGCAACTTCTTCACATTTTTTTTCTGGATTGGAAAATATTGAATTTTTGATAATGTTACTTCTTTCGAATTAAAATAGACATATTTTTTATTATGTTTAAGTAATTAAAGTTAATTGTTACAGACCTGGTGGCAGGCGCACAGACTATCACCTCATCGAGTTCACATATGAGATTCTAGGATTAGTTAAATCTCGAATGGCATATGAAAACGCAGTCGGTCTGCCAAGTCATATCTTGTTCGAAAACATCTAAAAACCCGATGTTAACAATTGAGTCATAGGTTTACCATTATGTTTTCCTGCTCCTAATCCTCTATATTTTCATATTTTTAGGTACAGGACAACACACCTATGAGTCAATCGCTAAAATCGGGTTTTTAAGTGTTTACCACCAAGATTTGACTTGGCAGACTGATTATGTTTTAATATGCGAATCGACATTTTACTAATCCTAGATTTTCATCCGTGAACTCGATGTCATGATTGTCTGTGCTGCCACCTCCCGGTCTATTACGCAGTGTCGTCAATTTTTATTGCTCATATGGGACGCGAATCCACTCGATAATTGGGTCTTTCCACTCGTCCAATTTCATTTTATTTAATTCATAACTTATTTTTTAAATTATTTAATCGCTGAAATATGTTTTTATACACGCTCTCAAAATAGTTTTGTTTTAAAATAGTAAGGACACCCATTAGACTTACAGGAACACTGAAAAGCGGATGTATTGTTAAATTTCACACAAAAACAAATTTCATGCATACTTTTCTATCTGTTTTGATGTCTTGAATCGTAAATGGATAAAAATGCTTATAGGTGACTAAAATGTTTGCTTTGTTTGACATTTAATTTTTTGCACTTTCCGTAATTAGCAATTCCAATGTTATTTAAAATAAATATTAATGTATTTATAAGAAAACACTTATAAGAATATAATTTATTTATAAAATTATAGTAAGATTATAATAATTTAAAAATTTGCTTAGAAAAAACATAACTTAATTTCAAATTATCATCATTAGTCATTCGTTCTCTCTCCACACACATACACACTAAGGAAACATAAATAGATACAGCGCGTGTAAAAATTATAAGGACAGCAAAAAATATTAATTTTTTTTTTTATAAATTTCAAAATAAATGAAACTTTTTTCCTTATAATATGTTAATATGTATCATCAGGCTAAAAACTTCAACAAAATTCAACTACGAGTATATTATATGAAAATAAAGTACAATGAAACCTCCAAATAAGGGACACTCCGAATAAGGGACACTCCGAATAAGGGACACCTCTATTTAAGGGACAAAACTTCCGGTCCCAGTCCCTTGGTATAGGGGCACTTGAAAATGAGATTAAAGGGGCTGGTTTTGCATTTCAGATAATGAAGTTGTCTGTGAGGAAAATGAAAATACAGATTTTTGTTAATTTATCAAACAGACAGACACTCATATTGATACAGAGACATAAGACTCAATTGACTATTATATATAAGTACCCATAATTCTGATTTGACTTCAGTGCGTTTATCCCCATTGAAAGTAATGCTCAAAATTGTGAGGATGATTCTGAAGCGGAAAGGGGAGAATAAAAGATAGTTGAGAAATAAAGAACTTTACAGATGCTTTAAGGTTGTTCTCAAATCTGAAAGTGTAACATTTACGACAGAAGTTTTTATTTATTTTTATTCAGAAATACCTGAAACTAGCAGGCGTTGTTGTTTAGAAGCTATGTAATCAAAGTGTTATTTCTGTAATTTTTTTTTCCCCAACGAAGTAGATTTTTTAAAAAATACTGTCGACGTGGGTGTTCTGAAACAAATTTATACAAGAAAGAAGAATAATCACTCAAGAAAGGGTGAAAAACATCTTTGTTATGAGATCAACATCACTTATGACTCAATAGATAATTTATTCAAAATTTGAAAACACAATTCGATTCCCAATTGCTTCCATAGCCAAGCATTCCAATTTTACACCTTTCCGTTAAAAAATAAATTAATAAATTTGTCAAAAGATTTTTCATTTGCTGAGCAGAGCAGTTAAGAGATTTTTTTGCCTTAAAATAAATAAAGCAGTTGAATATGTTTTCTTGTAAATACTGCTGTTAATGAAGAAAATAAAATTTATAAGTATGGTAAATGAACACTTGAATTTTACAGGGGAAAAGTGAAATTTGGAAAACAATAGTATCTTACCCTTGGTGCAATCACTTTTGATTGATTACTTTAAGTAATATTCTTTTAAAAGTTTCTATCCTTTTTGCATGGGCACAGTTTGCATAAAAAATAAAATCAATAATTCTAGAAATCATTTAATGATTTAATACTAAACTGAAAATTTTAATTAATTTTCTGTTCCTTTTTTGTCTAATTAACGTAATTCATACACTTCGAATATATTCAAAATTTACCTTTAATGTTTTGTTATTTTTATATCCTTCTGGATGATTAAATTAAAAAAATAATAAACACTCCCAATAAGGGGCACCTCTATTTAAGGGACAAAAGTTCCGGTCCCATACGTGTCCCTTTTTCGGAGGTTTCACTGTAATTATACAAAAAATCACTGTTTTTGCCTGTGTAAAAATTTTAATGACAGTAAAATAAATTCAATATAGTAACCGAAGAAACAAATATTAATGTGTTATGCAATCACCTATGAGTTTAATGATTGCAAATATTTCATCATTCCTCGATATCAGTAATTTTTGACACAGTTCGGGATTGTTTTAGTATTATTTATCTTCAATTGTGCATCTGAATTCCTAGCTGAAAAAAAAACCTTTTTTATAAACTCGTTTTGCTAGATCTCCTCATAAGCATCAATAGGATTTAAATCAGGATTCCTGAACGGCCATTGCAAAACTTCAATATTTTTCTTATAGAATTAAAGTTTTTTCTCACGACTTGTGTGGATGGATGCATTATCTCGCTGTTATATCTGGTTTTTTTACCTGCCAGAAGTGTTGCAACAAAAGAAAGATGATCAAAAAGAGTTTGTATATGTGTCTGTGAATCAAATTTTCCTGAAAGATATACACGTGACATTAAGTCGTTGAATGAAAAGAAGCCCCTTGTTGCAATGAATCTGCCACCTAACTGATGTTTTGATGTTTTAATAAAATCTCTTTTTCTTTCTTTAAATCATCCGAATAAGATTTCTCCGACGAAAAGAAGTGAAACTTAATTGGTGCTAATGACTAGAAATGTTATAGGAAAATTTAATTCAAAGCCACATATACGAACTCTTTCTGACCGTCTTTCATTTGTTGCAACACTTCTGACAAGAAAAAAACAGATATAACAGTGAGGTAATGCACTTATCCACATAAGTCTTGCGAAAAAACTTTAATTATGTAAGAAAAACATTGAAGTTTTGCAATGGCCGTTCAGGAATCCTGATTTAAATTCTATTGATAACTTATGGGGAAATCTAATGAGAAGAGTTTATAAAAATGGCAGGCATTTTTCTTCAACATAGGAACTCAGATCTACAGTTAAAGATGAATAGTACAAAAACAATCCCGAATTGAGCCTGTTGCATAGCACATTAAATATTTGTTTCTTCGGTTACTATATTGAATTTATTTTCCTGTCTTAAAGTTTTTACACACAGACAAAAACAGCGATTTTTTGTATAATTACTTTATTTTCGTTTAAAATACTTGCAGTTGAATTTTGTTGACGTTTTTATTAGCTTTTGAGCCTGATAAGAAAAAAAGTTTCATTTGTTTAGAAACTTATACAGAATATTGATATTTTTTGCTGTCTTATAATTTTTACACGCGCTGTATATGTGTCATTTTACTCAAAATATTTTGAGCCTACCCTCTTCCCTTTTTTTTTAAAGTTAGCGTTTTTGATTATACATAAATAAAATTAAAACAAATGGTGAAAAAGGGACATTTTTGAAATTTAGTAATACATATAAAATGAATATAACCGAATAACTGTTTGGAAGAATAAACTATCTTTGAAATTTTAAAATTAATAAAAGAGAAAAGTGTTCCCATACGGATTTGACAAGATCAACAAATTTAAAGAATTTTAAAGTTTCCTGAAGTTTTTACTGATGAAATGATTTTTTAGTTTCCAAAATCCGTTTTTCAAAGTATTACCTCTTATAATATGTCTAGTATACATAATAATAAGTAAATGTTCATTAGTAAAAAAAAAAAACATACTAGCTAAAACATAACAGCTAGTAAAATTAAAACATACTGTCCCCTTAAAATACAAACTTGAAGTATTGCAATCTACACGGATTTGTTAATTTCTTTTCTTTTCGTTTTCTTTCTTTCTTTCTTTTTTTCCTTTCTTTCTTTTTCTTTTCTTTTCTTTTCTTTTTTTTCTGATTGAAAAATAGAACATACAGAGTAATTTTACGTAAATATGATTTATACTAATAAAAGAAAAGAAAGGGAAGGGGGGAGGAAAAAAAGACAAGAATGAAAATCCTGAATTATGCAATCATGCATAAATTATGAAACACAACACTTTTCAACGATAAATGAGCATTATTATAATTTTTTTTATAAATATTAATGGAATCCATTATAGTTCGTCCTCTAACCAAATACATTTGTGTGTCTCTATAAATGAATATAAATTCTTTAATCATATAAAACATGATTTAAATCACGACTTTCCCCAATAGACTGGGTGTCCACTCTCAGCTATGTCCAATGGCTAATTTTTAAACCGTTAATCATAACATGTAATCCCAATTACAAAAATGTTTTAAATAATTAAAGAAACATTGTGAAAGTCATATAGATTAATAAAAATATTTTTAAAAACTTACTAAATTATAATTTTCATACAGTGCCCCGTTTCCATAAATGATATTTAATAAAAAATTCCTTATTACACTAACAAGCAGGCAAAAAATATCCCCTTCATCTAATTCTAAGATTAACTGGGTAGTATGCTTATTTTCTGCATCTGAACACAGAAGAGATGGATCATGCTTCGAGGCTTTGTACACAAAGTACTTAACCCTTTCGGGGCCGATTTCTTTTTTCATTTTTTTTTATAAAAAATTACTTTATGTTAATAACATTAACACTTGTTATGCAAATAGATTAATTAGTGTTAAATGAATATTTCATTTTCTGAAAGATAACGAATGTTGTTATTTTGCGTACTATTCAATTAATATTCATATAAGAATAGGCTAAGGAAGAATTTTTGGAGAAGTTTAGGAAATATTGTATTACAGTAAGATTTAATACATTATAACTTTCTAATACTGTTTGAGCTTTATTACACATGATTTTTTTTTTTCAGGAAAGCAACTTCTACTTTAAATTTAAAGATCGAAATATATGTTAAAAAAAAAAAAAATCTCAAAAGAAAAAAAACCGCAAAGAGAATTAAGCAAATAATAATAATTATTATTATTACTAAATGCCTAAAAGTAAATGAAGTAATATATATATTGCATAAACATATACTAACATTGCTAATTGTAAACAGTACCAAAAGTATTTCTCAAAACAAAATAATACCCCATTAAAAGACATATACTATTAATAGCACACCAGAATCGAAAGTGTTAAAGTATTGGAAGGTTTTATTTCGCGAGTACATTTCTACATTGCAAGCCAAAGGGAGTCACTTCGAACAAGTTTTACGATAACTTTAACTTTTATTAAATAAGTTTTAGATTAGATAATCTAATAATATTTTGAAATATCTATCTTTTGTAAAGAATTGCGACTGTTGTTTTTCAGCATTTTATTTCTAGAATTGGTCAAAATGAAAATAGATTTCAAATTTATATATATTCTAATGCTAATTTTACTCTCAATTATTATTTTTTATATCTGACGATTATTTCAAGTTCTAGTAAATTTATGAATGACCCCTATTTTGAAGTAGAAAAAAATGCTTCAATTTTAAACAGCAATTACTCAGTCAGTTTTAATCATAAGGGAATGGAAATTTTTTTGTCTTATTTCTTAGAGTATATGACTTTTTTACTAAATATAATTTATAAAACCAGTAAACCATATAAAATTTTAAATTCAACATTTTAAGGAGTGTTTTTTTTACCCAAATCGTTTTTAAAACACTTCTTTACTTCATTTAAATACTTTTTGTAACTGGAACAATATGGCTATGACTAACGGGTTAGAAATTAGCCATTGGAACCGTTGAAAGTGAACACCGTGTGTATGTTCGGTGAAACGCCGAAATCTGGAGAATGTCGATTTTCACCGGTGAATATCAACGCATACACAGCATACAGTGTATTACACAGCCGCTTGGTGTATATCCGAAATATTTGGTAAATACCCTTATTTCTGACTTACACCGGTAAATGTCGACATTCACCATGCACTAATGGTGAATATTGAACATGTCCGAGATTTATATTTTTTTCTCCGTAATTCAGTCGCGATAAAATTTTTGCCTCTTTTTCTGACAGGAATGAAACACATAGTACATTCAAAATGTGAAAGAAAAATAATAGAAGTTAAAAACTTACCTAATTATACAGTACATTCAAAATCAGACGGGAAAATAACAGAAATTAAAAACTTACCTAATTATACAGTACGTTCTAAATGAGAAAATAAAATAATAGTGATAAAAAACTTACTAAATTATATGATTCAAATCTTATTTATTGCACTCTTTTTGACCTCCACTAGAGCATATTTGTGTTGTCAGCATACACCGGTGAGGGTCTGAATGTGCAAGAATGTAATGAAATATCCGATCTTTCACCGACGTATTTTGTGTTTGTTGATATTCAACGGCGAAAATCGGCATTCTCCAATTTCGATCTTTCACGGTAACATATATATTTACAAACCATACCGCATATCCTTTTCAGATCTAATGTAACATATGGGATACATATCTTAAAAAAAAAAAAAAAAGTATACACGTTTAAAAAAATTATTGTAATGTTAAAAAAAGAGAAATTGGTATGAATGGAGCCTAACAGATAGAAGAACTGAACAAAATAGCAATTAGTTTCTTATAGGGCTCTCATAGAGAGATGCGTGTTATAAAAATGACTTAGAGCTGAAATGTACAAAAATGAAAACATAAATAATTTTACTGTGCGTTAAGATACCGTTTTTAGAGTCCATTAGTTATAAAAAGTTATTAAATAAATATTTATTTCATGTTTTCCAATGTTTATGTAACACAAAAATGTAAAATGAAATTTAAAAAATCCTAAGAGATTGTCAAAAAAATGTATTTTTTGAGTCCCCATGTGTCATCAAATTTGATGTACAAAAAATAAATTTTATTTTTTTTTTTCGCTGTTCCATCTTTTTTAATTATCAGTTAAGATAAATCCATAATTGAAATTAAACTAGTCGTTGGGGGCCACCATAATACTTACCCATCATGGATATGTATATGAAAATAAAACATATGAAAATTATTTATACAATGCATTGCAATTCATAAACAAAATTTAAATATTGTTAATATACATAGTAATGCTATATTAAAGAACTGCTGATGTACCAATTTCGACAAATTATATAAAACGCCAAACTACTCAAGTAGTACCGAACTGCATAAAAGAAACATCCTTATAACTCCAAAAATAATAATTCTATTAACTAACAATTAATTGTGTCGGATTAAGCGTCTCATTTCCAATTAAAATATACCTCTGAATTGAAATTTGAATGAAATACAGGGTCATGAAAATACGAAGAAAGTGGAAAACATTATTACAAATATCTCGGCAACTAATAATCCGATCAACTTTGTTCTGTATGCAAATTGTGTGTTATTTTATTGCCTTTTACGTCCATTCCTTAGAACAAAAAAATTCGAAAATTTTTATATACCTTTCATCAGAACGAATTTTTTGAGAGTCCGAAAAAAATAGTTCCGTATAATCGAGGTTGCTGATAATAAATAGGCTTCGTCCCATTCTTACATACTAACTACATACAAAATTTCAAGTCTCTATCTCAATTTGTTCGGGAGATAGAGCGTTTACAGACAGACAGACAGACAGACGGACGGCAAAATTTTTTTTAAAAAAATATGTTTTTCGGAATCTCCAGTGTCTAAAACGTGTAAATCCGTCAAAAAAATTTTTCGATTTTCAAAACGATTGCAAGCCTTACCCTATACTACGTATGATGGGTAAGTAAAAAGGACCTAAATAAATCCTGGGGTCTGAAGAGCATATATATTGCAAATCGATCTGTACTCCAAATATTCTGCAAATAGGTAAGTTCTCAAAAATTATTGATTACAAAAGAGTATGAATACTACAGCTGTTTCAGAAGGTTTGAATTATGATTTAAACCTTTGCAGACAACTGATGTCCAGACAGTTACCATGGTGATTTATCCGTCCGAAAGAAGAAAGGCTATGATTTTCGGAAAACTAGCATCAGAAAAGGGTTGATGAACTTTAGAACTGGCAAGGTAATTTAAAGCAGGGATGAATCGCAAAGGTTTTATTGGATATTATTTTTTCTTTCTAGATCAAATTTGGGATCATTACATCCGATCGCTCTCATCATGATTACGTATGGACAGTTAATGTACCACTGTTTGGTTATAAATGTTTTAAGAACGTTCTAAGCAGGGCCTTAGCTACATATTCATACTATAGGTACTATGCTTCTTATTAAACTGTTGAAATAACTACATTTTATGCTATGAAAAGAGAAGGATGATGAAAAATTCGAGTGTATAACTAGAGCAATATTAAAAATCTTGTTAGCTTCAAATGTGCATATAGGATGAGTAAATGTTGAAACACTTGTTTCAGTTACAATTTAGTATTTCTGCAAAATTGTGATAGGCTTCTAAACTAAATTAGATTTTTGAACAGAATTTCATTTGGATTTTCTGAACATACATTCATTTAGTGACCTTGGAATCTTTTCCAGGAGAGACTCAAAATGTTTTAGGGGGGGGACACCCCCCCCCTAGCTACGGCTCTGGTTCTAAGTATGAAATGTTGTTTGTTTTTCTTTAAGTCTTTATTGTTTAAGTAAAGAAACGCTCTCAAAATTAAAAACAGCATAGTTTTTCATACTTTACCTTATTCTTTACCAGCTTCCTGTTGAAACAAAATATGACAAATTTTCACGAAATTGTATGCATTGTCTTTTAAAAAGCCCTTATTTTGAAATTCAAACATAAAAGTGATGTTTTGATAGTTGTATTTTTTAATTGCCTTGATATATTTTTTTTATGTTGAAGTAAATCATATTTAATGATTAATCTGCAATTTTGTAGCCCTGAAAAAATTTATCTTCTCTATAGAAAATATCAAAGTTTCACGTTTTTGAATGCCATTTTTATGAAAAATGAAATCCCAATATGTTTAGAGTACTATATCTCTGGCAAGCAGCAACATCCTAAAATTATTTTGGCATAAACTTTTAGTATAACACTAACTGCTTATTAAAAGTTATTTGTTTCCATGGGGCATTGCTATTTTACATTGTTATGTTGCCACAAAGTACAGTCAAAATGACGTTTTTGTCCAATTTTCCGCTCTTAACATCTTATTTAAACTATAATACCCCAAAGTTTTTCTTATAGAATATGAAAGTGCACTACTAGGACAAGCTAAATAATATAGTACTGCACGGAAATATTGTCGCTGTTAGTAGCTATAACCTGTTAAATAATCAAAATTTCCAAAATTTGCAATATTTAAAGTAGTTTATTTCAAAAAAGCGCCGCAGTTGGATGAAAAAAGAATATGTCATGCAATAGTTGAACATATGTACAAAAACATGGAAAAGAAAAAAAAGTGGGGCCTCGTGATATTTTTTAGTAAAAAAATGACAACATTTATAAGAAAAGCAATGTCCATCGTCACATTTTTTTCCCTAAGAGAAAATGAAACATCCCGTTTCTCTTTCGGAAGAGGCGACAAAAAAGGGATACTTCATTTACTCATAGGGAAAAATCACAGAAAGACGACTGCATTCACAGAAATTGTTGCATAGCTAGTGTGGGCGATCTCAAAAATCACTGTTGATCGAAAGATGAATAATAGACTCGATTAACTGATAACATATTTCATCAATTTATGTGCAAAATTATAATCAAAATTCGCCCATTCAGAAGTCTCTAGCGACAGTGCTAGGCATAGCGATGACATCAGGCTCGTTTTTTGAGAGCCTGATTCCGTAAATTTAAAATCCCAACCCGATATTGAAAGTACGTACTAGAAAATTGTTAAAAATGGACTATACGTATACATTTTAAACATATTACTTACTTTACACCCAAAATGGTGGCAACTAAGTTGCCACTACAAATGGTGTTTGTTTACCATTTGATAGTTGGTGGCTCATTACACCAATTTACAAGTGGAATTTCATTACACCACTTGGGATGGCAACTTAGTTGCCACCCTTTTTGGTGTAAAGTAAGGGAGTTTTTTTTTATAGTGTAAGGTGACCTCGCCAGTACTTGATAACTTTCTAGTAATTGATCAAAATTTTGAAATATTAAATGCCATTTCAGGCGGAAATGAGTTTTATATGTAATCTAGACATAATATTTTTGCTTGAATGACAGCGCACCTGTTGCCATATTATTCTCAGCTCTCTGCTGTAACAGAAGCCATTTTATGATTATTTTTTTTAATTAGAAAGTGTAAATATTAAATTTTTGATTAGCTGGAGACAATTACATTAAGTTAAAAAAATCCACTTCCATCTTGCTTATTTCGACTAATAGTTTTATAAGAATTATTGTTAATCACGGCCCAAGGATGATATTTTAAAGATCTTTCCATTGACTTCTTTAGCCTGAAGGTTGTAGCAATAGTTTTAGTGTATTTCTAAAGCTTAAAAAGAAAGGGAAATATAATGAAAACCCCATAGCACTGACTTTATGGCGGGATCGTCCTATGTAAGGTTATCACTTTGTCGGTGGAGGCAAGATCTAGCACTTGATATCTTAAAATATCTCTGGAGGGGGAGGAAGGGTTTAATTTTAATACCGTTGTCATTTTTGAACCAACCATTTTTTCTTTTTCTTTTTCTTTCTTTCTTTTTTTTTTCTTTTTTTTTGTGTGTGTGTGTGTGTGTGTTTGTTTGAGTGGGGTAAAAATTTATATCAAATAATCTGTTATCTACTTTTATGAAAAAACAAAGTTATTATCAATGAAATAAATATAAATGCTACATACTATGCTATATACATAATTATGAAATGATTTTATTCCAAAGCATGGAATATACCAACTTTCAGCATTAATATTGTTTAATCACATGAGCATATAATGCATTGTTAGAGAAACCAGGTAATAATGTTAGAGAGCTACTATACATAATTATTACTATACATAATATTACTATACATAATTATGAAATGATTTTATTCCAATCATGGAATATATCAACATTCAGCATTAATATTGTTTAATCACATGAGCATATAATGCATTGTTAGAGAAACCAGGTTCCAACTGATAATCATGTTTACGATTGAAAAAAATGCGGATATATGTTTTGTTTGTGAGAAGCTCTGCTTACATTTCTAATAACGTATGATGTCGTTAGAAGGGACTGGTTCAAAATTGCCAAAAAGTTGATAACGTTATACATGTACAACGTCTAACATGTTAAAATTTATTAATTTTCTGGTTTAAAAATCCCTCCGTAGATAGATATAAGTATTAATTCTAAATACTCTCTCACGGCAACGTTTAGCATCTTTCATATTCTTGAAAATATGTTTAAAATTCAAAATGTCTGATTTTTAAACAATCACCGACAAAAATCTACAAAAGCGATGATTCTTATTCTTTTAAATATCATTGTACAAAAAAATAAAATAAAAAAAAATAAAAAAAAAATAAATAAATAAATAAATAAATAAAAAAAATAAAATAAAAAACGGGTTTTGTTTTTTAGTAATGTTAGAAAAAGACTTGAAAATGAAAATAGACACTGTATATCCCAAAGCCTCTTTATATTACAAATACCTTATCATGTTCATGCTTAAAAATCAGATAGAATATAAGAATGGGTCTATGTCATTTCGCCGACAACCAAATCACCGACAAGACATTTAGCATACAGAAAATAGTCGACAGGACGTTTGGCCGACAAGTACATTTAGCAGACACGTACATTTAGCCGACAGGACATTTGGCCGAAAAGTACATTTAGCCGACAAGACATTTGGCCGAAACGTACATTTAGCCGACAGGACATTTGGCCGAAACGTACATTTAGCCGACAGGACATTTGGCCGAAACGTACATTTAGCCGACAGGACATTTAGCCGACAGGTCAATTAGCCGACAAGACAATTAGCCGACAGGACATTTAACCGACAGGTCAATTAGCCGACAAGACGATTAGCCGACAAGACATTTAGCCGACAAGACGATTAGCCGAAAGGTCATATAGCCGACAAGACGATTAGCCGACAGGTCAATGGGCCGACAAGTCAATTTGCCGACAAGCCGATTAGCCGACAGGTCAATTAGCCAACAAGCCCATTAAATGATTTGTATTTGCAAAATTCTGTATGTACTTAGTAAGTAAGAATAGGACGAAGCCTATTTAATATCAGTAACCTCGATTATCCAGAACTATTTTTTTCGGACTCTCGAAAATTTTTTTTTAATGGATTTACACGTTTCAGATACTGGAGATTCCGAAAAACATATCCTTCTATAGTAAAAATAAAGCTAGCCTTAAAAGGAATGACTCCTGGAATGCTGCTGATGTGTAAGATATCCGTTATGCGTCGCGAAGCGATTCCATAGGGTATCGGCAAGCGCAGCAAGCAGGGGTAACCTACAACTTGGAATCGCGAAGCAATCACGCGGGGAGGTTGGCGAGCGTAGCGAGCGGGGGGGCGAGCCCCCGTAGTTTTCAGAAAAAAATTGCCGTCCGTCTGTCTGTATGTAAACGCTCTATCTCACGAACAAATGGAGATAGAGACTTAAAATTTTGTATGTACTTAGTAAGTAAGAATAGGGCGAAGCCTATTTCCTCGATTATCCGGAACAATTTTTTCGGACTCTCGAAAAAAAAAAGTTGCCGGATTTACACGTTTCAGATACTCTCCTCCCCCAAAGGGGAACTTTTTAAATTTTTATCCACAGCACTCGTGTTGCACGTCTTTAGAAAGGTCTGAAACTGCCTTTTCCTATTATGGATGTCTTGTGTGTCCCCCTCCGCTCTGCCCCCAGGGGGGGGGGGCACATTTTTAATTTCTTTACAATACCAGTCGTGTGACACATCATTTGAAAGGTCTACAACTGCTTATTCATATTATGGATGTCTTGTGTGTCACCCCGCACTCTGCCCCCCCCCCAAGGGGGGGCACATTTTTAATTTTTTTACAACACCAGTCTTGTGACACATCATTTGAAAGGACTGCAACTGCTTATTCATACCATGGGGTATTGGCGAGCTCAACAAGCAGGGATACCCTACAACTTCGAATCGCAAAGCGATTACGCGGGGAGTTGGCGAGGGTAGCGAGCAGTGGGGCGGAGCCTCCAAATTTGCAGAAAAAAAATTGCCGTCCGTCTGTCTGTCTGTCTGTAAACTTTCTATCTCACGAACAAATGGAGATAGAGACTTAAAATTTTGTACGTACTTAGTAAGTAAGAATAGGGCGAAGCCTATTTAATATCAATAACCTCGATTATCCGGAACTATTTTTTTCGGACTCTAGAAAAAAGAATTTGACGGATTTACACATTTCAGATACTGGAGATTCCGAAAAACATATTTTTAGAAAAAAAAATTGCCGTCCATCTGTTTGTCTGTAAACGCTCAATCTCACGAACAAATTGAGATACAGACTTCAAATTTTGTATGTACTTAGTAAGTTAGAATAAAACGAAGCCTATTTAATATTACTAACATTTGTCTGAAAATGGTAGGAACAGTTTTAAAAGTTCCGTCCATTATCCAGAATTTTTACAATTGTAGTTGCTTTAAATTTTATTTTGTGGTGAAAAGGAAAATTCTTTAATATCTTTAAAAAATAGCTGACCACTTAAAGCCACTGCGTACTGAACGGGTAAAGTTCCCTAATTGTTTTGGGTCTACTGGAGTATTAGTATGCTTTACTCTGTTAATTTGTCGTCTAAGTACATCGGCACCGGGAAAGCACGGCTGTATATCTTGAGCTACGGATGATTTTACAGAATTTATAATTTGAACTGGTCGATCATTAGACTGCTTTGAAAGAGCTTTCATTTCATTTTTTCCTTTTAAAATGAAAGACTTACTTGCCTCTGGAGCATGGTTATGAGAATGGGTATCAAACTTATTAACTATATGGTGGCCATTTAAGAAAGGTTTAACAGCTGTTCCAGTGCATCTGGATTTCTTCAAATTTTTTCTTTCGCAAATCCAATAAAAGTATTCTTCACGATTTTTATCTTTTAAGAAAAGAAATCCATTAATGTAGATTTTAGGTTGTGTCTCTTTGTGAGATGATAATTTCTGCTGGTTAAGAATCATTATCGGAATCATCTAAATTATTGGACATCGTGGAGAAATCCGTAAAATGGTCCGGACTATCAATATGAGTATCAGAAAACCAAATGAAACCTTCAGTGAATGTTTGCAGGGTGATATAACCAAAGAACATCATTGCTTAGTGCATGTAACTGTGGCGCCAGTTTATTCCCGTCTTTTGTTACAAACATTAGGAAATAATTTAAAAAAAAAAAATCTTGTGTTTAAAAGATTGTAGGAAGTAGCTGAAATTAAAATCTTTATATATAAAAATCTTCTGTGCGTGTGTATGTAATTGAACTCCTCCTAAACAACTGGACCGATTTTGATGAAATTTTGTGTGTGCGTTCCAGTAGATTCGAGAATGGTTTAGATTCACATTTCGTCGAAATTGATTCAGTACTTTTTTAGTAATTAGGCAAAAACTAATAGTTAGTGATTTTTCGTTAATTAAAAGTGCTATATATATTAAAGAAAGTCAGGATTTCGTATTAATCATAGCACAATAAAATCTACCGATCCAAAAATCTTGAAAATTGGGGTAAAAATACTTCTTATAACATTGAGTTCCGCTAAAAAGGGATTTTCGAAAATTCCACCCCAAAGATGAATAGAAAAAAGAACGAACTTTTAAAAAATTCCATAAAAATCGGCTTTTGTAGTTATTTTTCAACTGATAACATATTTTAGTGCATTTTTTCATTCTGAATCGAATGGTACTAAGCAAATTCGTTTAAATCCAGCAGTTCGTGAGATAATTCACATTTTCCTAGTTTGGCGATGTCTTAGGCGCAAAAGCCTGAAATTTTCAATATCTTTATATATATAAATCTTCTGTGCGTGTGTATGTAATTGAACTCCTAAACAACCGGACCAATTTATATGAAATTTTGTGTGTGCGTTCCAGTAGATTCGAGAATGGTTTAGATTCACATTTCGTCGAAATTGATTCAGTACTTTTTTAGTAATTAGGCAAAAACTAATAGTTAGTGATTTTTCGTTAATTAAAAGTGCTATATACACTGGCGGAAAAAAAAAATCCCAACACCAATAAAGACTTGTGTTAGCTAAACGAAATTTTGTAGGCGTGTTTATACATCTGAAAGACGACATTGATTTAAATTTCATGCTTCGCGCATACGTGTGGTGCTAGTATCGCCACTCACAACTTTAAAACCAGGTTTGCTTTAAATGCGTGCTGTAAAGTTTGTGAGCATTATTTGATCTACAAAATTTGATGGATTGAGTTGAGATTGATCATGAATGCCTTTAAGAAGACGAAGAAGCTATTATCATCAACTCCCAGAGTTGGAAAGAGGTCGTAAAGTAGGGCTACGAGAAAGTGGATTTTCTTTCCGCGATTTTTCAGAAAGACTTGGACGGAATGCATCGACTGTGTATGATTGTTGGGAGTAGGGGTCAAGGGATGGTACTGCCTCAAGAAGACCAGGCTCCAGGTGAGCATGTGGCACTACTGAGAGGGAAGTCCGTCGTATTCGGCGTACGGCTGTGGTGCATCGTATTGCGTCTGCGACAGAAATTCGAGCTGCAGTTGGCACCAAAGTGACACAACGAACTGTTATAAATCGGTTACTTCAAGGGCAGCTCGATGCAAGGCATGCATTCCACTGACTCGAAGTCATTGCAGTTTGCGACGCCAATGATGTCAAGCCAGAGCTCACTGGAGGATGAAGTGGAGATCTGTTTTGTTTTCTGATGAAAGCATGTTCTAGCTTGGTGCCAATAATGGTCGTGTGCTGGTCAGAAGGAGGCCAGGGGAACGCCAGCAACCAAACTGTCTGCAGCCTAAACACACTGGATCTACAATCTGGATTCATGGTCTAGGGAGCAATTCCCTATGACAGCAGAAGCACTCTCGTGGGTCTCTCAAACACACTGACTGCAAATGTATACGTCAGTCTGGTAATTCAACCTGTAACAGGAGATTTCAACAGGATAACGCTCGCCCTCATGCCGCTGTTGTAACGCAATGTGTTCTACAGAGTGTCGACATGTTACTTTGGCCAGCCAGATCACCAGATCTGTCTCCCATTGATCACGTATAGGATATCATTGGATGAGAATTTCGGTGTCATCCCCAGCCAGCACTGACCATCACAGTATTGACACAACAAATACAACAAGCATGTAACTCCATATTACAAAGTGACATTCGGCACCTGTATGACACAATGCATGCACGTGTGCAGGCTTGCATTCAAAATTCGGGCGGTTATAGCAACTATTAATGTAACAGCATTTCACATTTGAAATGCATTTTATTGACCTTAAATTAACCTGTGATCTCGAAAATCTAATCAATTAAACATGTTAACTAGACAAATGCACTGTCCAAATTTCATTACTCTACAATAAGTTTTTCTTGGTGTTGGGATTTTTTTTTCCGTCAGTGTATATTAAAGAAAGTCAGGATTTCGTATTAATCATAGCACAATAAAATCTACCGATCCAAAAATCTTGAAAATTGAGGTAAAAATACTTCTTATAACATTGAGTTCCGCTAAAAAGGGATTTTCGAAAATTCCACCCCAAAGATGAATAGAAAAGAGAACGAACTTTTAAAAAATTCCATAAAAATCGGCTTTTGTAGTTATTTTTCAACTGATAACATATTTTAGTGTATTTTTTCATTCTGAATCGAATGGTACTAAGCAAATTCGTTTAAATCCAGTAGTTCGTGAGATAATTCACATTTTCCTAATTTGGCGATGTCTTCGGCGCAAAAACCTGAAATTTTCAATGGTTATCTTTATATATAAAAATCTTCTGTGCGTGTGTATGTCACTGAACTCCTCCTAAACAACTGGACCGATTTTAATGAAATTTTGTGTGTGTGTTCAAGTGGATTTGAGAATGGTTTAGATTCACATTTTATCGAATTTGATTCAGTACTTTTTTTGTAATTAGGCAAAAACTAATAGTTAGTGATTTTTCGCTAATTAAAAGTGTTGAATAAGTTCGATGAATGGAGTGCGGACGGAATGTCGGAGCGGTCTATGGCGCCAGATTTAAGCTCAGCTTCTTGAAGAAAGAGATCGCGTGTTCGAACCCCACTGCTGACAAACGTGTATGCTTTACAATAATATTTACTGTATTATAATTTTGATTAACCGGCTTCAGACAATCGTTAACTTTTAACTAAAAAGAGAAAAATAAACTTTTCTATCAAAACTTGAACCGACTTCAAAAACTAATGAAGAGTAAAAAATAATTTCTTTACATAATTGTAATAAGAAATTAAATTAAGAGCGTAGTGTTTATTCTGCGTTATTACCATATTTACGTACATTTATTTGTTTTTCTGGAGTCGGTGCCAAGAAGGATAACGTCTGTCGGTGACAGGACAACGTCTGTCGGGTGCGCTAGTCTGTCTATACTAATAAAATAACAAATCGCTCTGTGTGTGTGCCGGGCTTGGCCCGTGGCCCGTAGCCGGCCCGGCGGAATTGTTTCAAATCTTCTAACGGGCCGGGCCGGGCCGGCAGAATCAGAATAGTTTTCTCAACGGGCCGGGCCGGGCCGACAAACAAAATAAACGGGCCGGAAAAAAAATTGAACGGGCCATACGGGCCGATAAAAAAATTTTCGGGCCTACCGGCCTGTTCTGAAGATTTCAGCATATCTTGAAAAGATATCTTAAGCATGCGTTGAAAATATGACCTATTTTCAACGCAAATGGTTTTAACGAGAACAAATATAAATGTGCGTCACGAGCCATACTAGTTTGACAGCATCAATATAAAAATGTAACTTGTGCAGTGTGAGATCGGCATCGGACAGTTAACTCATACCGGGCCGAGATCAAGCTTGCATTATTTTTCTACATATAGACTTGCCGGACCGGAACAAGACTTAATTGTTCTCAAAATCTGTAGGGCAGACAACATGATTTATAAAATTATTAACAGCGATAAGGAACTTATGTTAGATTAATCTTTGGATATATACTTCTTGATGGTTTTTAAATTAATTTCTCAATAACGCGAAAGTTTGGCACATTTTCAGATTAATTTTAAATTGTAAAAATATAAAAGTGATAAGCCTGACTATTGATGGCATTTGGAATCGAATAGCATTTTTTATTTTTGATGAATAAAATACTTGCATAAATTTGTTCAGATACAATAGTTTCTCAAATGGTTGCAGGTTTTTCTCCCTTCCCATGCTATCGCTTCCGGAAATTCTATTGAAAATGCTAACTATAGCAATAATTTATTTCCTTTCAGTATTCTTAAATTGCTTGTATCAAAAAACGGATAATGCCACTTGATTACATAGTTTCTGAATAAAGATACCTGCTGTGCGTTTCTGAGAAAAAATTAATTTAGAAATGTATCAGAAAGGCGCATATTTGAGTTAACGAATGAATTTGGATTTAAAATCTTTAATTAAATGATATAGAAATATTTTTATAAATCTTCTTTTATTAAACAGCTTCAAAAGTTACGATGTTTTTAACTTTTTTCTTTTATTCTAAGCCATAATAATTTTTTGATGAATCTTTATTTGATTGTTGAAAGCCTAAGAATTTTAGTAATCACTAATGTTGCTAATGTGTATTTCCTCTAAAATATACTGTTAAATCATTCCATAGATGTGTATGCAGTATTCTTAAAAAAAATCTTAATTATATGAAAAAAAATCGGAATTTTTTAGAAATCGTAGAAATTGTAACGGGCCAAAACGGGCCGGGCCTGTTTTCACTGATTTCTGTACGGACCGGGCCCGGCCTAAAATATAAAAATTTAAACGGGCCGGGCCCGGGCCGAACTTTTGAGTTTTATAACGGGCCGGGTCGGGCCGAAAAATTTTCCTATGGGCCGGGCCGGGCCCGGGCCTGGAAATTCCGGCCCGTGCAGACCTCTAGTGTGTGCGTTTGTGTGTATGCGATAGTTAGAGAAAACTACGTCACGTACCAGGTTCAAGTTTTTTGTGAAGATTGTCCAAGATCTTTCCTACTGTACCTGACCCTCAGAATTTTAAAATCTTATACTATAATGCGAGCAAAAATTGTGTGTGTGTGTGTGTGTGTGTGTGTGGGTAAATTTTATCTCAAAAACGGCTCTAACGATTTTCGCAAAAATTTGGATTTTACCATTTTTGGGCACGAGAAGACCATTGGGCTAGGTCCCATGTTCGGGAAAATTCGATTACTGGGTCATTTTGGATCACAATGGGTCAGGATCAAGCTATTTATATCTATAGAACGGCTGGATCGATTTTAAGGAAATTTACCCAATCGTTTTTTGGCACGAGACAACTATTGGGCTGGGTCACATGTTCGAAAAATTTCGATTAGTGGGTCCTTATGGGGTCATTATGGGTCAAGCCATTTTTATCTAAAAAACGACTCTAACGATTTCGACCAAATTTTATATTGTATCGCTTTGGATTACAAGAAGACCATTGGGTTAGGTAACATGTTCGAGAAAATTCGGTTAGTGGGTCATTTTTGGGGTCATTGTGGGTCATGCTATTTTTATCTAGAGATCTTCTGACGCAATTTTGACTAAAATTGCATTCTATGGTTTTCGGGTACAAGAAAAACATTGGGCTAGGTTACATGTTCGAGAAAAAAATTTAATGGATCATATTGGGTAATTAAGAGTCTGGGTCAAGCTATTTATATTTAAAGAAAAGCGTGATCGATTATAACGAAATTTTGTATGTAGCAGTTTTTTGACATGAGAAAACTAATAGGTTAAATCAAATGTTTGAGAGATTTCGATTATAAGAGTCATTTGTGGGTCATGATGGGTCATAATGGGTCATGGTCAAGCTATAGCTAAAGAACAGGTGGATCGATTTTAACGAAATTTTGTATACAACATTTTTTTGGCACGAGAAAACTATTGGGCTAGGTCTCATGTTCGAGAAATTTCGATTACTGGGTCATTTTGGGTCATAAAGGATCTGGGTCGAACTATTTATATTTAAAGAACGGCAGGATCGATTTTCACGAAATTTTGTACGTAACAGTTTTTAGACACGAGAAAACTAATGGGCTAAGTGACATGTTTGAGAAATTTAGATTATAAGGATAATTTGTGGGTCATGATGGGTAATAATGGGTCATGATCAAGCTATATCTAAAGGACGGGTGGGTCAATTTTAAGAAAATTTTGAATAGAACATTTTTGGGCACAAGAAAACTATTGGGCTAGGTCACATGTTCGAGAAATTCCGGTTAGTGGGTCACTTTTGGGTCATTTTGTCAAAATAAGGGTTCCTATGACTTTGACCAAGTTTCGTACTCTATTGTTTTGGATTACTAAAATTTTATTGGGTAAAATAACATGTTAGACACTATTCAATTAATGGGTCAAGCTAATTTTATCTAGAAAATTAGCTTGCGCAATTTTGACTAAATTTTGAATTCTATCGTTTTCGGGCTCTAGAAAATCATTGGTTTCAGTCAGATGTTCGAGAAAATTCGATTAACGGGTCATTTGGGGTCATAATGGGTTAAGATTAAACTAATCATATCTAAAAAACGGCTTTGTCGATTTTATTTAAATTTTGTATCCAACCGTTTATCGGCACGCAAAAACGAACGGGCTAGGTCACGTGTTCGAAAGATTTCGATTAGAAGGGTCATTTGTGGGTTATTATGGGTCATGCTAATTTCATCTGGAAAATGGCTCTCACCATTTTGAATATAATTTGTTTTATATAGTTTTCCTGCAACAGAAAACCATTGGGCTAGAACACATGCTCGCAAAAATTCGATTAGTGGGTCATTTGGGGTTATGATGGCTCAGGGTCATTCTAATTATATGTAACAACGACATAATCAATTTTATCTAAATTTTGTAAAGAATCTTTTTTTTTTTTTTTTGTCACGAGAAGACTATTGGGCTGAGTTGCATATTAAAAAAATATATTAATGGATCATTTCGGCTTCATTGAGGAATGTTGTCAAGCTGATTTTGCCTAAGAAATGGCTTAAACGATTTTCATTCAATTTTATATTTTACTGTTTTTGATTACCTAAAGACAATTGAGCTAAGTCACGTTTGATCAAATTTCATTAGTGGGTCATTTTTTGCAATATGGGTCAGGACCACAAGAGTCATACAGCCAATAAGTTGGCGGCTTTTGACAAAATATTGGCGACATTTGGCTGAAAAACCGACATTAAGATTACGAAAGCCAAAACACGTATTTGGCATCAGGTGTAAGAATGTCGCCAAATTTGGCTATATCTGGCAAACAATATTGTCTTTCAGAATGTGAAGAAATTTTTATACATTCTTAATAGGATTCAAAATGGTTAAACCAATCAAAGTCGAGCTAAAAAAAGTAATTTGGATCGATGTCCTTTCGTTGTAAATTTTAAAATAATGTAAAAATGTGCATACATACATAGTTGTCTTATTGATTGTTTTCGTAAATAATACTATTATAAACAACATGTTTTATAGTAATAATACAGAGAAACTGATAAAGTGAAAATACTATATCGCATTGAACACAAAGTTAATTTTGACCGAGTTAAGCTCTGTCATTCCCGCTAGTTTTAATAATTAGTTGAGAAATTAATTAAAATCCTTAAAATAGAAGAAAGGGAAAATACTCATAATCCAATAAGAGCATAGATTTTTATCAAACCACAGAATATTTCTTCGAAAACGCAAAGAAAAGGAAAAGGGTTAATGTAAATACAGGGCTACCATGGCGATGAATACTAGGCTTTTTAATAAAGGACTGTATTTTAAATTCTTCTGGGCCTAAAAACTCAAAAATTAGACAGTTACATGCAGAAAAAATTCCCCTTTCAGAAATTCTAAAAATTATTTTCATACTCCTGTAAATAGTTGAAAAATCCGTAAAAATCCATTTATAAAAACTCATTTTATTTCCATTCAAAGAAACAGTATTTCCATAAATATTTCTGGAATTAGAGCAGGTATTTTGGAATGCAGACAGCTGGGCGTCCGATACCCTAATAGCATGCATGGTCACAGTGACGTCATTGTGAGTCACTTTGGTCACATTACATCTGTGACCAAAAAGCCACCTCTCAATGACGTCACATTGTGACTGAGACGTGACTTTCTTAAAAATCTTTAGAAATGTATAAATATCCTTCAAAATATGTTATTTACTTTAAAAAACATGTTTCTGGCAATTTAAATATCGTCGCTTTTGTCACAGTTTCGTCACAATGTTAATGTCAAATTAGTCACAAATGACACATTTTTCACAAATTTGTCACATTGTGAGCACTTTGTGAAACGTCACAAAAGAGCTCTAAAACGGCCATAACGACTTCACATTTTAGTCACTGTGACTTCACATCGACGTCACGTGACGTCACATCGACAATCGATGGTCACAAAGTCACAATGTGACTTCACAACGACGTTGCAGTGACGTCACCATGCTTTACGAGTAGTAGAGGCATTTTTAGACGATCTGTAAATATTTTCGAATTTTAAATTTATAAATTTAATTTTTATCAATTTAGATGACAAATTTTTCGCTGATTTCAAATGTGTAAATTTCTTCACATCCTCTTAATTACAACCTTAGATTTTAATTTTTAATTCGTTACTTGGATGACTTGCTTTATTTAAAAGCGAGTTTTTCGAAACGATAAATAGTTTTTATATCAGATTCTTTTGCACGTTATCTTTTTTTTTAATACACCATTTGGATATTTTAAAGCTATGCATCGGAAAATATCTTTAAACGCTGTTTTACGCTAACATCTAATTTTATAAAAATACAAGTTTTTTTTAAATAAAAAAATAGATTTTTAAAAAAGGAAAAAGAATTCTAAAACACAAATTAATTAGAATTCTAAAAAAAAAAGAAAAAAAAAAGAAAAAACTTCACAAAAAGATAGTTTTTGAGCTTTCAAATAAAATATAACACATAGTACATATTTTAAAGAGTAGTGAGAATCAAATAAGGGGCAAGAAGATTTTTTAGGGGTAGCGGTCAAATACTTAAAATTGTACCGTTTCCTGCCATTTCAATTGCTGACTTTTCACTAAGCTCTGGGATAAATATTACTTATTTAATATAAAACTTTTAGATAGTTTATAACACATAACATAGATTTTAAAGAGTAAGGGACGTCAAATCAGTGTTGAATTCCTGAGAGGAATGTCCCGGGGGGACATTCCCCTCACGGAGCAATAAAATGTCCCCCCCCCGGAAAATTTGAAATTTTGCGTATTTAATGGTCAAAAAGTACAATTCACCCCGCCGGAACTCTATAATCCCCCCGGAGCCATTGAAGTCCCTCCCAGAGAAAAATGTCTGAATTCTGCGTCAAATTATGGGTAGGAGGCAGGCAATAATCATTTTAGGGAGGGCGTGATCAAATATTTAAAACCGTACCGTTTTAGATGCGGATTTTTCATAGCCCTGGGATAAACAATACTTATTTAATATGAAATTTAGAAAGTGTATCCCCTTATATGTTGATGTATATTAATTCATAATTGTTACCCCAATTTTCGAATTATTAATTCATCAAATATCTTTCTTAAGTTTACAAAAAGTTTTTTTTTTTTTTAAGAAAAGAGTTCGCCCCTTGGTTCTGGAATACAAAACTAAAAGATTCTAGACACCCCCCCCCCCCCTCCTTTTTCTGCCTTGTATGCGCAGCATTTCTGCTAAACAGTACCGTAGGCAACGGGATTCGTTTAGAGAAAGTTTTTTTTTTTTTTTTAAGATTTTGCAGTGCATGATTTAGGTTTAATGAAGAATATTTTTACGGGCCCGGGGAACGCCGAGCGGCTCATCTAATATAGGATAATATTTTATCTTCACACATTTTGTTAATTTAGTCACGTAATAATTTTACTCTTTTTTCTTTCATAAAACGAATAAAATAGGGGGGAGGCAGAGTGGGGGGTGACACACAAGACATCCATAATATGAATAAGCAGTTGCAGACCTTTCAAATGATGTGTCACACGATTGGTGTTGTAAAGAAATTAAAAATGTGCCCACCTGGGGGGGCAGAGCGGAGGGGGGTGACACACAAGACATCCATAATATGAATAAGCAGTTGCAGACCTTTCAAATGATGTATCAAACGACTGGTGTTGTAAAGAAATTAAAAATGTGTCCCCCCCCCTTCTGGGAAGGCAGAGTGCGGGGTGGCACACAAGACATCCATAATATGAATAAGCAGTTGCAGACCTTTCAAATAAAGTGTCACACGACTGGTGCTGTAAAGAAATTAAAAATGTGCCCCCCTGGGGGGCAGAGCGGAGGGGGTGACACACAAGACATCCATAATATGAATAAGCAGTTGTAGACCTTTCAAATGATGTGTCACACGACTGGTATTGTAAAGAAATTAAAAATGTGCCCCCCCCCCCTGGGGGCAGAGCGGAGGGGGACACACAAGACATCCATAATAGGAAAAGGCAGTTTCAGACCTTTCTAAAGATATGCAGCACGTGTGCTGTGGATAAAAATTTTAAAAGTTCCCCTTTCGGGGAGGACAATATCTAAAACGTGTAAATCCGACAACCTTTTTTTTTCGAGAGTCCGAAAAAAATAGTTCCGGATAATCGAGGTTACTGATATTAAATAGGCTTCGCCCTATTCTTACTTACTTAGTACATACAAAATTTTAAATCTCTATCTCCATTTGTTCGTGAGATTGAGCGTTTACAGACAGACAGACGGACGGCATTTTTTTTTTATATATAAAAATGTTTTTCGGAATCTCCAGTAACTGAAACGTGTAAATCCCTCATTTTTTTTTCGAGAGTCCGAAAAAAATAGTTCCGGATAATCGAGGTTACTGATATTAAATAGGCTTTCTCCTATTCTTCCTTACTAAGTACATACACAATTTTAAGTCTCTATCTCCATTTGTTCGTGAGATAGAGCGTTTACAGACAGACAGACAGACGGCAATTTTTTTTTCTAAAAATATGTTTTTCGGAATCTCCAGTATCTGAAACGTGTAAATCCATTAAAAAAAAATTTCTAGAGTCCGAAAAAGATAGTTCCGGATAATCGAGATTACTGATATTTAATAGGCTTCATCCTATTCTTACTTACTAAGTACATACAAAATTTTGCAAATACAAATCGTCTAATCGGCTTGTTGGCTAATTGACCTGTCGGCTAATCGGCTTGTCGGCAAATTGACTTGTCGGCTAATCGTCTTGTCGGCTAATTGACCTGTCGGTTAAATGTTCTGTCGGCTAATCGTCTTGTCGGCTAATTGACCTGTCGGCTAAATGTCCCGTCGGCTAAATGTACGTTTCGGCCAAATGTCCTGTCGGCTAAATGTACGTTTCGGCCAAATGTCCTGTCGGCTAAATGTACGTTTCGGCCAAATGTCCTGTCGGCTAAATGTACGTGTCTGCTAAATGTACTTGTCGGCTAAACGTCCTGTCGACTATTTTCTGTATGCTAATTGTCTTGTCGGTGATTTGGTTGTCGGCTAAATGTCTGCGACCGTATAAGAATATACCCAAGTCAATTCCCTTTCAAACAAATTTTAAAACATTTTAAGAGATTTAAACTATCATCCTATTTCTATATTTCTCGCTTAAATAACAACAGCGCCCTCCTTTTTTTTTTCTTTTTTTTTATTTGGGAAAAAATAAAATAAAGTTTGAGGTCGTGCGCTCCTGATCCCGTAGATTGGGTTAAAAATTGAATCCGAGCGCTTTTCTAGGACGGAATTGGGTTGAGCTCCCACCAGGGCTCATCCGTAACTAGAGCATAAACGAAAAAAAAAAAAAAATACATATTAAATATCAATATAGATAAACTGAAAAACAAATTAAACTGCAAAAATCGCTAAAAAAAATCGGTCAATGAATATATAATGTTGAATAAATTCGTGTATTTTTAATTAGTAATACGGAACGATGAAAAAAACATAAAATCATAGAAATCATAGCAAATCATAACATTAAAAAAAAAAAAAGGTTTTTACGACATTTTTAGCAATATATTTAAAGCGTTTTATGTAATGAATTTTGTCATATGTGGAAATAACAGACAGATTGGATTTTGCAGAAAACGAATTTAAAGATTTATTACAATAGAGTCCCGCTATTCCGAAAAAACGCCTATTCCTAACTGAGTCTGAGTTAAATATATATATATATATATATATATTCTTTTTTTTAAAAAACTTAAAAACAGAAAATACAATTAAAAAGAAGTTAACAGACATTTTCCATAAATAGTCAAATTACTTTTAGTACATCCCAAAACGTGCAAGAGAATAACAAGTAAAAAAAAAATAAATAAATAAAACGAAAATCAAAAAATTTTACGATTTTAAATCATGATTTCACAGTTATGTGTGTAGAATTAATTAAAAAATACATATTTAATGTACTTTTTAACGAAATTAAACACAAAAGTCATCTCTTTCTTTAAGCACACGTTTATTACTTAAAATTGTTTCATAATTATTCAATATGTATAAATTTTATTAGTTATAAAAGCCAAAGAGTAATAATATTTATTTTAATGTAATGTTTTTAAATATTACAATGAAAAAATGTAAAAATAAATAATGGCATCTTTTTATTCGATATTACTTTTAAAAAATCGCAAAAGTTCTACGTACATATTTTTAATATAATTTTTTTCTTAAAATAAAATAAAAGAAAGCGAAATAGATTCTTTAAACATATTTTTTCATAAATAAAATATTAGCAATATTAGGATTTGAAAAATTATTCTGAAAACTAACCTGTTTTACCCCGCAATTTTTAATTTTCAGTAAATCTAATGAGTCAAAGTGTCTCTTTACATTTATTAATTTTATTTTTGTTTACTGAAGTTTTTAAGGAATATTTTTTAAAAGAAGCACTAGTATCGCTATAAGGTGAAAATTATCATAAAAACTAAACTGTGTTCTTATCTCGTAATTTTAAAAGGAATTAAGAATTACTTTGAAAACAAAATTGCTTTTATTTCGGAATTTTTAACCTTCGATGAACTGAATGTACTGAAACCTTTTTTCATCTTACTATTATTATTATTATTATTATTATTAAATCACATATTATTATCTTTTTCACAACTTTTAAATTATTAATTGTGTTATAACGCGTAAATTAACATGAAAATTAAACTGGTTTTTATCTCGTTATTTTTATCTTTCAATGTACTAAATGTGTCAAACGCCCCCCCCTTTTTTTTTTTTTAAATTTTTGCTTTATTTTACTTTTGCTTATTGCGAAATTTATAAAATATAGTGAAAGTAGTTTAATTTTAAACAATAATGTTTAGATAAAATATCAGTATCGATTTGACTTCAGAATTACTTGAAAATTAAACAAAGCTTCTATCTGGTAATTTATAAATGATTTAAAAATTACCCTGAATCTAAAGTACGCTTACCTTGTAATTGTTTTACTTTCGGCATAGTATAAGCTTAATTTCGATGTAGTATAATATAAGTTCTTTTTCCTTTCTTTCTTCTCTTTTCTTCTTTTCTTTCTTTCTTCTCCTTCTTCTTCTTATTATTATTTAAAACATACATAATCGTATTTTTCACAAACTTTTTTTTTATCAACTTTTAAATAAAACATTAGCTTTGTTATGATTTGTAAGCTGATTTGAAAATTAAATTATTGTCACCTCGTAATTTTTTACTTTCGATGAAATGCTTTTTTTTTTTTAATCAAATATTTTATGAAAACAAATCCATGCTAAATCTATTCAAAGCGAAGGGATATTAATATATTTCCTGCCTCACTAAGTATCCCTTTGGATTCGGACGGAGTCGGATTCAACAGGATATTATGCCAGAATATGTTATTTTTATTTAAGCATTTACAAGATTATGTGAAAGCAGTTCTCAGAAATCAAAGGCTTCTTGTGGTATATAATGGTCGTGCTGGACATTGGAAATTCACTCTCCACCTCGGTGTACAGTCTTACCTCTCCTCTGCTCGAGAAAAGGAAGCTACCCTCAACAAAGATGACCGTCAAGGAAAAGTCTGATCGCATTCTGCCTCTGTTCCAGCAGCTGACCTCTCTCACCAGGCAGCAGCTGCCAGTCGAAGAGAGAGATGCCAGGCTTGCCAGCGCCGGCCGCTTGCCCAGAGGGACCCTGTTCTCTTGTTTTCACGAGAAGCACCTCGAAGAAGCTACAGAACTCTTCAAGATCCTCTACAGTAAGTGAACTTTTTTTATTGGACTTCTGTACGCTAATTTTTTTTTTCTTAATAATTTTTATTTCTAAGAGAATTTAAGCAATCGTTTGAAAAATTAAGTGCTGCAAAAATCAGTTGCGAATAGAATATTAATAAGTTAACAGTTGTGTCAAACTGGCATTATTTCGCTTATCAACTTAAGAATTTGATTAGAAACTCTGTCTAGAACGTCAACTAGGTACTAATTTAAACAGTTTTAATCGGTATGAGAACTTTTAAGAACTATTTGATTTCCATTCATTAAAATTTCTCAAAGAGAATTTATGAATAACTTGAAAAATTAGTTTTTACAAAAAGCATGTGATCGTGCCATGTTTTTTAATCGTAGTAGTTAATGTCAATGTAAAACTGTTTCGGTTATGCAGTAAAAGGGGAAAAAGTAATTTTTAAGCGTTTTTAATTAAGAATTTTTAAGATTCAGTTTATTCAGCTTAAGAGAGAGATCCCAGGTTTGCCAGCGGCGGTCGTTTTGCCCAAAGGTACCCTGATCTCTTGTTTCCATGAAATTTTTTTTATTGGACTTCCATCCACTAAATTTTTTGTTCAGTAATTTTTATTTCTAAGAAAACTTGAGCAGTCGTTTGCAAGGCCCGATTTGCGCAGGGTCCCCTTTCCCGAATTAGTTTTGTCCCAGGCCCCCCATAGCCTAAGTCGGGCCTGTTCGTTTGAAAAATTATTTGCTTCAAAAAGTATTTGAGAATAGAATATTAATCGTAGCAGTTGTGCCAATGTGGCATTACTAGTAGTATACTTAGAACATCAATTAGACACTAATTTAAGCAGTTTAAATCTCTGAGAACTTTTAATAACTATTGGATTTCTGTTCATTAGGATTTCTCTAAGAGAACTTATGAATTTATACATTAGCTTGAAAAATTAGTTTTCACAAAAAGTATATGATCATGGAATATTTATTAATCGTAGCAGTTAATGTCAATGTGAAACTGTTTCAGTTTTGCTAAAAAGAAAAAAAAAAAAACGTGTTTTCAACTTAAGAGTTTAAATTTGTCCTCTATGAGGAGTATACTTGGTAATAGAGCGTCAACTAGATCTTTGATTTGCAAAAAATAGTTTTTATTTCTATGAGTACTAATGGACTTCTATCTGCTAAAATTTCTTAAACTCCTTCAAGACCAGCGTTCCATGCATGAAATTTATTCTGTCGGCACTACTTAGAAAAATAAAATCTTTACTTATTTATTTACAAAATTGTTTAATCTTCGAAGAAGCTCTAACTAAATAAGATGTATATATGCATTATTGATACGGAAAACAATAGCTGTTTGAACTTTTTGAAAATGCACTCATGTTCCTGAAGGAGTTACTCATTTTTATCGCTAAAAAAACTTAAGCAGTTGTTTGAAAAATCAATTTCTGTGGAAACCTTCTGTTTATAGAATGTTAATCGCAACAATTATTTCAAAATGGCACTATTTCGGTGCTCCAATAAAAAGCAGAAAAAAAGTTTTCTCGCAACTTAAGAATTTGACATTAGTCCTCCATGATAATTAAATTTTGTATAGAAAATCAATTCGATATTAAATTTATTTTAGTACTTTTTGTCGCTACGAAAACTCTTAACTACTTTTAAAAACATCAATCTCTTTGAAAAATTTGATGATAGAAATTGTATCAATATGCCATAATTATTTAGGAATTGCAATCTAAAAAAAAAGAGTTCTCAAATGAATAACTGTATGATAATCCTTTTATTTGAGTTCTTTTTTATTTATTTATTTTTTTAAATCTATGTGAGAACTCTTAAGTACTTTTAAAACATCAATCGCTTCGAAAAACGTCAAGATGGTGAATACTAATCGAATAATTGAATTAATAAACTAGTATTTCGGCACTTGCAGTCCTAAAAGAATGTATCCAACATAAAAATTGAATGTTGATTAATTTATTTAAATAGTTTTTTTTATATAATTTTAAAGTAATTTTGAAGCATTTAGATACTTTTACAGTAGATTTTTAATTAAAAAAAACGTAATTATAGAATTTTCCTATATATATATTTTTTTATTTCCGGAAATTATACTCACATATATGTATACATGCACGCACATGAATTTTTATTTTCTCAAAAAATGAATTTTTTGAAGATTAAATAGGGTTCTAGGACACCCTGAGTATTTATTTCTGTAATTCGGCACAATATTATTATTATTATTATTATTATTATTATTATTATTATTATTATTATTATTTTAATAAAATATCTTGTTTCCTTCAAGGGGGGGGGGGAGGAAATAGCACATTTTATTTATTTATTTATTTATTTATTTTTACAGCTGCCACCGATTTCGATGATTTCATCAAGCTGTCCACCCAGGCACGCGACATTGTGAACGAGGGTCTGTTCGTGTACGCCTTCTCAGTGGCCGTCGCCCACCGCGATGACTGCAGGGGCGTCACCCTCCCCCCCATCCAGGAGGTCTTCCCCGACAGGTTCGTGCCCTCCGAAACCATCAACCTGGCCATCAAGGAGTCCAAGAACCATCCCGACAGAGTGAGTTTCCATTGCAATCATAATCGGTCATCATTCCAATTACACGTGTATGAAAAATACAGTAAAAACCCCTCTAATTCGGACCCCGTTAATTCGGATCTCCGGATAATCCGGATCGGTTTGGTCAATTTTTTTTTCAAGTTGAGAAGCGAATGGCTGATTTCCATAACATTAACTTGTTTCATCGTCGTATTCTGAATTAATAAAAAAAAAAAAAAAAAAAAAAAAAAAAAACTTTTTCTAAAATTTTTTTGGAAGAATACCTTAAGTTTTCTTATTTAAACTCTTTAATGTTATCTTTCAAAGAAACAACAATGTATCACTAAGTTTGGCAATTCTTCTTTTCCCAATTTTCAATTTAAACCACTTAGAAATGTCTTAAAAAGTCACTGCACAGTAAATTTTTACTTTGAGCATTTCAAGAAAGCAAAGTAAAATAGTCCCTATAAGACCCATTGTCTGATAAGGATCGCATTCCGATCTTTGTCAGCCCTTAGGTCAGTTTTCTTATTATTGTGACGAAACGCTTATACAGTATCGCAGAAAATTATTTATGGGTACTTATACTCAAGCGGATGCGTGACCGTGCAGCTCGCAAAAGGTATAGAAAACTGGCACAGCAGAAATTTATAAACGTTTTTATTAAAAACTAGACATTTTTACTGTCTGTAAATATTCAATAGTTTAACATAAAGGTGATTTTCTCTAAGTATTTTTTATTTAATTTAATTTTTTTCTAATTCTCCGGAAAATCCGGATTAGGTCTGATCCCAATTATTCCGAATTATCGAGGTTTTACTGTACTGATTTTCGAATTTATGAGGATAAATTTAATAAGTTAGGAGCTCTGAAAGCATCTTAATAATAAGTTATGACAATTTTGGAAATCCCATACACAAAGCATAGATTGACTAAACAGAAAAGGAGAGGGCACTGTTTAGCTATAGTACGATTCAGAAACAAAACAAAACAAATGCATAAATGACAAATAAAAAAGCTGTCAGAGAATAGCAAAAATATTTCTGTAGCCGGAAGTGCTTTTATCCGATTTATGTGACGGGTCTCCTGTAATGGCGAAACATCAGAATTTATGGTATAATGATATAGATAGTTTCATAATTTCTTTCGTTTGTTTAGAAGTGGAAAAGATAGAATTTAACTAAAATTTAAAATAAATTAATGAATGAAGTTAAAAAAATGAGATTTTAAAAACATACAATGATTTCAGATAACAAATTGCCTCTCGTACTTTTTACTCAACATCACAAGAGGAGATTAGCTCCATCCTGTTGCTCACATTTTCAATCTAAGGATTATATTTGTTATTGCACCGAACAAAAGCTATTATTTTCTCAACAAGTATTCATCTCTCAAACATTGTTGAACCGAATGCTTTAATAGAGTGACAATATTTTAGTTCAATAAATTTTGCCATTGAGTCGATGGTTTTCTACAGTCAAAACATTATTCTTTCAAACGAGAATCTTGCAAATCCGTTTTGGCGCGGAGATTCTGTTTACATATACCTTTTAATTTTCTATACAAAACGTTTTTTTTTTTTTTTTTTTTTTTTTCATTATGTGCATTTTTACATTTTTAGTATTGAAAGAAAAAGAAATTACCATAAAATCTTTCTTTTACTTTAGAATTTTTATAAAACATCTAAAAAGTAAACAACTGAACAGGTTCAAATGAATAATGATAATATGTTTCCGAATAAAAGTTGCTAGTTAAAACTACAACTAATGGCATTAATTAACTTTCTTTTAAGACATTTTTTTTCACTTAGAAAAAAAAATTAATAAAAGAATAATAAAGATAATTTTTCGAACACACTAATATAAAATGACGCATATTTTGAAAGTAAGTAAATTTTATTTCAACTTTCTTTTACATTTAATTACATTTATATAGCATTTAACTACATTTAATTTACATTTAATTACATTTATATAGAAGCAAAATTCTATTTAGAATTGATATTTAGAAGAGTGAACAAATTCTTATTAAAATAGGGAAAACTAAAAAAACTTTTCAATCATGCTTTCTTAAATTTTACAGTTATATTTTGCTATACTTTGTAAAATCTTAAATACATTACGCCTGTCAAATTTCGTTTTGGATGTTATAGTTTCAAGAAATATAATTGAATTTTTTTGAAATTTAAAGCAAAAACTTGGCACTTAAAGAGCTGTCAAAAAATTGTCAAAATCAATAAATTATATTTGAAATTTCATTGAAATTTCATTGAAATTTTATTTTATATATGTTTCTATCCTATTTCTATCCTACGATGTTGTGAGTAATATAATTCTGAGTTAACTGGAACGATAATACATGGGATTTTGATATAGCCTATAAACATTTATCAGAAACCACATCAACGTTAAATAATAATAATAATAATAATAATAATAATAATAATAATAATAATAATAATAATAATAATAATAATAATAATAATAATAATAATAATAATAATAATAATAATAATTATAAATTTAAATAAAATTTCGCAAGAAATTATTTAATCTGTACTAGCATCCGTTCCTGGTTTTATTTTGATCTCTACAGTACATGTTTACAGATTTATACTCGGATGTATTGGAGGGTACATTGAGGTCTATGCCCTATACCTTCTCTATAACTCATCATACTCTTCTCAGCTAAAGCGTATACTCTCTTGTGAATACTCGCTGCTTACAAAGTTTACCTTCTATGTTTTGTATGAATGTCCCATACACAATCTCTTTAAGGAAATAATAAACTGATAAGGAGTAAAAAAGTTTAACTGAAAGTAAGCTGTTTTTAACATACTCTGAAATGTAATAAGCAATAACTAAAACAAATGAACTTTTTAATTTTTGTAAAGTTAACAGCACTTTCATTGTTGATAGCATTGCTTTTTCCGTTTCAGGATATCGAGGTTGAAATTGAGAAGACTGGCAACATCTTGGATCCCGAATACAAATTGGCTTATTTCCGTGAGGACATCGAAATCAATGCCCACCATTGGTACTGGCACGTCGTTTACCCTGCTAACTGGGATTCTCAACTCACCGGCAAAGTTAAGGACAGGAAAGGAGAACTTTTCTATTACATGCATCAGCAGATGAGCGCCAGGTAAGCACTATTGTTTTCTTGAAGATCTACTCGTAGTCGAGCACACTCTCATAGTAAGACAATTGTGACAAAACATTGACTAAATCTTCGTGCAATATTGGAATACTTAGCTCTTAGAAATGTATAATATGCAACATTATGAACATTAAGTGTTCAATTTTAGGGAATATTTTCAATGAAATGCCAACATTTATAATATTGGTAATTACATTAGAAAGATTTGCAATGAAACGTCATTATTCCAGAAAGATTAGCTTTGCGCTGGAAAGCAATGAAATGGTAAAATTTTTCTTTTCTCTATTACAACAACGTTGGCAAAACTCTAATATCTTAATGTTGAGACAATAATTTATATCATTGTTGTCAGAACAAAATAACACTTGTTGCATATTATTTTACCACTAGGGCCGAATCTAGACTCGTTAAAATTTAAACAGCATTACAGTTGACTAATAAAATGAATAAAATCTTTCCAGATACGACTGTGAAAGACTTTCCAATGGAATGAGGCGAATGGTTCCTTTCCATAACTTCGAAGAGAAATTGGACGGTTTTGCTCCCCATCTCACTTCATTGATTAGTGGTTTGCACTACGCTTCCAGGCCAAGCGGATTCAGTCTCAGGGATCTTCCTGATGTCGATGTCCAGGACATGGAAAGGTGGAGAGAACGTATTTTGGAAGCCATTGATCTGCAACATGTCCACGCTGCCGATGGTTCTGAAATTCCTCTCGATGAAGTGAATGGCGCCAACGTCTTGGGAGCTATCATTGAAGCCAGCTCTGACTCACCTAACAGAGCCTTCTACGGTTCTCTTCACAACTGGGGACACGTCATGATGGCCAGAATTCAAGATCCCGATGGTCGATTCCAAGTAAGAATCTTCATAAAAGTTCGCTATTCATTAAATTCAATTCGTCTGAATAAGCGATATTTTTTCATAATCTTATTTATTTCTGTTAGGTTTTTAAGAAGCGATTATGTGCAATTATTCAATTCTATGCCAAATTAAAAATTTCCGTTTTATAAAATGAAAATTTTTGCTCCATGCCGTATTTTCATATACCAACCATACATATATATTAAATATTCAAAATCAATGGATTGTTATTGAAAAAATTATAAAGTTTCCGCCAATTTCAAGAAAATCAAAATTTTATTTAAAATATTTTGTTTTGCAACATGTTCGTGTTTTTTATCTGAATACTTTAATTTCTTTAATTGTAACTTATTAGGAAATAAATGGAAATTCGATTACAAAATACTTTTTCTTCTTTGTATATGTAACTGAAATTAAGTTAAATACCGCACACTTAAAAGAAATAAAGAGGTATAAAGACAGAGATTTGACCTTTTATAAAAGAATAATTATGGAATTCTCTTAAAGAATATCTAAATTTTTTTTTTTTTTTTTTTTTTTTTTAAGTTATAGGTAGCAAGATTAAGTAAAAGCATAATTTTAACAAATATAAAAATAGATTAAAAGACACTTTTACACATACAATAAATAAATGAATAAAAATAATTAATTAATAAGGAACAGACGGATTAAATAAATAAAGCATAGCAAGAATTTAGAAAGAACACTAATGAATAAAAAAAACTGTTTTTGAAGTTGTTTTATCTTTTTATGGTATTTTATCAGATATAACTAAAAAATAGTAAAAATAACCAATTCTTAAGATATTTAAAACGAGTTTGCAAGAAAGCAAAGGTGAAAACAAAATATTTTGTCACTGCAGTGTAGAAAAATTAATTTCATTAAAAATCAAAAAAGTATTTTTTTTTTATTTCTTTTATGTATTTCTGTATTACTTATTATTATTATTTTTTTTTAAATAGGAAAACCCCGGTGTGATGAGCGACACCTCCACTTCTCTCAGGGACCCCATTTTCTACAGATGGCACAGATTCGTGGATAACATCTTCCAGCAATACAAAGCCACCCTCAAACCCTACTCAAAGGAACAAGTAAGTTTTCCTTTAAAAACTATGTTTGTTTACATAGCTGTATGCTTCTCCTATAAAGTTGCCAGGGATTCTAACCAGGGTTATAGAACTTGGTGAAAAACCAATTTTATTTCAAAACTCTAGTAGAAATTTTTACAATTAATGCATTTTTTTCTGCTCCCTAATAATGCCAAAATCATTTTTATATGAAAAATATCAATTATGTATTTAAATAAACTTTATTATTTTCATGCTAGCTCTTAACTGCCAAAGTAATGGGTGTGAGTTCGAAAAATTTGACTGCCTATTTATCTGCTGACTATTCGTGCTCTAACTACACTACTCATCTAAAATACTCGTATTGCCATGAAAATTTTATGAGTTGTACTTATTTACTATTGAATGCTGGTATTTAAAATGAAGTGTGTAGCATTCATACCTCGTTTTGAGACACACCAAAAGAATTCTGTTGCATTGTAGTCTATTAAGAAAAATGTTTTCGATGCATTTTAATGATGTTTCAAGACTGAAAACATTATAAAATTGATATATACAAGTATATTCCTGACAGATGGATTAAAACACGTTTTCTTGAGTGTATAGAATAAGTAGCATATCCAGATCGTTTACACTCGAAACTCACAAAAACATCACATTTTAATCTATGTGAGAGGGATCAGTTTCCTAATGCATCTTATATTGTTATGATATCACTGAAGTACAGAATAACATCTTTTCTGTAGAATGAGGAGTGCATAGCCTTTATCTTCATTTACAGAGACTCACATAAATATTCAGATGAAAAAACAAACTAGGATGCATTTCATTGCATGGGATGCATCATTTTCTTAATATTATTATGTTAATGTTGGAAAGTGTTTCATAATGTATGCACAATGATTCATTTTTTTTTCTCGTTCACTTTCAGCTGAGTTTTGGTGGTATCAAGATCTTGAGCACCCAAGTTAATGCCAAGGCACCCAATGTTGTCACTACATACATGAAGGACGACCGACTGGATCTCTCCTACGGTATCAACTTCGGAACTGGACAGAAAGTTTACGTGAGTGATTTTGCTTAAATTGTCAATGTAATTATTTAAACTGTTATGAAAGATTACAATTAATGTTTTAACAACACGTAATTGATCGATGTTAATAAAAGTACCTAAATCATCTTATTTTGAATAAATATTTTGATCATAATTTACAGATATATCGGCATTAAATTATTTGATGAAAGTATCTAATTGTTTATATACTCATACACATTTAAAATGAAATTATCTTTTATTAATTTATGTATAATATTCACAATAATCAAATGCAGGCATTACCGAACATTTTCTTCTGTAACAGGTGAAATATCATCATCTGGAACACGAACCCTTCAGCTTTATCATCAATGTTGATAACAGCACTGGAGCAGCTAAACACGCCACCATCCGTATCTTCTTGGGACCTAAATACGATGAACTTGGAAACCGTCTTGCCCCTGATGAGCAGAGGAGACTTATGATTGAACTGGACAAATTCCACACTGAATGTAAGTATTCCCTTCTTTTGGCCGTAAAAAAAATCTATGGTCGATATGAATTCCATCTAAATATATAACTGCTTGCCTTTGTTTAAGAAAAGGCAATTTAAAATAAATACCAACGCGTCTTTATAATTCATCTTTATGAGTTTAATGATAATTTCAATTTTCTTCTATGGTATGCAAGAGTCGAAAATTCTGTTCCTTGAATCTGATACAATTGATAATAATCAACCATCACACAAATGAGATCATTTTTGTTCATTAGATTTAAGTAAGTTTGTTAATCATGTCCTTATCTAACGCAATTTATTTAATGAATTGTTCAATGGGTTACCAGTTTGATTAAGAGTGCGAGTGGCATGCCTGTGAATTCAACTATCTCATTAACCTGAATACAACGTATTTTGTTTTGGGTGAGTTTTGAACTCACTATGGCTTGCTTAGGTAAATCTTGGCATCGTTTCTTGTGATGCGAAAAAATAAGACTGATATATTTTCAATATATTTCGTTAAATAATTCAATATTATTAGCAATGCTTAATTAAAACCATTAAATAAATTCGTAATTTTATTATAAGCATAAAATAAAGCCAAAAATCTCATTCTTTTTTGTTTTTTATTTGAAATTTATCCAAGTGTCCGGTTTTAGAAACGATCTTCTCCTATATATTTCTTGAGACACGTTGTAGTGTTCTAGAAATATTTATATATGCATTTTTCCAATTTCAGTGGCACCAGGAAAGAACACTATCAACCGAAATGCAGCTGAATCCAACGTAACCCTCGCCCACACCTTCACATTCGACGAATTGTTGGCTGGACAAGGTGGAGCTGCTGATGCTTCAGAATACTGCAGTTGCGGATGGCCAGAGCACATGCTTCTGCCCAAAGGAACACCCAAGGGCATGGTGTATGAACTCTTTGTCATGGCAACTGACTACACTGTGGATAATGTAAGTAACTGACAAGGCAACCTTGTATGATTTTCATTTGTATTTAATACTAAGTAATAACCATTAAAGAAAATGCAGTTATTAAATTAATGTTTATACTTTTCCATAGTAAAAGAACTCTGGCTGAAAGAAGAGAATTTTTCACAGATATTTTCTAGAAAAATTATTTCCTATTTCATACTGACAAGCAATTTTTTTCAACATTTATTCGATTCGTGTATTACATAGAAGCCATGTATCTATTTTTATATCAATCTCCTCCTCTTTCCATCTCCCTACACATGTACACTAAGAATAAAAAAATATATATGCATTTTTTTACTCAAAGTTTTAGCCCATCCAATATATATATATTTTTTAAGTTGGTGCTACTAACCCTGGATAAGAAAAATCATAGTTTTGGCTCTGCTAGCAATGTTGACGATTGATACCAAATTCTTATCATAATTTTCTTTTTCAGCCTGATGGTGCTAATGTCAAGACCATCTGCTCTGACGCTGTCAGCTATTGTGGTGCCAAGGACCAAAAGTATCCCGACACCAAGCCCATGGGATTCCCATTCGACAGACCCATGACTGCCCGCAGCGCTGCCGAACTCCTCACCGAGAACATGAACTTCACCGAGGTTGTCATCAAATTCTTGGGTTAAGCTGATCTCGAATATCCCTTCCGATACCACACCACCGAATGAAAGAATTGTGAATATGGACTTAGGATGAAACAGTCTTTGATATGATAAATTACAGTATTGTTTTATAACGCGTAGTAATCTGCAAAATTTTAAGCTATATGAGAATTTTTTTTTATATTTTAAGTGTTTTCCTGGATCTTTCAAATCTTTAACTCTATGTTTTAGCATACGAATACTTATGTTTGAAGAATTCGATGCATGCATGCTACATTTAAGTAAATTGAAAATGAATCGAATGTAAAAATAGTTTGGAAAATCTGATTACTCTGAAAGACAAATAAAATTATATCAAAGATAATCGTTATATTATTGTTTCATTATTTATTTATTTGTAACATTTCAGATTTTGACAAACTGTAATCCGGAAATTCTGAGAAAGGAAATTAAACGTCTTCTTTTAACAAACTTGAGAACTTTGCATTTATTTCTACATCTAATAAGAATGGAGTAAGATTTATATTAATCTTTCTACATCTAATAAGAATGTTTTATAATACGGGGGCCTTGGTGGGAAAAGGTATATGGCTTTGAAAATAGAAGGAAGTTTAACAATATTACTTTATGAAAATCTATTTTCTATCGCATTTGAACAAGCAATGTTTCCCACACAGTCACGTATAATTTATTTAATACAAATAAACACTCTTAGAAATACTCTCTTCAATTCAATGGGCTTTCACGATTTTTCCGTTAACTATAACTGCAAACTCGTGAAACACTTTTGCAACACTAACTGAACATAAAAATCAACACTTCTAATTAAAATCGTTTTCGATTGTGTTCTAAATATGTTTCGAATGTGCTCTACGAAATAAAAAGATTGTGCAAAAAGTGCTGCTAAAAATTTCAAGACGAGAAAATGTGTTTTCAAAACATTCATTTTTTAAATTGTGTAATTTTAAAGGATCTACGTAGAAAATATTTTGAAAGTGTTTTGCGTGGTGTTGACAATGTGTTTTTAATTTGGGGACAAAGTGTTGTGCAGCATAACAATATTTTAAGAAACTATTTTCATCAACACTATTTCAACACAATTAACAACACTATTTTTAAAACACATTTCTACATACAATACTTTGCAATATATTAGGAACACATACCTAGAGAAAAACATTTTTGCTATACATATTAAGAGCAAAATCACAACAAAAAAACGTATCATAGAACGTTAATGTGTTTTGAATTTAGGGACAAAAAATGTTTCGAAATGTGTTTATTTTTGTGTTTGAGGATTTGCAGTATAACGAATATCCGTGTTTTCTTCTCCATTACAGGAGTTTAAATATCCATCCAGGGCCTGACTTATGCAGGGCATACGGGGCGATTGCCCCAGCCCCTCCCCCCATGAGAGTGATTAACATTTTCACTAAAATGATCAAAATTAGCAAAAAGAGATCAAAATTCATATATTTTCAAACATTTAGAAAGGTAAGAATTAGTGATGGGCGATTCTCAAAAATTCAACAATCGAGAAAAATCGTCATCGTAAAAAATCACAATCGATAAATCATCGATTATTTCCAAGAAACTATAATCGAGATGTTTTATAATCGATTGTAACACAGAGAAGCTAAAAGCAGTTGTTGCGATTTTTAGTTATTATTCTGGCAGAAAACTTCATAGGCTTGCTCGATAATTCTTCTATTGTCATGATTATTTGCTTCCAGTGTTGAATGCAATGGGTGGCCCGGGAGGGACATTCTACTTCCCCCCCCCCCTCCTTGGAGAATGAAATGTCACTGCCGGAAAATTTGAAATTTTGCGTTTTCAAATGTCAAAAAGTACAATTTCCCCCCTGGAACTCTACAATGCCCCCCCCCCTTCGGAGCTACTGAAGTCCCTCCCGGAGAAAAGTGTCTGAATTCAACACTGTTTGCTTCAGTTTTAAGTTTATGGGCTTACTTCAATGAAGCGAAAAGACCCGTTCGCTAATTCTAATTCTATGGAACTAATTTATAGAGATCTCTTATTTGCATTTCAATATTTTTATATGATTTTCTTTACATTGAACAGATGAGGTCGATCTGTACAAAGTTTGTTTTTTACTTTTTTCGATTTAATTTGCAAGTTTTTTTTCATTGTGATACTTTCACTATCGAAGCCGGTTTTGAAAATAAAAGTGTTCCCATTAAAAATACCTGTAAAGAAAATCGAAAAAGTCAAAAGTCAGTAACGGATTTTGTAGAAATCTATTTTAAATATCCAATGAGAAAAAAAAATCGTTTAAAAATATAGAAATGCAAAAGAGACATCTTTTTATTTCTTCCATAGGATTAGCTTTAGCGAACGGGTCTTGTCTTTTTGTTTGATTGAAGTAGCCTCTTAAAAAGATAAAAAGAAAATAGCTTGAACCTCGTTGCCCGATCGTTGTGTCGAGTGCGAGTAAAATCGGTTTACACATCCTAATGCAGAACTCCAGTATACTAAAATGATAAAAATGCTGCAATTTCAAAAAAAGATTGAAAAGTGCCTATAAAAGATGGCCAAACTGGAGAAGGGAGAAGAAAGATCCATAATATGAAAAAGTGGCATGAAAACTTTCTAAGGATATATGACATGACAGGGTACAAAAAAAGGTTGAAATTTACTTCTCAGTCGTGCGTTCACTTTTTATTTCCAGAATGGACCCGGAAATAATGTAGCTCTCTCTTTAAAATTGTTATACAGTGGAACCTCGTTAAATTTAATTAAAATGATTTCCCCATAATGTCGTAATGTAAGGAAATTTTTTGACTATCCCTGTAAATAAACTAATCATGGTAGAAACTTCATTTTCAATAGGTATTCGTGCTAGGTAAACGTTAATAACGTCCAAAAATTTCATGGAAATCGGAGTATATTTACGAAAGTTGGAAAGCGTCCAGACAGACAAACCGAAAGCGTAATAACTTTTCAACCTTTTTCTAAAGTGTTAAAAAATCGAGCCAAAAATATATTAATCAGTGATTTTATTTTCCGCCTTTTCGCCACAAAAAATTTCTTCCATTGATAATTATGAGATTTGAATAAAAATATTCATTTGTATGTAACTTATAACTTATTAATTAATATAAGTAAAAATTATTTCTGATTCATTTTAAATATGACGTCATTATTTATCTCGCTCCATTAGCTACTGATATTCATACCCCTTGTATTTTTAACGACTGCTATAAAGTACCGGTTTTATTTCAACTATGACGTCACATTTTCATAAATGAACCAATTTATTAAAAATATAATTCTTTTTCATTCTTTTTAATTTTAATTTATGACACCATATTTTACACAAAAATTCCCATTAACTAAACAAATATCCTTGTTAAATATATTATAAAAAATACACCTTTTATTTTTATTTCAAACATGACGTCATATTTATTTTCTTTTAAATTATTTTATTATAATTTTTGGCGTGGAAGTTTTTTATTAAAAATTCATTGCCGCTGAAAAATTATTATTCCATTTTTTTATTTTCTTGGCAACAGGAAAGGAAAATGGTTAAATTTTATCTGAAAAATGCCTATTGATTTTGTATGAAAAATAATTAAATTTTGAATTATTAAGGAAAATATTTGAATAAAATAAATAAAAATTAGCCTATGTTCATTCCACTCCTATAATCTATCTATATGCAAAGATTCAAAGACATTAATTCATCCGTTTTGAAGCCAAGTTCATTCCAATTTCTCGGACACACTTTCACATTTATAATATATACAGTGTTTCACAAAAGTGATGGGACACTTGTGCTTTATAAAAAGAAACTACAATAAAATAAATAAACAAACATGTGCAAAAATTTTTTGGGTGTGTTTCATATTTAAAGTTAGTAACAATTATTGCATAACATACATTTTGTCAAAATATTAAAATATTAATTTAGTAAAAATACAATTGTTCAGAACGGAGCAAAAAATGGCACACATAAGTAATGGGACACTTACTTTTCCATCAAATATTTATCCAAAAATTTTACTTTTTAAAAAGTTTTAATATTTTGTTGGATTTCCTTTTACTTTTAAAACATGATTTATTCGACTAATTTTTTTGTGATTTCTGGAGCGATTTTACCCCATTCTTCTTGAAGCACCGATTTTAGTTGTTGTTTTGAAGAAATGGTGTGTTTGCGAATTCTTGATTCCAATTCTTGCCAAATATTCTCTATGGGATTTAAGTCTGGAGATTGTGGTGGCGTTTTTATTATTTCAGGACATTTATATAGCAGCCAGAGTCTAACGTTCAGAGCAGTGTGCTTGGGGTCATTGTCTTGGTAGAATTTAAAATCGTTATGAAGGTTCAATTTTCGTGCTGAAGATTTCAAATTTTGCTTTAAAATATCAATATACTTGTACTGATCCATTATACTGTCAATAAAAACAAGATTAACAACTCCAGCGGACGACATACACCAACACCCCCTATAGTCATTATTATTATACTTTACTATTCTTATTATTATTAAAGAAAGTGTCTGTTCTTTATCAATTTATAAATTAGTTTTAAATTATTATTATTAAATTATTATTATTATTACTAAAAAATATCTACTAATATTAAAGAAAAAAAAAATCTGTTTCCATAAAAATAACTTTCAAATTAAGAGTATAGAAAAGTATAGTAGAAAGAAGGAAAAGATAATTGTCAAAATATCAAAAGCAATTTAACAGCTGAAGCTAATTAATATGCTAATGAAAGACGTAATAGCAATAAACAAACTCTTTGAATATTTTATGAATTAATTTAAACAGCGCACCCAGATTACTTATAGTAAACTATTTTTAAACTGATAGCGAGAAAAATTATATAATTTAATAAGTAAATTCGGATTCAAACTAATAAACTGGAATTTAGAAAAATACTTAATAAACAAAGAAATAAACAATTGCTAAAGGGCAGTAATTTTCTGATAAAGATATATTACATATAAATAATAACAAAATCCCGTGAGGAAATACTGAAAGTTAAAATCAACAGGATAAAAATTCAGATAAGAAGCAAACTTATATTTTTTTTTATAATTATTTTAAACAAAATACTAATTCACCATAGATGTAAATGATTTGAAAACCACTGTTGCAATACATATTGCTTGAAAACTAAATCGGTAATCACTAATCTTACAAGTGTGTTTAACAGAAATTATCTTTAAAGCTTTGTTAAAACAATGATATAAGGAAAAAGAGATTACACTTACTTTTAGTCTTTATAATATCCAAATTTTGTACAACGCAAAACAAAATAGAAAATGGCGAAACGTCAGATTGAAACATGCCGTACTAGGCACTGGACTGACGCACACTGACTAAGGTCACCGGTAAAAAAGGAGTCGGACCTTCGGACTGTAGGGGCAGCCATATTGAAACTTCTGGAATTCGCTGCGGAGGCCTTGACTATAGGGGGTGTTGCATACACCCCCATACCATAACTCCTCTTCCACCATGTTTTACTGTTGGTACCAAGTTCTGTTAGCGAAATTCTTCCCTGGGTTTTCTCCACACCAAGATTCTACCGTCAGAACCAAATATATTAAATTTACTCTCATCAGCAAATATACCTTTATTCCAGTAATCAGAATTCTTATTTATGTTGGATTTTGCGAAAGCTAGTCTGAGTTTTCTATTCTTTTTACTTACGAAGAATTTTTTCCTGGCTACTCTACCGTGATATCCAGCAGATCGAATTACCCTTCTAATAGTCTCAGGATTAACAATTATTCCATATATTGATTGGTAGAATTTAAAATCGTTATGAAGGTTCAATTTTCGTGCTGAAGATTTCAAATTTTGCTTTAAAATATCAATATACTTGTACTGATCCATTATACTGTCAATAAAAACAAGATTACCAACTCCAGCGGACGACATACACCCCCATACCATAACTCCTCCTTCACCATGTTTTACTGTTGGTACCAAGTTCTGTTTGCGAAATTCTTCCCTGGGTTTTCTCCACACCAAGATTCTACCGTCAGAACCAAATATATTAATTTTACTCTCATCAGCAAATATAACTTTATTCCAGTAATCAGAATTCTTATTTATGTTGGATTTTGCGAAAGCTAGTCTGAGTTTTCTATTCTTTTTACTTACGAAGAATTTTTTCCTGGCTACTCTATCGTGATATCCAGCAGATCGAATTACCCTTCTAATAGTCTCAGGATTAACAATTATTCCATATAATGCTTGTAAATCAGCAGCAACTTTTGAAGCACTATTTCTTGGATTTTTTTTTAATATTTCGAACGATAATTCGCTTAATTCCATTGGATAGCTTTGATGGTCGGCCAGGTCTTCTTTTATCCTGAATCATATGATTCTTTTTATATCGTTTAATGACATTGAAAACTGTTGAACGACTCAAGTTAACTGTTTCAGCAGTTTTTCTAATAGATTTTCCACGTTCAATATGCAAATTAATAACTAATTTTCGAATTTCAGGCGAAGTTTCTTTTCGTTTAGCATTCATGGCTACACAGAGCTAAAAAACACAAAAATTCCAAAACAAACAGGAGAGAAATACTGCAGACGATTTTATAAATTATTGCCAATTGCTTTTAAGTAAAAATAAAACCCCAAAAAATATTTTTATTGCTTATTTCAGACGATTTTTTTTTTTTTGCATATATAATGGTGTCCCATCACTTATGTGAGCTATTTTTTGCTCCGTTCTAAACATTTGTATTTTTATTAAATTAATATTTTAATATTTTGACAAAATGTATGTTATGTAATAATCTTTACTAAATTAAAGTATGAAACACACCCACAAAAAATGTGTACATGTTTTTTTAATTTATTTGATTAGTTTCCTTTTGTAAAGCACAAGTGTCCCATCACTTATGTGAGACACTGTATAAGGATATAAGGATTACTTTTACGTTAACAACATTAACACTATTTATCCAACTAGATTAATTAGTGTTTAATGAATATTTCATTGTTTGAGAGATAACGAATGTTGTCGTTCTGCGTATTTTTCAATTAATATTTATATGACAATTGTCCAAGGAAGAATTTTGGAGATGTTTAGAAAGTATTATATTACAATAAGATTTAACTTATATTACAACTTTCTAATACTTTTTGCACTTTATTACACATGAATCTTTCGGGAAAGTAAATTTTATTTTTAATTTAAAGAGTGAAATGTATGTTTAAAATAAGAAAATCGCAAATGACCCAAAGAAAATTAAGCAAACAATATTAATTATTATTATTACTCAATGCCTAAGCATAAATGAAGTCATATAGCAAACGCACAGACATCTACTAACATTACTACATGTAGATAGTAGCAAAAGTTTTTCTTAAATCAAAATAATACTCCATTTAAAGACATGTACTATTAATAGTACACCTGATCCGAAAGGGTTAATTTATAGAATTTTTGGTTTTTAATTTTTAAAATAAATTCGGATTTAATATAAATAGCATTAATACGCATGCATGTTAAGAATGAATGGAATTTGTCCCTATTTTTTATACTTTCGAGTATAATTCACTGATAAAAAAATGTTTTCTAGGAAAGAGAAAATTTATTGTTAAAAAATGAAGAGTATTTTACTGCATAATTATGAGTTTTTTTTTTTCTGACAGAGAACAGTTTATGTATTTTCACACATAAACAAAAATAATTTTTCTGAAAAACAACTAAAAACTCATTATGTTTGTTTTAATAGTAGTTCAAATCATTTGCAACAAATCTCATTTTTTAAAGACTTAAATTGCGCCATGTTAAAAAAAAAAAAAATGCCAAGTCTTCTAGCGTAAAAAAGTACCCTAATGAGATTTAAAACGTTTTAACCAATTGCGCTGTAGAACTGTTAGCGGATGTGTGTCATCAAATGTGTTACCGTACCTAACATTTTTTTTTAAATTATTATTATTTAGAAATTTTGAATTTGTACCACAAAAATTTACTTGCAATTTTGGTTTACTTTATTTATGGAAAACAAATGATCTTCTAAAGCAATAATAAGAGCTAAAATTTCTGGTGAAAATTCAAGAACCTAATTAAAAAGTCAAAAAGATATCAAGACGTCAATGTCGGAAATGACGAAAATCGCAGGACGTAGACTGCGTACATTATAGAGCTAAAGAGATTAAGCTAGGACTCTTATAAAACTAGCTTTAGGTTAAGCATGCATCTTAAAAGCATACGCACAAAAATGATTTAAGGAAAAGGATTGAATGGATATGACTAAAATAGACTGACGTACGCTGCGTACATCATAGAGCTCAAGGGGTTAAGTTAGAACTCCTTTAATAGTAGCCAAGTAGCCTTATGTTACATCTAGGTTACATATTAAGTTCATACATTTTAAAAGCTCGTGCACAAAAATGATTTTCACAAGTAACAGAAATCATTCGTTAAGCATAGTTTATGAAGCATTTTCCAACACTTCATGAAATATTTAACAAAATTTTGTAATTTAGGGAAATAAGGTTACTGTATATATACATTATGTATATATACAGTAATATGTATATATACATATTACTATGTGTATATACATATTACTGTATATACACACAGTATGTATTCCATTACTTTTGAACAGCCCTGTATTTGATGTATCGGTTGATATATATACTATATAATGAGAAAATTCAGTTTAGCAAAAAATTTTGTAGCAGATTGAAATTTCTCTTTCAGCAACTTATACTAATGGGTGGAAACATACTTGAATACTTTTGTTCAGCCATGTAGTTTATCTTGTACCTTTATTACATGTCAGTATTAAGCTAAAATTCATTTTAAACTAAAACACTCTTAAAAATACTGAAATCACATATTCTCAGAAAATATCATGCATTCGCACCAATGTATTCAATTCTTTGCCTGGCCCTGTATATCATTTTATCTATATTCTGAAAACATTTCTTAGTAAATTGAATGCAATTCAGCGAAAAAATGCATAACTTATTAAAAAATCACCTTTAAATAATTTAAACTCATATTCAGTAAGTTTGCGACGCCTTTTGGTTGGCCCTGTATACCAACTATAGTATTTATACTCGACATATAATGTGCATAGATTTAGTGAAATTTAAACGCGCATATCATAATTAAAATGCATTTCATTCATCCATCAGCTATCATCAGATACATGCACAGTACTTCGAAAAGAATACACTACTTGAAATCTTTTGTGTGTCCCTGTAAATGCCATGTACTTCATATTGTGCATGACTGCATCGTATGATTTATATTAAGCCTCAGCTACATATATCAGTTTCATTATATATGAAATAGTTTAATATATTTAAAATATGTCGTGCACAATTCCCCCTTTTATCATTAAGTAATGGTATTATTTTGTGTGGCCTTGTAAATGAATAATAGCTATTTTTTCACCGCGCATTGTTTATAAAATACATATTTTATTGCATCTGGTAAATGCATATACATTTTTATATTGTCCGACTACTAATAGGTTTACTTTATTTTGTTTATTTGCATTAGAACGTTTCCCAGGCTCTAGAGTCGGATGTTTTAGAAGACATAAAAGTCTATAAACATAAGGTAATAACGACACTTTATTTATAATTAAAGCATAATAAATACACTGTTATTCTTCCAATACATTTATTGGGATTTTGATTAATAATATAATACAGGATTTTAAGGATACCTAATTTTACAAATATTAATTTAATTCGCATACGAAAAGGTTGTTCTAATACTTAATAAAGAACCCGCTCACCTCTTAGATATACTAGGAACGTCATCGTCGGGCGTCAGGCACATCCCCATACCGGTGCTCATATCCAAACCATCAACTTATTCTCTCATCCCAGGGAGAGCACAAAACAACCACAGTCATTGAAAACTATTCTAATCTATCCTTTTTTTTCTTATTTTCCTAGGCACCGCATTTTACTAACTTCTCCCTGCCTAAAAATCCCTCCTAAAAATCTTATCCTCCTATAAAATTTCTCTCTCTTGCATATCATTATAATTTTTCAAGTAACGCGCAAATTCATATGCAGGTGGTCTGAAAACAAATCCTAGTAAACAGCTAAAACCCCTTTTACGATGTAATGTGAGAATCGTGTTACCGAATGCGACATTTTTTTAGCTAACATGTTAATCTCACTACTAAATTTGCAGACATTCAAATACCACAGTGGACATATTTATTACTTTGAACTCCCATATGCGCGAAGATTCTTACTCTTGTTTACAGGAAATTCAATCTTTTCCAGTCTAACTTATAAACAATCTTGAGAAATTTATTGGCTAACTGACTGTTTAGCCAGAATTCACTAACCCCTTACCAAACATCCCGGTTAAACAAGTGTTAAATCGTGGAAATTCTATCCTTTTGACGAATTCCCGCATGCACGTGCACCTCAAACTATCTTGTGTGGTCTACATCCTGCATTCTTATATAATATGCCTTTTATTTTTTTACTGTACTGTACTACTACAGCGAGCCGCGAAAATGTGTCGGGTTTATCTCGACAATATGTTTGACAGGATGTAACAGAAACGATTTTTTCCCATAGGCCGTAATGTCGAGTTAAAATTTTGACTATCCCTGTAAATAAACTAATCATGGTAGTAACTTCTTTTTCAATAGGGTTTGTATTAGGGTAAATGCCAATAACATCCAAAAATTTCATGACAATCCGAGTATATTTACGAGAGTTAGAGAGCGGCCAGACGGTCAGACGGACAGACAAACCGAATGCATAAGCACTTTTCAACTTTGTTGGAAAGTGCTAAAAAAAGGATAAAATGAATATGACCAAAATATCTATGTAACGTCAACGACCTCCAAGCACTAATAAACTTAATTTTAAAATATTTATAAAATGAAGTTATTTATTTTAATCAAATTTAAAATGTTCAATCAAATTATTTATAAAATCCAAAATTTAAAATTTTTTGAAAATCCGAAATTTAAAATGTTTAGCTGAAATATAAATAAAATTTCAAATTTCAAAAAAGGATAAAAAGATTATTTAAACGAAATTTAAAATTCCCAATCATCAATAAATCGCAATAGTTTTTAAAATAGATAGAAAATTGAATTCCAAAAAATATTATGAATGTCAGTGATCATTTATCACAGCATTATAAAACTTTAAATTAGCAAAAAATAAGAAATTTATTTAAATTAAATCCATCGAAATATTAAAATTTCAACTTCTAGAATCGAAGTTCGAACTAAGAACTTCCAGTTTATTAGCAAGATGCTTTACCTGCAAGCTATGATGTCCTCACAAAAAAAATTGGAATTAAGTTCTCTACTAAAATTCAATTCGCAAAAATGGACGGATGACATTGAAAAAATCAATTTAATGAAAATAATAGACTCTTTCAAATTTTTATGATTTATCCTGTGATACGAGGTATTTATTCAGCTGCGTATACACAAAATTTGAAGCCTCTGGCTTATACAGTTTTTGTGCAATTACAGACAGAAAGAGGATAGAGACCAATAAGGTTTCGTCAGATAAATAAGAGTAAAGAAAATATATTATTATTATTTAAAAAAAAACTATACAATGCTTTTTATTAATTCATTACATGTCCTCTTGCTTACTTTTCAAATTTTCTTGTTACTAAAATACAGTATAAGAAAGTCATTTTTAAATTTCACTACATTATTCTTAAAAAAGAAAATATTTTTTTGAGAATTAAATAGGCTGGAACAAAGAAAAAAAAGATAATAAAAAATCATGCTTTTACAGAATAGATTATGAAACACTTTCCAACACATTCTTAGTACTATACCAAAACTTCATAGTTTATTTACAAGGCAACCTTTTTGGTGTTGCTCGTGCCTAGCATTGAAGCTTGGTGCATTTTAGAGCCCTATATTAGGAACTTTGAGAATCGAAAAATAAATTTTGTTAGTTAAAGTTATATTTTTTGATTTTGCATCAGCATAACTTTCCGAAAATGCTATTTTCAAGGCCACTTATAGGACTATTAACATAGTTTTTTTTTTTTTTTTTTTTTTTTTTTTTTTTTTTAAGAAAAGCATTTTAAAATATAAATTAGATAATAATAAACATGAAATATTGAAAAAAGTTTAAAAATTCCTTCAAAAACCTACAAATTTGGTTTTGTAAAATTACGACACCAAATTCACATTTTTGGAGAGGAAATAATTGTCGTATTTTCAAAAGTAGAGTTTCCGGTAATCCTAGTCGAATGTCATAGCCCCAAAATAAGGCAAGCAAAAAATTTAAAGCGCCATATTTGGCAACTTAACTAACTTTTGGCGCGAAATAAACAAAAATATAATAGCAAAGAATTTAAGTATAAAAAAATACATAAAATGTGATTTTAAACGAGAATTTTTATCGGTTCTCTAACTTTTATGTATAGGACTACAAAATGCACCAGGTCTTGGATGCTATATCCGAGAACATCAAAAAAAGGTTCATTTGTAGAAGACATTGAAAGAAGAAGTCTAAATGAACTATTTAGAAATGCATAATCTATTTGAAAACCAAATTTCTGTTGTTACTATGAAAAGTCGAGAAAATATACGAATTTTATCTGAAGCCCTGTACATGATCTATTGATATGTATGCATACTATTTGGTATGCTAAAAGTTGGTTCAGTTCAACGCCTGACACAGTTGAATTCCATTCAGGAATTTCTTCCAATAAAGTCAGTCTTACCGAGACTTCTTATGCAGTATTATATATGATCTGTAGAATTCATAAACACTCAGGGATATCTATAATATGAAGACCAAACGTATCTGTGCGTAACGCATACGTCATTTTGCGAATGGCAACTTGAAATTTGAAATGAAATGTCGGTTTTGCTAATTTTTAAACTTCTAAACATCCTAAATTTTCAATGTTTACACCATCGTATAGGGAAAAAAATGTACTTTTAAATACAATTTGTTTGAAAAATGTACCTTAATTTATTTTTGAAACATTAATTTTTTTTGTAGTTTTTCATACCGTTTTTCTAATTGTGGCAACAGAAATACTCCGTTTCTATTAAAAGCAAAGGGAAAAAAGGAAACAAAAATGATTACTTTATCTTTATGTTGTCATTTTCTCATTAAAAAATAATATACATAGTTTAGGTTAGTTTCAGCTAATAGTATCGAGACTTGAAGTTTTGAATCAAAATGATCAAATTAAAATACCAATTTTTAAAGAAAGGTGAATACAGATGTGAAAAGGACATATATATAAATTTGGATATGGTGAATATGATTTCTGGTTTAGATTTTACGGAGGAAAAATTCTGTGATTAAATCAAAGATAATAAATTTTGCTTTTTTTCATTTTGGAATACTAACATAAGATCCTTAATTAATAACTTTATCGTAATAACGGATCTTTATTATTTGTTTTACTGCTTACATGTACGATTAAAGTTTAATTGTAACAATTTCTTACAACTGAGTTTTCTGGAAATAGTAATTTGTTAACTTGTTAGATATAATTTGTTTAAGAGTTAGACTTACCAATATCAGGTGCATTTTTTATTGTAACTAAATTTGTAAGTATATTATAAGTCAATGAAACAGTTCCTTCTTAAACATTTTCTTTCGACGAAATTCGACTGGTTCTACCTTGTTTAAATAACAGTTATATTTAACAAGTCGGAAATGGCACGACAAGCGTAGCAAATGAGGCGATTCGTACTATAATGAAGTTTTTAAAATATTCAGATCTTGGTATCATAATAAACAGTACTTCGTATACAGTATAATAGCCGAAATCTTTTGCGTGTCCCTGTAAATACTATATGCTTTCTATTAAACAGGAAATAACATGTAGTAAACCTCAGCAATGTATATCAATAATAGTTTAATATTATTAAAAGACGCCTCAAACAATGTTACTCCTTTTACTATTATGTAATGAAATACTTTTTTGCGACCCTGTAAATTAATAACAAATATGCTTTGCACCACAGATTGCATAGAATGTGTATTTTAGTACACACTTCATAGATGCATATACATTTTACTATGTTCGAAAGAGTGTAACATCATTAAAATGCACTTAAAACTATATTTTCCCATCTGCCATAATGTAACGGAATACTTTTGATTGTTCTCTGTAATTAAACTATACGTCCGCTTTTCAAAAAGTTTGAAATGGCTCAAGAAAGTTATGCAACAATTAGGCATATGTATTTATATATCTACCAATCATCCCAGGTATTATAACAGTTTTAAAATGGGATCGTTCCTATGTGTTCCAACGACTCCATTTTAAAACTGTTATAATACCTGGGATGATTGGTTAGATATATAAATATACAGGGTGGTTAAAAAAAACGTGGACAAATTGGTATGACAAATCAGGCATACGACAAGGATAAAAAAATCACATAGGAACATAGGGTTGCAAACCACTTATTGAGTCACAAATACAGGGTGTTTCATCCTAACTCAATTTGTGTTGACGATAATAAATTTCAGAAAACTGAAATGTTTTACAGTAGAACCTCAATCCATCGTTTTTCAAAGGGTCCGAGAGAAAAAAAAAAAAAAAAAAAGATGGATGCGGGAAAACGATGAATGCGGATTCACTTCAAAATACGAAAAAACACAATGTTTATGCATTACTAATGCGTGCAATGTATACAGTATACTAATAAATATTAATTTGTGGCTTACTAAACTGTAAAAAAAAAAAAAAAAAAAAAAAAAATTGAAGTTATAGAAAATTAATGTTTATTTTTAAAAATTAATATTTTTGTGTGGTTTTTCATTCATTGTTTTTTAATTTAAAAAAATTTCAGATGTGCAACAATTTTCTGGTTAATTTCTGTAATTTCATATGCACACATAAAATTCCATGCAGTTTCAAATGCAGTAATTGCATCACACAGAATTAGCACTGGTGGCTCAGCTTCATCGGCATGAACGTTATACTCTTCTTTTTTTGTCTTATGTTTAGGACAATACATTTAGTAACATCTTGATAAAAGGAAACGTAATGCTATCCTCGCCTAAATACAACCAGTCTTCATCTACATTATTGTCGCCATTATTAACACAAACAGCACAAATAAGTTATTTTAGGATAAAGGAAATAATTCCAGTTTGTATGTCATATGGAATCGCATGACTTTCAATTTCACTTCGGAGAGGAGAAAAATTTTACAACGATGAATGCGGGAAAGCGACTTTTAGAGAAACGATGCTTGCGGGTTTTGTTAACATTATTTAAGCATAATTTGTGCAGGAACCGTAGAAATAAAACGATCAATGCGTGAAAACGATGGATGCGGGAACGATAGATTGGGGTTTTACTGTATAATAAAACATTTAACAGACATTCTCACCTTTGTTTTAAACGTGATTACATTAAACAAAAGTGGTAGAAGTTTGAATTGTGTGCACCAGCAATATGCACTTGTCACCTCACATTTTGGACTGTGATTATCAGTTTATATCATCGATTGCTTGAGCAACACGTTTTTCCAGATCTTTTCATAACATTATCACATTTCACACAAAATAAGGTACATATCGTTGCATTTTCATTGCAATACTTTTATTTTCCTCGAAATTATTACTTTCAAACCGGGTGTAGCTAGAATGAAACACCCTGTATTTGTGACTCAATAAGTAATTTGCGACCTTGTTGTATGCTTGATTTGTCATATCATTTAGTCCACGTTTTTTTAATCACTCTGTGTAGTTACAAATACAGGTATTAACCAAAATGAAGATAAAACTTTGTTTTTGTTTTTTCCAAATTTATTTTGAAACAATTGTACATTTCAAGTTTCAAACGATTAGGTTAAATAGTTTTTGCTCTGTTACACGCAGACGGATGGAGGGAGAGACAAGCAGGCAGACGGGCGGACTGACGATGACTATATAGGTGTTAAGTATTTACATATTTACGAACTCATGTAAAAATTCATGACCATAACTGAAAATGCATTTCTCACAGTTATTGTTCTTAGGTTTCAATGGTTCAACTATTGTTTATTTTCTTCTATAGTCAAATTATTTTGTGTGTTCCTGTAAATAAAAGATAAATTGCAAACACTCCATCTTCTATAATAAGAGCATTATAGTACATTTCAGTGATATATATCCATTTTAATATACTTAGAATATTGTAATATCATTAAAATGCACCGTAAACGATTTCTCTCCATTGACCACAACGTAACGGAATTCTTTTGATTGTCTTTGTAAATTAAATGTAAATGCTACAAACTTCATTTTCCATGTCAAATATATTACAGTATAGCCGAGTAACATATATAAATTTCCTGGCAATCGGATTATATTTACGCCAGTTAGAGCATGGACAGACAGACAAATGGACAGACAAAATCGATTTGCATAAATTTTTTTCAACTATGGTAGAAAATACCCTGGATTCCAAAAGTTAAGATACAACATGTTTTTCGAAGCTCACGAGAAAAAAAATGGCAATCAAATTAAACTTCATAGTTTATATGAATGAAAATAATAAGCTTTAAAAAAACGTACGCAAAAATTACAACTGCCACTTTTATTTTATAAAAAAGAATAGGCATTTGTGAATGAGAGAAAAATATGCCATTACGAAGCTTTCATAATTTTGCGTGTAAGTTTTGTTGTATTTGAACTACTGTTGTCAGTTTTGTTCACAACAACCAGTAGAGTCTAGAAATGTCTAGAAGTAGTCGCTTGCCCGATTCATTAAGGTGGCGGGCGGTGGGATGGATGAAAATGGGATTGTTACAGGCCGATATTGCTAGACGGCTCAATGTGTTTCGCAGTATAGTCCAACTACTCTGGGACCAGTATGAATCCAAAGTTTCTGTCAGAAGATATGTTCCAGGGTGTCCACGTGTCACAACACCTGCAGAAGACTGGTTTCTAGCTCTTTCGCCCCGAATGAGAAGACGCACTACTGTGCCGTAACTCATTGCAGATCCCTTTGCAACATCAGGGAAAAGAATCTCCGCTATTATGCTGCGAAGAAGTTTTCACAATGCAGGTCTCTATGCAAGGCGACCAGTTGTGTGTGTCCCCCTCAACAGACGACAGAGAAAGGACCGCTTATGTTGGGCAAGAAAATAAGTTTCCTGGACCAGACAATAGTGGGCTTCTGTACACTTCACAGACGAGCTCATTTTCACACTGGAGAGCGATTCAGGGCGTATTCTGATCTGGAGAGAATAATGCAATCGATACCATCAATAAAGCACTGTAGAAACACACAGGTACAGAAACAGTGGAATCATGGTTTGGGCAGGGATCTCACTCGGAGGCCACACTGACCTACATGTGTTCCACGGTGAAACTCTGTCTGACTGGTGCGAGATATCGGAATGAGACCCTTGATTCATATGTGCCCCATATGCCATGAATGCGCCCATATGCCATATGAATTTTAATGGATGATAATGCGAGTCCACAGCAAGTTGTGGTTGTTGAAGATTATCTTGAGGATCACGGTTTGGAGTGAATGGAATGGCCAACTCACTCTCTAGATTTGAATCCGATAGAACATCTTTGGAACTATCTTGGAAGACAGGTTGCGACTTTAAGTACTAATCCAAGGTCACTAAATGAGTTGGAACAAGGCTTACTCCATGTTTGGTCAGCGCTACCTACTTCCTGTCCGGCAATTTAATTGAGAGCATGTAAAGCCAATACATTCATGTACAAGGTGGGCATATTCCGTACTAGAATCAGTTTTTTAGCTCACAGGCTATCATAGCCTGAGAGCTTATGTGCCCGTCCGTTCTGTATGTATGTTCGTACGTTCGTGCGTAACGCGATAACTCGTGATAAAAATATCGGATCCACTTGAAATTTTGTAAATAGGTATATCCTGATAAGGCGCTTCCCTGATTAGTTTTTGGAGTTCATTCGATATGTATAAGAGGGGGAACGGGGAGCTCATGACCCTCCCCTTAATTGGTATAAACGGGATTTTTATGCAGAATTAACAGTTTTCGTTCAATATTTAGATATAGGATCATTCTGATGAGGCGAGTCCGTGGCTGTTATTAGGTGTTCATTGAATAAGTATAAACAGGGGGAACGGGGGGCTCATGCCCCTCCCGTTAATTGATATAAACGGGATTTTTATGCAGAATTAACAGTTTTCGTTCAAAATTTAGATATAGGATCATTCTGATGAGGCGAGTCCGTGGCTGTTATTAGGTGTTCATTGAATAAGTATAAACAGGGGGAACGGGGGTTCTAATGCCCCTCCCCTTAACTTGTATAAATGGATTTTTCAAGTAGAATTGTCAGATTTCTTTCAAATCTCTGAATAGTTTTGGAAGTTTAATGGTTAAGTATAAAAAAGGGGAATAACTCCTCTTAAATTATATAAATGTTAAATGGGCTTTTAATAAGAATTATCCAATTTGCTCTGAATTTTGGTTATAGATTTTTTATATGATAAAGCATGTCCTTGATAGTTTAGGAGGTTAAATGATTAAGTATAAAAAAGGAGAAAGGGGAGGCTGTTTCCCCTTCTTAATTTTTTTTCGAACGGAATTAACGAAAATACAAGTCTGTGATGTACAATTAGTATGCGTAGCCTGTGAGCTCAACGCCATCAGTTTAACTGGGCAGTATTCTTTTTATTAATGTTTCTGTCGCATTTTACTGCATAGTGATGCGATGTACTGATTTCTCCAAGAATGGAATTTTTCACCATTAGTGCTCTTTTGTTCTAATTTCATTTATACGTTTAACTTAGGTAAATTTCTATGTCGTATTTAATAAATAACAGTTTAGCGCACATCTCCCCAAATTTGTTGTTTCTATTTTCATTCATTTGAAAATCAGACGCAAAAAACCGACTGTACCTTAACTTTTGGAGGCCAGTGTAGTTTTATGACGTAATTTTCAATAGTTCCCGATTTTAACTTGCAATTATTTAAGTTTTATTTGAAAGTTTTCTTTTGTGTTTTTAATAGTGTATTTTAGGATTTGAGAGAACACAAAAAATAACAGAATGCAATTTAATAAGAAAGTTGATTTTAAGTACTTTAATATATGATTCTACATTCTACATCATTTATTTTGTCTTGCAATGTATTCTCTATAAACAACACTAGCTTTTGTCAAAATAATTTAACGTTTGGTGAAATTTTTTGTGGTTTCATCAGGTAGAACGCTCACAAATTTAATGTCATAAGACATTTTCCAAAGAGAGTCAAATTGTGTTTAGGACATCCCAAAACATGTAAATGATCCAAAGACGGTAATCAAGAGATTTTACAATAATGTGTGCAAATGAAAATAAAAAAGTATAATTCATGCGCGTAACCAGGGGGGGGGGGAGTGGTCCTGGGTGCCCGGGCACCCCCCGCTCGCGCAGACCCAAGCTTGATTATTTTAAAAATTTGAAATTTACAAAAGAAAAATGAAAGCCAAGTTAGTTCAATTAGTTAATCAAAACGAACAGTATGTTTTGAAATGTGATAAAAAAGAGACCCACATTATTATTTTTTAATTTTTAAGAAATGCATTTTGCTAATCTTTTTTAAAACTAGAATATTTACTAGAATCTGTATTAGTCACAGTAAGTTAAAAAGTTGGTTTTATAATCCCACTTTGATGTCTTTTGTTTATAATTTTTTTTTTTTTTTTTTTTTTTAACGCCGTTTTTTCTTATGTATGTTTTTGCAATTCCATAAGAAATTAGCTTTAATTCCCGAATTCCCGAAAAGAATAGAAACTATTTATATCTTTGTTTTGTAATCTAAACTCTAGATAGGGGAAAAAAAAAGAAAGGAAATACAGATGTGAAACGATAATTCCACCATGTGATTAGCAACGCCGTGTGAAAGGGGGAACGAAGGGGGCGGTCTCTCCGGGCGCCAAATTTATTCTATCAACTTCATTTTTGGAGGTTTAGCGTCAAATTGGGTGAAGGTGGGGGCGCCAAATTGAAACTTTGTCCCGGGTGCAGTTTACTCTTCGCACGCCCCTGGTGATTAGCCTGGGGGAATGGAGGGTTGTACAGTAGAGATGAGGCGGGCTCATCCCGAACCCAAAAGCCCGGACCCGGGCCCGAGTTACGCTCGGGCTCTATTTTCATTTTAAACTTCAATCTCGGGCCCATTCTTTTTGAAACCTGAAAATTATTTATTCATGTGTAGAAGATGATGAAGATATCCCCTCCCCCTTAAAATTATTTATTTGTTTTATAAGCCATTTCAATGCTATTAATCAAAATGAAAGTGGGACACAAATCGTGTTTTTGTATTTTAATATAGTTGATTGCTGCTGCAAAAGAAAATTTGTGATGCTTAGAGATTTATGTCTACTGCATTTCCGGTGACGATCTAATGATGAGACGCCAATCAAAACAATCATTAGCAATAAATTAATTTCTAGTTGGATTTTTCTTTGCGATAGAAGATATTTTTTAATTCGATCGTTTATTTATTTAGTTAGTTATATATAACTTAGAGAATGATACTTGACATATAACACTTGGTGAATGATTTCTTCTTTTTTTATGTGGACCGGAAAATTGAAGCTTGCAAATTATTTAATTGTGCACGAGTCTTTTTGAAAATAGCATAGTGATTATTTTTTCTGTTTATCATCGTGAACTCTGATTATACTAAGGATTTCCCTTCGTAAGTAAACATATTTTCCATGTAATTCCTATAGAAAACAATCGATGAGTATTTAATTTTTTTTTCCTTTAAAAGCATCGGACCTTTAAGTTAATTGTATCAACGTTTTAAATTTTGTTGATTTTCAGATTCATGCCAGTCATTTGGAATTGTTATGAGAAATGAATTGATTATAACTAAAAATGTACAGATTTTATAGGAAATTGAAATTATTGTTTGATTCTTCAGCATACAAATAGTAATTTCTGTAAATTTTATCCATTTATTCATTACGCTTCTTTAATGTGTGCTTCAAATTTTCTTGTTAAGGACAAAAAATTCGGGAATCCTTTTGATACCAAAATGCTCTTTTCATAAGATTGAATTTAATTTTTTATTTAACATTAATTTTTATGCAAGAAGTTTTTAAAAATAAGACATCACATTTAAATTTTTAAATATCATGCATTTCTTTTCTTTTCTTTTCTTTTTTTTTTTTTTTTTTTTTTTTTTTTTGTTATTGGACTCGGGCTTTGTTGATAAAAATTCGTTCGGGCTCGGGCACAAGGATGTAGTGGAGCGTATAGGAGGATATACGCCGTATACCTTCTGGATTTTTTTATAGAAACACCGTATACACACTGTTTCTCAAGAAAGCTATAGTACATACACGCTAGGGTATATACCCTCTGCCTTGAGCGTATATATACACTCTGTTTAAAGCGTATGTCCTCTGTTATTTTTACAACTACCTACATCCCTGCTCGGGCGGGCTCGGATTCAAAATCTTTGCGCTCAGGCGGGCTCGGACTCCGAAAAACGAGCCCGAACTCATCTCTATTGTATAAATCTGCTTTCTTTGAAAATGAGAAATAATGCTAGGCAAAATTCAAATTAATATGGAGGTTGGTTGGTTAAATTTCGTTTTTCGCGGCCATATTTTGAAATTCGTAAAAGAACATGTTATAAAAAAGCGACGAGCTCTTTTTTTTTTTTTTTTTTTTTTTTTTTAAATCGAAAAATTTTAATTATTCATGTGTTTTTACACATGAATAAATAAAATTTTCCGATTGAAGGAACTCTTTTCCACATTAAATTGTGTACTTATTCCTTTTACAAGTTATACTTTGATCTAGATGACGGTACGGATATCTTTGTTTTATGTTTATCGTGTTTTATCTATGTTTATATATCTTTTTCTTATCCATTAGATTTGGTTTTGCGCCACTCCTCATCCTTCTTCACGCTATGAAAAATTGCGTTTGGGTCCTTTTTTAAAAGAAGTACCACATAATTATACCTTCCGCAAATAAAAACCTGCTTAAAACGGAAATTCGATCGATTTTATGGGGTTCCGTTTTATTAGGTTTTACTACATAAGATATTATTTGTACCCAACATGTTCAGTTTAAAAAAATTGGGCACCCCCATCCCCCTCGTTCAAAAGGCTGGTTACGCCTATGTAATTAATGTAAATTTTTAACAAAAGTAGATAATGAAAGTAATCTGTATTTTAAAAGCATGCTTATATAAAATTGCATCAGAACTATTCAATATTTGCACAAACTGTACAAGCTATATAAAATCCAAAGTATTATAATATTTATTTCCAATTCCCATGTAAGTTATTTTTTGAATTATTAAAAAGATTAATTGAAAGATGGTAAAAATAAATAATGGTATATTTTGTTCGATATTATTTTTTTAAAATTCTGAAATGTTTTCGTACGTTTTTAGCACTTTACTGCAAAGTTGCAAAGTGCTTATGCATTCGGTTTGTCTGGACGTCTGTCCGTCTCTCCACGCTCTAACTCCCGTAATCAATATCCCGTAATAAGTCGGATTTTCATGCAATTGATAAAGCATATTTAGAGTCACCCAAGCATGATTGGTATTTCATATGAAGTGCGTATTACGATTAATGGTTCATTTACAGGGACACTCAAAAGAATTCGATTACATTATGGGTCATGGGAGAAATCGTTTGGAGAGTGTTTTAATGACATTGCGCTATTTCAAATGTATTGAAACTGATATAAATCATTGAATTTGACTACTATCACGCTAAAACAGAATATTCATAGTACATTTTTTATTAATTTACAGGGATACACAAAAGAAAGCGGTTACAGTACTGTTCTTGCGTAATAATTGCTGGTGACTACGTTTTAAAATTCGATATGCACTTTTAAATTTAATTAGGATTTCGCATATTATTTTTTACATAAAAATTCTATACCTCATATACAGAGGTGCACAAAAGTATTCGCAAAGCATTCTTTTTATTGGAGGAAACTGCTGAAGGGGAATTTCCTGAAATGTATCTCTTAATTGAACCAAACTTCGGAATGAATGTTTGTTTAGAGGAAATTCTGAATGGGAATTTTCTGAAATTTATGTCTCTTAAATGAAATAAATTTTGGAATGCATGTTGTTAATAGATACAAATCTCTATAGCATATACAGGGCTGCTAAAAAATTCGGATAATTTTCTAATTGTACAGGGTGTCCAGTAAATGACTGACCCATTTTGAATATAAATAAATAAATAAATAAAACGATATGAGATAACAATGCGCGGTTTGCTGCATTGTTAATAGAAAATCAATAATTTTTATAAACGCACTTTCTTCAAATAGTTCGAATTTCGGCTAACAGATGGCGCTGGTGGCAACAGGCGGCCTAAATTCAGACATTACTCTAGTTTTCATACGCATGAGTTTTTCGGTTCATTTTGCAGAATGGAATCTCAGTCGACATGTTGAATCGACTCTCGACTCACCTTCAGAAATAGAATTTGTTGGATGGAAAGAGATTTAAAATAATATTTATGATTAAACAATGTCTATTATACTTAATAAAAACCAGGAAAACATGCTTTTCAACAAGCATTGACTTATCACATATTTATCATAAATAAATTGTATTGAAAAAAATGATTTTGTAACCGGTTAACTCTTTTTACGTACAATAAATTTAAAAAATGGGATAAACACCGCTTTTTTAAACTAAAAAAAAATCTTAATATTTAATCTAAACATTTCTTTCTTCAAATAGTAAAAATTGTTTTTAAAAAAATTTCTGGTATCAAAAAGCTTTAAGTGAAGGATTAAGCAAACTCTTCTTGTCCGTATGTCATACAGGGAATTCAGTTAAGTGGTTAACAGTGGTACGCAAATAGCGTTGGGGTGAGTTCCCTGTTTAAAAAAAAAAGCGAGGCAGTGACTTATAAATCGGCACATATAAATATATTAAATCTTAGAACAAAGGTTCGTCTATGTTTCGTCTATAACAAATCCTGTCTTAAAAATAAAAAATTATTGATCACGAAAGAGAACGTATCATACGAAACTACCAGCTAAGACGAAAACCTGTATAAAAAGAGATATTGTTCATTTCTCCGAAAACCGAATCATCCCTACGTTATCTTCATATTTTGATGTTTGACATATCCGAAAATTTGTTTACGAAAGCTGTGAGATATTTTAAGATTCATTTTACACACTACACTTGACACTTCCCTCCCCCCTGACTGCAAATGCATCTATGCTGAAATGGAAGGATGCTTAAAAAGAAAAAAGTGTTAACGCACAGGATATAAAACAAGTACGATGCATTTTTTTTCCTTTAAAACATCTTTCCATTTCAGCGTACATGTGTTTTCAGTCGGGGGGAAGGAAAGGAAGAGGAGTGTGTAAAAGTTATCTAAAAATCTCTCGTGCCTTTCGTAATAAAATTTTCAATTAAAATTAAAATTTTTATTTTAAATGTCAAAATATGAATATAATGTAGGGATGAATTTGGTTTTCGGAAAAATTAACAACATTTCGTTTTAAGCAGGTTTCCGTATTAGCGGGTGGTTTCGTATGTTACTTTCTCCGTCGAAATCAAAATTTTATTTTTATGTTTAAAACAGGATTTGTTGTAAACGGATACCCTCATTCTAAAATTTATTATAATTTTTATGTACAGATTTAAAAGTCACTGCTCCGCTTTTTTTTTTTTTTTTTTTTTTTTTTAGACAGGGAACTTATCAACATTATTTATTTGCGTACCACTTTTTTAACCACTTAATGATTTCACTGTACAACGTACAGGCAAGAAGAGTTTGTTTGATCCATCATTTAAAGCTTTTTGACACTATTGATTTTTTTTTCATTAGTTTTAGACTATTTAATGGAATGAATGTTTAGATTAAATGTCACAATTTTTTATTAATTAAAAAGTGGTGTTTATCTCATATTTTCAATTTATTGTACGTAAAAATAGTTAACCGGTTACAAAAACTTTTTTTTTCAATGCAATTTATTTATGGTAAATGTGTGACAAGTCAATGCTCGTTAAAAAGCATGTTTTGCTGGTTTTTATTAAGTATAATAGACATTGTTGAATCATAAATATTACTTTAAATTTCTTTCCCTCCAACAAACTCTATTTCTGCAGGTCAGTCGAGAGTCGATTCAACATGTCGACTGAGATGCGACTCTGCAAAATGAGCCGAAATGCTCATGCGTTTGAAAACTAGAATAATGTCTGAATTTCGACCGCCTGTTGCCGCTCGCACCATCTGTTGGCCGAAATTCGAACTATTTGAAAAAAGTGCATTTTTAAAAATGTATTGATTTTCTAATAAAAATACAGCAAACCGCGCATTTTTATTTCAAACATTTTTCAGTTATTTACATGCAAAATGGGTCAGTCATTTACTGGACACCCTGTCGACGGGAACAGCTGAAATTTGGTTTTGAAATGCGTTATACATTTCCATACGGTGAAATGAGACGTAATATTTTAATTTTTTAAAAGTTTTGTTACATTATTCTGAAAGTGTTGGAAAGTGCTTCATAATCTGTCTTGACGATTTTTCCTTTTTTTTATTAATATATTTTTTTCCTTAAGAAAATAAAATGAAGCGACACTGATTTTTTTAAATATATTTTTTCACAATTTTCACAATAAGATATTAGCAATATTATTATTTTAAAAATTACGCTGAAAACTGAGCTATTTTACCTCGTAATTTTTATCTTTTGATAAATTTAATAAGTCATTATTTATTTACATTTCATTTTACTTTTGTCTTATAACTATAAAGTATTTTTTTGTGAATATTTAAAAAATACATTAGTGTCGTTATGATGTGAGAGTTATCATAAAGCGAAACTGCATTCACATCGCGTAAATTTAAAATGATTTAAGACTTATCTTGAATATTAAATTGTAAATTTCAATGAACTGAATATAAAAAAAGCTTTTTTTCTTTTTATGATTATCAGTTTTTTAAAAGTATATATAATTGTCTTTTTTAAATATTTTTTTTCATAACTTTTGTATAAAACATTAGCTGTGTTATAATTTGTAAATTAAGTTAAAATCTAAAGTCTTCTTTATCTCGTAATTTTTAATTTTGATAAATGGATTTGTCAAACATTTTTATTTTTATTTTATCTTACTTTTTTATAATAGTTATAAAATTTATATAAAAAAAGTTAGGGAAAGTTTCTTTTTTTAAATGTATGTTTAAATGATAGATTAGCATCGATTTGATTTCAAAATTACCTAAGAACTATACTGTGCTTTTATCTCGAAATTTTAAATTAATTCTAAAGTTATCTTGAAAACTAAGTTTTGTTTATCTTGTAATTTTTGTCATTCGATGAACTAAATATAAGGCCTTTTTTTTCTCTCTTACTTATAATTATTAATTTTTAAAAATAGGTGTGTATAAATATATATTTCAAAGATTTTTTTTTCTTTTGTAACTTTTAAGTAAATTATTAGCTTTATAATGCAATTATAATAGACAAGAAAAGAATTATTTTAGGATTTGAGAAAGTACAAAAACTAACAGAATGAAATTTGAAGTGAAAAAACTTCTTTATCCTCTTCAGACCTGAGGTACATAAATGTGTACTTCCATTCTTTTTCTCATAAAAATTAAATTGTTCGAATTTTTAGCTTTTTAACTTTAGTTCTATACAGCTGAATGTTTTTTGCTTTAAAACTAAAACCAATAAATGTCAGCACTAATGAATATTACCTTATAAAATAAATATTATTTTAATCCGAGTTTCCAAAATACCTTCAAGACTTTGTGGCCAAGAAAGTAAGAAATATTCATGATTATTTAACTTAAATGCTTTACAATAAAAAATTGTGAGGATTTGCTGATCATTTACTTATTTAAAGACCTTAATTTTGTTATTGCATAAATTTATATTACTGATAGTTAAACTGATGTTTTAAGGGGATAAGTATTTTTATATCCACATTTGTAAACCCAAATTACCAGTCCCCTAAAGTACTGATTTCATAAAAATGACTCTTTCTGTCATCTATGGTGTTATTTAGATTATGCAAAAGCAATAAATATATATTTGTAGAGTTATTTGATGCTCAGGTCTGAAGAAGTTAAAACATCATAAAATAAATTAAATTGCGCAAGGCTTTTCGAAAGAACTTAGTCTTTCTTCGTGAGGCGCGAAAAGCATCTGCTATGCATGTAGCGGCACGACTAAGTAAGCGGCACACAGAGTCGTGCCACTACATTCATAGTAGACGCACGTGTTTTTTGCGCCTGACGAAGAAAGGACTAGGTTCTTTCGAAAAGCCTTGCGCAATTTCATTTATTTTATGGTCTTTTAAAGAAGTTTTTACACTTCAATTGATTAACACCAGTTTCAACTTATTATATTGAGAATGTAATTTATTAAGAAACTTGATTTTAAGTATTTTAAATTGTTAATACATGGTTTTATATCATATATTTTGTCGTGCAATATATTCTCCCAAAACAACACCAGCTTTTGCCAAAATAATTTAAAGTTTGGTGAAATTTCTTGTGGGTTCTGGAGATAGAGTGCCCACAAAATTTGTATCATAAGACATTTTCCAAAGACACTCAAATTTCGTTTAAGACATACCAAAACAGGAACATGAATCTAAAGGCATTAATGAAGAATTTTTATGATTCCGAATCAGGATTTCACAATTATGTGAGCAGATGGAAATAAAACGATATAATTAATGTAATTTTTTAACAAAAACAGATAATGAAATAAATCTCTATTTTAAAAGCAGGTTTACAGTCACAGCAAAAAAGGAAAAAAAATACTGACACTTGCGATTTTAGAAGTTTTGATAAATATCTAGAAATATACGTAAGGAATTATTCTAAAACTCCAGGTGTGTGAACAAAATAGTACAGATTATATATATTCGCGAAGATTTATTCCCGAAACCCCATCGTCGACCGTCAACAAATTGAAAAAGAACGAAGATCTTTTGGATAACCCTGTCAAAACTAATGAAGCAAAAACGTTCAAACTGCAGATTATGATTAGATGATTTAATATAATAAATTGTGTTCATTTTTATGAATATAGCATGTATACTCGAAGAAAAATTAAGGTTTTTATAAAAACGGTCCCAAATTTAGACAATTTTTTTGCTTATAATTTGCAGAGTTCTTAATAAAAAACAATATTCTTTTCAGAAAATATGAGAAAAACCATCGTACATAACACCCTATAATCAAAATAAAAAAATATTAATAATTGTATGAAAAATGAATAGGTTTACTGAATAAGGTTTCAGTGTGCATGCGTAAACTCAATCAAAATATAATTTGCATAATATGTTAGCTAAATGTTTAGAACAACTTTTATGAAACTCTCAAAAACATAGCTTGAAAATTTTGAAAATTATCCTCGATAGAATAAGATCAAATTCCGTTATTCCGAAAATGAAAAAAAAGATTAGGAGCTGTATCGAAATATTGTAGAACGTGCAATATTGTGCAGAAAGTAATCAATGGAATATGGATGCAGCCCTTAATCTTTTTGCTTCATTTTGAGAATAACGGATTTTGACCTTATTCTACCAAAGATAATTTTCAAAATTTTCAAGCTATACTTTTGAGACTTTCATATAAGTTGCTCTATACATTTGGGTAACATATTATGCAAACTATATTTTGATAGCGTTTACGCATGCATGCGTAAACGTGCACTGAAATCTTATTTAGTAAACCTATTTATTTTTCGTTCAATTATTAATATTTTTTAATTTTGATTACAGGGTGTTATGTACAATGTTGTTTTTCATATTTCCTGAAAAGAACATTGTTTTTTATTAAGAACTCTGCAAATTATAAGCAAAAAAACTTGCAAAATTTGGGACCGTTTTTATAAAAACTTTAATTATCTTCGAGTATACATGCTATATTCATAAAAATGAACACAATTTATTACACTAAGCCACTTAATCATAATCTGCAGTTTGAACGCTTTTGCTACATTAGTTTTGAAAGGGTTATCCGAAAGATCTTCGTCCGGTTGTTGACGGTCCCCGATGGGATTTCGGGAAAAAATCTTCGCGAAACTATATGACCTGCACTATTTTGTTTATACATCTGGTTTTTCACAGTAATTCTTTATGCATATTTCTGGATATTTAACAAAACGTCTAAAAGCGCTAGTGTCAAGATTTTTTTTGCTGTGACTGTACATAAAATCATATCAGAACTATTCAACACTTGCACAAATTGTATAAGCAGTTATGAAATCCAAAGTATTATAATATTTATTTTTAAATATATTATTAAAATAAAATGTAAATTATTAAAAAAATTAATTGAAGAATTGCAAAAATATAAAATGGCACATTTTGTTCGACATTATTATTTTTTAAATCCTGAAATATTTACGTATGTTTCTTACCATATTTTTTTTTTCTTAAAAAAATAAAGCGACATTGATTTTTAAATATATTTTTCCATAACTTAGTAATAAAATAGAAATATCATGATTTGAAAAATTAGTCTAAAAACTGAACTGTTTTATCTCGTAACTTTTAACTTCCGATAAACTTAATAAGTCATTGTTTATTTACATTAAATTTTATTTTTGTCTTATAGCTATAAAGTATTTTTTTAGTGAATAATTTTTTATTTTTTTGTATTTATTAATTTTTTAAAACAGATATATAAAATTATATGTTTCAAAGATTTTTTTTTTCCTATGCAACTTTTAAATATATCTTTAGTTTTGTTTTGATTTGTACATTAACTTGAAAACTAAATTGATCTTATCTCGTAATTTTTAGCGATCGTTGAACTGCTTTTTTTATAGCTAATATTTTGTGAAAACAAATTCATGCTAAATGCATATTCTATCTAAAGCGAAGGAATATTAATATATTTCCTGTCTCACTAAGTATCCTTTTCTATTCAGACAGAGTCGGATTTGGCAGGATATTATGCCAGAATATGTTATTTTTATTTAAGCATTTAGAAGATTATGTCAAAGCAGTTCTCAGAAATCAAAGGCTTCTTGCGGTATATAATGGTCGTGCTGGACGTTGGGAATTCAACTCTCCACCTCGGTGTACAGTCTTACCTCTCCTCTGCTCGAGAAAAGTAAGCTACCCTCTACAAAGATGACCGTCAAGGAAAAGTCTGATCGCATTCTGCCTCTATTCCAGCAGCTGACCTCTCTTACCAGGCAGCAGCTGCCAGTCGAAGAGAGAGATGCCAGGCTTGCCAGCGCCGGCCGCTTGCCCAGAGGAACCCTGTTCTCCTGTTTCCACGAGAAGCACCTCGAAGAAGCTACAGAACTCTTCAAGATCCTCTATAGTAAGTGAACTTTTTTTTAATTGGACTTCGGTACGCTAAAATTTTTTTAACCCCTTAACTAGTTTTTTTCCCCCGTTTAATAAATTGAAAATAACGGATTCAAACCACTATTATTTAAATAAAATATTCTTAACATTTAGTCTAAACATTTTCGCTTTTAAATAGTATGAGATTATTAAAAAAAGAAAAAATAGTGGTATCAAAGAATTTTAAATGAAATCAGTTAAGGGATTAACTCTTTGACAAGCATATCAAACATGGAATTTAATTTGTCGTTAAATCCACTTAAAATTTAAAAAAAAAAAAAGTTATTTATTAAAATTTTTATTTATTAAAAAAGTTATTTATATAGTTTATTTATTTATGCACAAAAATGTTCAATCTTCGAAGTAGCCCTAACTAAATAAGATAAATATTATTTTTTTTTTGTATAAATGGCAATGAAAATAATATCTGTATGCATCTTTTGAAGATGCAATCAAGTTCCTGCTTCAAGTTTTTATCTCTAGAAAACTTTAAAATTGTTTAAAAAATCAAATTCTGTGAAAACCGACTGAATATATAGAATGTTAATTATTACTATTATTTTAAAATGACACTATTTTACTATTCAAAAAGGCAGAAAAAGGGAATTTTCTCACAACTTAAGAATTTGACAGTAGTCCTCTGTGATAAGTAAACATTATATAAAACATCAATTATATATTAAATTTATTTTAGTACTTTTTAACTCTGTGAAAATTCTTTTAAAACTACTTTTTAAATATCAATCGCTTCTAAAAACGCCAGGACAGCAATTATATAAATATGCCATTATTTAGGAATTTTAATCTAAAAAAATAATAATAATTGACAGTTATATCAATAGTCCAGTATTTCGGCATTTACAGTAAGAAAAAAGTTATAAACTTTAAAATTGGATGGTGATCAATTTATTTAAATAAGTTATTTTTTTTTTCCTACGATAACTCTTAAGTAATTTTAAAGCATTTAATAGGTATGTTTTTACATCGCATTTTTAATAGAAACAAGTACGAAAAATCATGCATTAAGCATAGATTATGAAACACTTTCCAACACTTCCTGAAATCTTTAACAAAACTTTGTTATTTAGGGAAATAAGATGCTATTGTCCATAGCCAAATATGTATTCCAACACTTTTGAACAGCTCTGTATTTGATCCGTCGGTTTATATACTATATATATATATTATATAATGGGAAGTTTTAGTTTAGCGAGAAAATGCCTAACTGGTTGAAATTTCTCTTTCAGCACTTTATTCTAATAGATGGAAAATATTTCAATGCTTTTGTTCAGCTCTATAATTTATCTAGTACCTTTATTATACGCCAGTATTTTGCTAAAATTTATTTCAAACAAACGCACTCTTAAAACTTCTTAAATCACATTTCCAGAAATTATCATCTATGGGTGACCATGTAGCTAATTCTTTGCGTGACCCTGTATTTCATTTTATCTATATTCTACAAACATTTAACGTAAAAATGCATATGCTCAACGTAAAAATGCATAACTTACTTAAAAACCACCTTTAAGTTAATTACTCTCATATTCAGTAACCTTTATGAGCTTTTTTTCTGTAACCCTGTATATCAACTATAAGATTCATATACGCCATATAATTTGCAGAACATTTAGAAAATAATTGAATCATAATTGAAAATATATTTCAACCAACCATCAGCTATCATCCATAATATACAGTACTTAGTATAAGAATATAAGATTTGAAATATTTTGTGTGTCCCTGTAAATTCTGTGCACTTCATTTTATATGTCTCAGCTGCGTATATCAATTTTAATGTAACTTGAAATCGTTTAACATTATTAAAATAGGTCGCAAACAATTTTCCTTTTTGTTATTCTATAATGGAATTCTTTTGAATGGCCCTGTGAATGAATAATAACTATTATTTTGACTGCATATTTTACAGAATGTGTATTCTAGGGCACTTTGCGAATCCATGTAGATTTGAATACTTTTGACAGGGTGTAACATCTTTAAAATTCATTTTAAACGATTTTTCCCCATTGGACGTAATGTATCGGAAAACTTTTGACTATCCCTATAAATAAACTAATCATAGTAGAAACTTCATTTTCAATAGGGCCCGTGCTAGGGTAAATATCAATAACATATAAAAATTTCATAGCAATCCGAGAATATTTACGGGAGTTAGAGCCAGTTACGGACAGACGGCCTGACGGCCTGACGGCCAGACAAACAGAATACATAAACACTTTTCAACTTTGTTGGAAAATGTTAAAAAGTGTAATTATAAAACTTTTCATGCATTTTTTTCCTGTTTGCTTGTTTAGTTGTTCAGGATTCACATATATTTATATATGCACAGGCATGAATATTTATTTTTTTTTAAAAATAGATTTTTACAAGATTTAAAAGGATTATTTAACACGTTGAGCATTTATTTCTGTAATCGGGATAATATCAATTTTCTTTAAAATAAAATATATGTTTTTTTTTAGATAAAAAAGTTAAACATTTTAATTAATTTTTTTTTTTTACAGCTGCCGCCGATTTCGATGATTTCATCAAGCTGTCCACCCAGGCACGTGACATTGTGAACGAGGGTCTGTTCGTGTACGCCTTCTCAGTGGCCGTGGCCCACCGGGATGACTGCAGGGGCGTCACCCTCCCCCCCATCCAGGAGGTCTTCCCCGACAGGTTCGTGCCCTCCGAAACCATCAACCTGGCCATCAAGGAGTCCAAGAACCATCCCGACAGAGTGAGTTTCATTGCAGTCATATAATCGGTCAACATTCCAATTATATGTATTAGGCTCCGAGCACACGTGTATTTTGCTGAAGTTCAACTGAATTCCGGGAACTTCTTTTTTCTTCCCCCTTCTGCGGTTTACTAACAATAGAAAACGGAGATTTTTACAATGGTTCATGAGATAACTATCTCAACCTACTTAAGGCAAAGGTCTTACAGATGGATTGAAGTTCAACTTGAATAGTCATAAAACATAAAACACACCGCCTGCGAAACATAAAACGCGCCGATTGCTAACCGCAAAAAGTATTTCTGTGTGTTCGCACCTTCAGACCGGAAGGCGGCAGCACAAACAATCAACTCATAGAGTTCACGGATGAAATTCTAGGATTGGTTAATTCGAATTCCAATCATTCTGCCAAATCATATCTTGGTGGAAAACACCTATAGAAATCCGATTTTAGCGGTTGACTCATAGGTTTACCATAATGTTTACCTACTCTCAATCCTCCATGTTTGCATTCTTTTGGATGCAGGAAAGCACAATGGTAAACTTACGAGTCAGCCGTTAAAATTGGACTTTTAGGTGTCTTCCAACAACATATGAATTGGCAGACAGATTGCGTTTTGATATGCGAATCGAGATTGAACTAATCCTAGATTTTTGTCCGTGAAATCAATTAGGTGATTGTCTATACTATTGGTCTATATGAGAAAATATCGATTTTTGAATGTATGAATATATTTATAAGTTAGGAGCTCTGAAAGCATGCCAACAATATTTTATACCAATTTTTGAAACCCCATAGAAAATGCATAGATTGACTAAATGGAAAAGAAGAGGGCACTACTTAGACATCATATGATTGAGATTAAAAAAAAAAAAAAAAATGCAGAAGTACTCCGATTTACGTCCACTTGACTTACGTCACTCCGCATTTACGTTGTCTGGCCTGGAAAAAAGAAATCCTTAATTACGACGCTTTTTGAAGATTTTTGGTCGTGTGAAAGTAAAATTTTCTGCGGAAGTCACGTGATAATGACAAACAAATTTAAAAAAAAGTAACAAGAAAAGTTTTAAATCTCAGTCTGCTGTTATGAAAAGGTTCTAACAGAAAAAAAGAATTTGTCTGTTCAAACTTTATTGGAAGATTTTTGCATACATACTTAAAAATTCTACGAGGGCAGCTAGAAGAACAATAATTGTAATTTAACAATTCATTGATTTATTCCAAATTCTTGTATTCGAAACTTTTTCTTTTTTTTTTTTTTTTTTTTTTTGGTTAATGTTAAATGTATGAGTAAAAAATCCCTAAATGCAATAAAATATGTTCATTAGATTTTGAAGAATTTTAATAAATTTTTAGGGTTTCGTTTACCTGACGGAACTCTATTTGTCTTTGTCCTCTGTCTATCCGTCCATCATAGACCCCATCAGTGGCTGAAAGGTACTACTCACGAAACTGGTAGTCGGGAGGTACTGGGTTTGAACCCAAACACGCCAGTCTGCCTAGCCAGGGGTTTGCCTAGGAGTTTTTCGTGGTTTTTTTCGAACCTTGGATTTCCATGAGTGAATACGGTTTAGGTTCTTTTATAAAGACAGACACCGACAGAGGGCAATCCGAATAGGGCCTACAGTGGCGGTCATATGTTTCCGGCCAGCAAAAATTTTTCAGTTAATTTGTAAATATACCCATATGAAAAGGAATCTCAAAGTGATATTTATACATTTTACTGGCATAATAGTTAGGAACTTACTTATAGAAGAACATGTAAATGTCAATAAATTTAACTGACAAAATTAAGTATAAAGGAAAACGCATGTTCTCAAAAGTTTCCGGCCATCTCCACAAGTTTGTAAAAAAGTGTTATTGTAATAGAAAATTACAGTGATCAACAACATTTACGATTAGTTTTTTATCGTATTACTATTTTATTAGCTTTAGCAATAAATACTGCGGCGCAGCAACGTAACATTCATACAATCAACGGTTAAAGATCGTCTATGGTACGTTTTTCCCACATTTCTTGCAATTTTGGCGAAATTTCGGCTGAGTTGGAATATTTATTATTCCGCAGACTTTTGTCAACTTCTTTTCAAAGATTTTCTATTGGATTCATGCTGGGCGCTTGGGCTGATCATTTCAAAAACGAAATTTTTTGTGCGAAAACCATTGCTTATCGAGGTTTGCAAACATTATTTATGTCGCTATCATGTTAAGAAAAATAGATGCGACCAAATTTTTTTTTCTCTAATAAGGCAGAAAATAGTCTTGCAAGATATCCTTATACATTGTATAATTCACCTGGCTGTGGATTTCAAATAACGGACCGACACTTTTTGAGGAAAATACTCCCCACGGCATTACATGTCCTCCGCCATACTTCATTGTAGGAATAACATAGGTCGAATCATATCTTTTGTTGTTAGGTCATCGGACGTTGTGTCTGCCATCACTTTCAAAACTGTTTCGAATTCGATTGATGGAAAAATAGAACTTTTTTCCAGTTTTCACTTGACCAGACTTTGTGTTCCTTGGAAAATGAAAGTAGGGTACATCTGTATTTTTTTTACCTCTGAAAATTTTTTAACACCGACTCTTCCATAAAGTTCTGTATCACGTCAGCATCATAACACGGTAGACTAACTTATTTCAGCAATATTTTCATTCCGTAAATTGCAGTATATTGCAACGGAATTTTCATACGGATTACCAATGGTTTTTTCCTGATAATTCTGTCCACAGGAATAGTAATTTTCCGGGGTCTCCCGGACCTCTGAAAGTCCTGAAAGCCATGGCCATCTTTATATAATTTTTAAATATCGTTTACAATCGATTTCACAGATCGATAACTTAGCCGCAATATCTCGAGAAGATTGGCCTTTTAACGACAAACTAATCGCTCATTTATGAATAATAATTGTTGAACTTTTCAAATTTGACTTCAAACTATGCTATACACGTTGATTCATTCATAAACACAACCAAAAAACACTTTACGGATAGTAAAAATCTAAAGAATGATAAGTGGCCGGAAACTTTTGAGAACATGCGTTTTTTTTATACTTAATTTTGTCAATTAAATTTATTGATATTTACACGTTCTTCTATAAGTAAGTTCCTAACTAATATGTCAATAAAATGTATAATTATCGCTTTGAGATTCCTCCTCATATAGGTATATTTAAAAATTAACTGAAAAATTTTTGCTGGCCGGAAACTAATGACCGCCACTGTATATCTTTCGTGGAGAGAATCGGCCGTCATAAATAACACCGGCTGTCGCAGAGTCCTTATACAAAAACTTTATGAGTCACAGACTTCAAATTTTGTGTATTTACAGCTGAATATCTTTTGTCACACGACAAATAAATGAATTTTGAAAAAAGTCTATTATTTTAATTAAATTATTTTTATCGATGTCATCCGTTCATTTTTGTGATTTAAATTTTAAATAGACAACCTTAATTTCAACTTATGTCGTGTAGTTATTGTAGTTCGGCGGTAAAGCATTGCGCTAGTAAACAGAAAATTCTGCATCACGCTAATAAATAGAAAGTTCTTAGTTTGAACCCTGGTGTTAGAATAATAGAGTTGTTCGAATGCTTAGAGTGTTTATTCTAAAACAGTAATATTTATAAACGTTAAATTACTTCATATTTCAGAAGTGACATTAATCAATTCAACTGTTTACTTTAAAACCATAATATTTATAAATGGTAAATTACTTTATAACTCAAAAGTGACATTAATGATATTAATATAATATCATTGTTTATTTAAAGCAATTCATAAGTAGTTGATTGCACATGATTGTGAAATCATTTTTGTTGATTACTTCAAGGACAATATTTTACTGTGAACGAACTTAGTTCAGTCTCTCTTATGTTTTTTGTAAAGCACACACGGTGCTTATATTTCTCTTCGCTATGATTTCGCATACTTGGATAATATGTTAATCCAGTAACCGCAGCAGGAAACTGCATTCCTGTATCTTGTTTTCTCAATTTACTAAATGTTTCTTTAAGTTGTTAATATAACGCAAAAAAGATATTAGTTTGAATTTATTTACACTTGACAACACCAAAGAACTGCTTCGTGAATCTCGGACACCAACATTATGGAGGCACCACCGGCGAGATAACCTGCACACGTCGCTTTTTATGGATTACTTCGTTTCAAAGTCGCCGTAAAGGAGCACCCTTCAGCCCAGCTGTTTCAGATAAGTACATTTTGGTTTATTATCAGTTTGGCTTTGTTTTTTAACTTGGTTCCCTCATTATTTTAATAATGAGTCAAGAAGATTTAGAAAAGACAGCAATAAATTTACGTGGCAGAGCTAAATCTGCATTAACACGTATCACGAACTTCATTGACGCTGATCAAGTTTTTCAAAAGAATGATTTATTGAATAAATTAGAAAAATTAGAAACAGCTTATTTCGATTTTGATAAATATGATGCACAATTACCAGAAGAATCCTCGGAAATGGAGGAATTTGAAACAAAATATTATGAAACCAAAGCCAAACTGCAATCAGAACTTGAAAAATTTTCTATAAATAGTATGAATGCACATTCTCAAGTTGTTAATGAACAATTACCTATAGTTAATACAACTAATAATTTTAAATTACCCAGATTGAATATTGAGCAATTTGATGGTAATTTCAAAAACTGGATGTCATTTAAAGACTTATATTTATCGTTAGTGCATAATAATGCCAGTATAACAAATATTCAAAAATTTCAATACTTAAGAGGTTTGCTCGGTGAAGAGCCATCTTCAATTATAAAACATATACCCATTTCTGAAACCAGTTATGCAGAAGCATGGGAAAAATTATTGTCAAGATACGACAAAAAAAAAACAAATTGTCGCAGCTCTTATCAAAACATTTATGGATATACCTCCCATTATTCATGCTAATGCACTTAACTTACGCAATATATCAGATATCTCTGACGAGGTAATTCGTGCTCTCAAATCAATCGATGTTAAAGCATCAGAGAGAGACATTTGGTTAATTCATATTCTTCTTCAAAAGGTTGATAATAAAACACGTGAAGAATGGGCTCAATATTCATCAAAGGATGATTTTCCTTCTTTTGATCAATTTATTCAGTTCATTAATGACAGATGTTTATCTTTAGAATTGTATAATAATGATTATACAGGGTTACATAAAAAAGAGAAACAATTTAATTTTCACAAAGCTCCCGCCAATAACGTTATCAAATGTTTATTTTGTAAAGCTAATCACTTATTGTACAAATGTATTAAATTTAAGGAATTAAATGTAAGAGATAGAAAACAATTTGTGAGAAAAAACAAATTATGTAGCAACTGTTTGTCTGACAAACACTACACATATCAATGTAATTCTACATTTAGCTGTCATCATTGTCAGCTCAAACACCATACGCTGTTATGCGAGAATAAACTACAAAATTATGCGATGTCAACTTCACGTTCGAATGAAAAACAGAGTCGGAAAAGCAAATCTGATTCAGAGGACCTTTCGATTCCTGATGATAATAAAAAAGAAGTTTCTCCTTCAATAAATTCTATTCAAACATCTTTCGCACTTTTGCCCACTGCTACAGTATATATTTATGATTGCATGGGTCAAAAGCACACGTTAAGAATTATGTGTGACAGTGGCTCAGAATCTACGTTCGTTTCAGAATCATGCATGAAAGTGTTAGGATTCAAAAGGAAAAATGCCAGATTTCCCGTGAAAGGTCTTTCTAATTCAAAAATCGCAGTAACCTAGGGTTACGTAATGATTGATCTTATATCAATTCATAATACTGACAGCAAGTTGTCAGTGAAAGCTTTTATTTTAGACGAATTAACAGCTCCATTACCTTCTGAGAAAATAAGTGAAGAGCATTATTCACACTTAAAAAATGTAAACTTGGCAGATCCACATTTTGGGACTCCAAATAAAATTGATGTTATTTTAGGATCAGATTACTTTTTTTCTATTTTGCTTCCTGGTCAAATAACATGTGCTCAGAGCAGTTTAATTGCGCAAAATTCGATCTTTGGCTTTCTCGTATCTGGAAAAATGCCGCATCTTAACACGACTCCTAATTCAATGCATAATTTACATATTTATGAACTTAATATTGATAATGAATTAAAACGGTTTTGGGAAATGGAAGAGGTATTCAATAATAATGCTCAAATTCTGTCTCCAGAAGAACAATTTGTTGAATCACATTTTCAGAAAACTTACTCAATCAATTCCGAGGGTCGTTTTGTAGTAAAATTACCTTTTGTAAAATCTAAGACAGAATTAGGTAATTCTAGACCTGCCGCAATTTCTCGCTTGTTGGCAATGGAAAGGAAATTTAAAGAAAATCCAGAATTCGAAAAGCAATACAAGGATTTTATGCGCGAATATATACAGTTAGGCCATATGGAATTAATAACACAAAATGACATTAACGATTCTGAAAACGAACAATATTTTCTTCCTCATCATGCGGTTATTAAACCTTCTAGTACTACTACCAAGTTGAGAGTTGTGTTTGATGCATCATGTAATACTTCAAGAGGAAACTCCTTGAATTCAATATTGGGAGTAGGTCCTAAATTACAACGGGACATATTTGAGATTTTACTTAATTTTCGAGTTCCGAAAATTGTTTTTTGCGCTGACATAGAAAAGATGTACCGCCAGATTTTAGTTTCTGAAGAAGATCAAAATTATCAGAAAATAGTTTGGAGGTTTAACTCTAATGAGGAAATAAAAAATTTCAAATTAAAAACGGTTACTTATGGGCTAGCTCCAGCGTCTTATCTAGCCACCAAATGTCTCAAACAAATTGCTGATGATTATACAAAAAATGCTGTTATTTCTCAAACATTAGAGAAAGATTTCTATATGGATGATCTACTTTCAGGCTCAAACACTGTTAGCGAGGCAATAGAAACTTGTAAAGAAATTACCGATGTTTTGCACGCGCATGGTTTCCACTTAAGAAAATGGAATTCAAATTCAAAGGAATTTCTTAGAGAGTTTGAAGATGATTCCAATACCGAATCGAATTTTGAAATAATTCCTAGTGATAACGGAAGCTCTAAAGTTCTAGGATTAAGCTGGAACTCTTCTTCAGATACTTTTATTTTCAAGGTTTCACTAAATCTCACTCCACCTCTTACAAAGAGGCAAATTTTAGCAGAATCTGCTAGAATCTTTGACCCACTGGGTCTAATTTCCCCATGCACTGTAACTTTAAAAATATTTTATCAAAAACTGTGGTTGACAAAAGGGGACTGGGACACTATTATTCCAGAACATCTAACCGAGGAATTATTCAAATTTCAAAATTCATTCAATGAAATCAATCAATTTTCGATACCAAGATGTGTTACGCTTTCATCCGAGAATGCCTTTGAATTACACGGATTCTCCGATGCGTCAACACTAGCTTATGCTGCCGCAATTTATTGCCGACAAACTTGCAATGGAAAAACCAATGCTTTTCTTTTGGTTTCTAAAACAAAAGTCGCACCAATCAAGCAAATTTCTGTCCCTAAATTAGAACTTTGTGGTGCTCACTTGTTATCTAAATTATTCCGCACAGTTATGGACACACTAAAGAATTACAAGTTCGATATTTTTGCATGGACTGATTCTAAAGTAGTCCTTTCATGGTTATCCGCACACCCCCGCAAGTGGAAAACATTTGTGGCGAACAGAACCTCTCAAATAACAGAAGTTTTACCTACGAAGCACTGGGGACACGTTCCCTCAAAAGAAAATCCCGCAGATATCGCTTCTCGCGGTATTGACCCAAAGGGTTTGCGGAAATGCGAGCTATGGTGGAAAGGGCCAAGCTGGCTACTTCTAGACCCATCTAATTGGCCGAAAGACGACTTAAATGTTGATGAATTCGATGAACAAATCAAATCTGAGCAAAGATCGGATCCCATTTTTTCATTTCACATGCAGCCTTCAAATGATGTACTAGATAATTTGTTTCAAAAGCACTCTTCACTTTCAAAAATTATCCGCATTCTGGCATATTGCCTAAGATTCATTAAAAAATGCAAAAATGCTAATGAATATCAAATCCCTTCAACAGTACTTACATCTAACGAAACAAAATCTGCTGAAGAAATTATCGTTCTTTGGATTCAAAGTTCTTACTTTAAAGAAGAGTTAAAATGCATCAAAGAACAAAAACCTCTAGCTAAGAAAAGCAAATTACACTCCCTATATCCGTTTATTGATGCTAAGGGTATCTTACGGGTGGGAGGACGCCTGCAAAATTCACAGTTAGCATTTAATCACAAGCATCCGGTAATACTTCCATCACAACATAAAATGAGTGAACTATTGATAATACAACAGCATATTGCCACTTTACATGCTGGACCTTCTCTACTATCGCACATTATAAAACAATCTTTTTGGATAGTTGGTGGAAAAAAGCTCATCAACAAATGCATTAATAGATGTTTAAAATGTTTCAGATATAAGAAAACTATTACAACTCCTCCATTAATGGGGAATTTACCTAAACCTCGAGTAAATCTTGAACGCCCCTTTTTTGCCAGCGGAATTGATTACGCAGGCCCCATATCCATTAAATTTAGCAAGGGTAGGGGTGCAAAAACAACTAAGGGTTACATTGCCTTATTTATTTGTCTTGCTACGAAAGCGGTCCATATAGAAGCTGTAAGTGATCTAACAACTGAAGCATTTATAGCAGCTCTTCGACGTTTTAGTGCAAGAAGAGGTACCCCACGTCACCTTTATAGTGACAACGGGAAGAACTTTCTCGGGGCATCAAGAAAAATCGACCAAATACAGAGGGCATGGTTGTCATTTCCTAAAAATGAAATCATGTCTCAATATTTAACTGAAAAATCCATTGAATGGCATTTTATCCCTCCTTCTTCCCCTCACTTTGGCGGAATTTGGGAGGCTGCAATAAAATCCGCGAAATACCATCTCAAAAGAGTAATAGGAGCGACACTTCTAACTTTCGAAGAGCTCGCCACCCTACTTAGCCAAGTCGAAGGCTTACTGAATTCGCGACCTCTTATACATTTAAATGACAATGATAGTGACTGCATAAATGTTCTCACACCCTCACATTTTCTTACAGGTGATGTAATTTTCTCGCTACCTGAGGCGACCTTATCTATTACGAGCAACCCTAGAAATCGCTGGGAGCTGCTGCAAAATTTAAAAAGAGGATTCTCCCATCGATTTAAGAAGGAATATTTGAGCTCGCTCCAAAAAAGAGGAAAGTGGCGAGTCGAGCAACGTAATCTTCAACCTGGACAAGTTGTGCTACTCCTTGATGATGCCCAGCCACCAGACTCTTGGCCATTGGGCCGAGTAAAAGAGGTGCACCCAGGAAAGGACGGACATGTCCGTGTTGTGACCATACAGTGTAAAGGATCTTTTTTGAGACGACCAGTACACAAATTAGCTCTCCTCCCTATATATCAGGACTAAGGCCTGATAGGGTGGGAGTGTGTTCGAATGCTTAGAGTGTTTATTCTAAAACAGTAATATTTATAAACGTTAAATTACTTCATATTTCAGAAGTGACATTAATCAATTCAACTGTTTACTTTAAAACCATAATATTTATAAATGGTAAATTACTTTATAACTCAAAAGTGACATTAATGATATTAATATAATATCATTGTTTATTTAAAGCAATTCATAAGTAGTTGATTGCACATGATTGTGAAATCATTTTTGTTGATTACTTCAAGGACAATATTTTACTGTGAACGAACTTAGTTCAGTCTCTCTTATGTTTTTTGTAAAGCACACACGGTGCTTATATTTCTCTTCGCTATGATTTCGCATACTTGGATAATATGTTAATCCAGTAACCGCAGCAGGAAACTGCATTCCTGTATCTTGTTTTCTCAATTTACTAAATGTTTCTTTAAGTTGTTAATATAACGCAAAAAAGATATTAGTGTGAATTTATTTACACTTGACAACACCAAAGAACTGCTTCGTGAATCTCGGACACCAACAAGAGTTAACTTGAAGTTTTCCTATAAAGATGGATTTAATTAAACGAAATTTCGCATTTTTTGTCAATTTAAGGACTTATATATTTTTTTATCACTGAAATTCTTAATATTTTTTGGAATTTAATTTTCTTTCTCTTTTAAAAATCATTGTGATTTATTAATGATTCAGCATTTTAAATTTCATTTTTAAAAAAATTTCGGTTTTAGAAATTTATAATTTTATTTATATCTTCGCTAATTTCTTTTAAATTTCTGACTTTCAAAAAATTTTAAATTTTGGATTTTATTTAAATAACTGGATTTGAATATTTTTAATTTGATTAAAATCAACAATTTCGTTTTATAATTATTTTTAAATTAAATTTATTGGTGCTACATATGTAAGAAGTTAATAATTATAAATTAAAATTTTTGATTTAATACGATAAGTGGTTTAAATTAAACGATAATTTAAACGATAAGTGATTTTGAAAGAAATATTGAACGAAATCGTCTGTGCGATGCGCGATCAAACTTACCCACTTGTTTATTTATTGCCTATCGAAATATACCTTGACTTATGTCATTTCCGACTTACATCACTAGTCCTGAAATGGAGTGCTGGCGTACGTCGGGGTATTACTGTATAACAGCTGTGAAAAAGTAGCAAATATATTTCTGTAACCGGAAGTGTTCTTTTATTTTTTATTTGATGTATGTGACTGATCTCCTGTAATGGCGAGAGATCAAAATTTGCATGGGAATGTTTAACGATAATAAATAGCTTTATTATTTCTTTCATTTATTTTGAAGTGTAAATTATAAAATTAAACTGTGATATAAAATAAATTAATCAATGAAGTTAAATAATGATATTTTTAATAAAGAGTATAGGAAAAAAACATGCAAATGATTTCACATTACAAATGGGCTATTGTACCACTGTTGCCAGATTAGGGACAAAATAGTCCCCAGATTGTTTGGTTGGCCCCGCTTTTTTGAAATAGAAATATTTTGCCTAATTTAAAAGGAGATGAAAAATCCCAAAATAAATTGCGAATTATATATTTAAGAAAAGTGGTTACAGTCAAATAATCTGAATTATAATTGTCCCTAATCTGGTAACACTGCATTGTACATTTTATTCAACATCGCAGGAGGAGATTAGCCCTCATCCTGTTGCTCACATTTTCAACCTAAGACTCGATTTGTTATTGCACCGAACAAAGTTATTATTTTCCCAACAAAACTTCATCTCTCAAACTTGGTTGAATGGGAAAATGTATATACACACTTTGATTTTGAAATGCTTTAATATCGTGACAATATTTCGATCCAATAAATTTTGCCATCGTGTGGATAATTTTCTACAGTTAAATTATTACTCTTTCAGAACAAAATTTTGCAAATAAGTTTTGGCACAGGCGTTTTGTCTACACATATTTTTTGTTCATCTTTACAAAACTTTTTTCTTGCATTATGGCTATTGTTACATTTTCCGTATTAAATCAAAATCTTCCTTTAAATTTTAGATTTTTATAAAACATCTAAAAGAATAAATAAACGCTGAAACGCGCAGATTCAAATAAAGAAATGAAGAAATAAACACCTAAAATATCAGCTACCGAAATATCTAATGCCAATATGTTCAAAATAAAAATGGCTGTTTAAAAATACAACTAAAGGCATCATTTACCTTTCTTTTACTACACGTTTTTATTATTTATTTTTTTAAGGGATTATTTTTAGAACAAACTAATTAAAAAACGCATATTTAGAAAGTAAATAAATTTTATTTCAAATTTCTTTATTTTTCACATTTGTAGAAGCAAAGTTCTATTTGGAATTAATATTTAAAAGAACGAATAGGATTTCTATTATACTAAAGAAAATTAAAATAATTTGCCACTCATTCTTCCTTCAATTTTACATGCTACACTTTGTATAATTTTAAATACTCTACGTCCGTCAAATTCAGTTTTGAATATAACATTTTAAAGAAAGATAATTGAAATTTGTTTTTTAATTTGAAAGCAAAAATTTGGTATTTGAAGATGCGTTAAGAAAATCAATAAGCTATTGTCGGACGCTCCTCTCAGTCCACAAAACTTCGATGAATGTCCTAGGTAGTTTTAGCTGCCACCACCGATATTAATGGGTGATATCGGTCACCTGCTGTGAGGATTGGGTAAAATAACACTGACGCTGTTAATGAACTGAACTAACAGTTTATTTAAGATATAGATATGTACACAAGAAACAATATTTACAACTATCTACAATTACAACTCGGATATAGATGATCCGGTTCAACATTAAATTAACTACACTAAATGTTGGTTGTGTACCGTTCACCTTACACTTTCTTCCTCACACTCAACGCACGTTCGATACGCTTTATCAGAGATTACTGCAGAATCTCAATACACAAGGGTATTAGGCCTCACTTCTCGGCCTATAACACTATCCACCGGGACGCTTTGTCCCACGCTCAACATATACACTATCCAACAGGACCACAAATCCTGAGCGACCTATCGGTCTCAACGCCAAGCGAGAACTGTCCAACCTCTCAGTCCAGAGTTGACCTTGTCAGAGATCTTCCTTCCCCCAGCAGGGCCTCTTAGAGTTCCTCCATTGGTTCAATTCCGCATACCAACCTTGAGTCATGACATCTACTGTTTACACATCACTTAAATACTAAATGACAGCTGAGCCATGCCCCGTGGTCATCACTTTCATTCAGCAACGAGTGCGTCATCCGCACACCTGCGCCTGGATAACCACCTGTCATTTGTCATTATAAGAAAAGAAAGAAAGGTATTTCGAAAGCTTCACGGATACACAACTAACAATACATAAAAAATATTCAGATGAGGAAACGTCATTCCTTTCTAATTCAGGGCAGATGTCTTCTAGGAACCTGACACCCCCCACCTTAGCGGAAAATATGCCTCTTAGGGGCTAATTTTCCCCAAACATATAATAATATTACGTAAGAGTTCAATAGTCTCTTTGCAGATTTCTTCATTCTAAATATTACATAGGCATTTTCAGGTGTCTGAACATTCTCTACCGACATCTCTACTGAACCTTATACTAATACTACTATTGCATAAACAATACACATGCTAATTTACTATTATAAACACAAAACTTTAAAAAAAAATATTTACACACCCACAAAAAAAAAATTAGACATGTGATGACATCCTTTAAGGTTGTCTACTATTTTGACATTGATACTGATGGGCTAGTAACTGGTTGTTCTTCCCAGCTCTTTCTCTGTAGCCTCGAAATTGCATCAGCATTCAAATGTTGAACTCCGGGACGATGAGAAATGCTCAGGTTCCAGCGTTGCAAGGCTAGAGCCCACCTAGTGAGTTTGGGCGACCTTGGGGTTGTTTCCGTGAGAAATTTTAATGGATTATGATCGGTAATGACCTCAATTTGAGATCCATAAGTCCACTTTTCAAACTTCCGCAACCCGAAGAGAACACTCCAAGCCTCTTTCTCTATACTCGGCCAAGCACGCTGAGCCCCTGACAATTTCTGACTGGCAAAAGCTATAGGTTTAAACTGACCTTTTTCATCTTTTTGAGTAAGACAACATCCTACTGCAAGGTCGGAAGCATCGGCGTGAAGCTGATATTCCCGGCCTACGATAGGTGTAGCCAAACTCGTCACTTTACACAACTCATCTTTAAGAGTATTAAATGCTTTTTCTGCCCTTTCATCCCATGGTACAGTATTTTTGACATTTCCTTTGGTTAATTCGGTTAAAGGTATAGCTATCTCAGCATAATTTGGAATATAAGATCGGTAGAATCCCATTAATCCCAAAACTGATCTAACTTCCTTTTTAGTCTTTGGTCTCTTTAAGTCCCTTATTGCTCCGATTTTCTCCTCATCAGGTGCATGAGTTCCACCCCCAATAACATGACCTAAAAACTTAGTCAATTTCTCTCCAAATTTACATTTGTCTAGTCTAATCGTAAAATTTCTATTTTTCAACTCTTCAATGACAGCCCTGACATGCTCACAATGCTCTTCCCAGGTATCGGAGAAAATGATGACATCATCAATATATGCTTCTGCATACCTCCGATGACCTTGGAGAACCTCATTCATGTCTTTTTGAAACGTAGCAGCAGCCCCTGATAATCCAAAAGGCATTGTACGCCACTGATAAGTTCCGTTATGCGTCGTAAAAGCTGTCAGAGGTTTACAATCCTCAGCCATTTTAATTTGCCAATAACCCCTCAATAAATCTATTGAAGATAAATATTTAGCCGCCCTTGCGGTATACATAATTTCCTGGGAATCTTTCATCGGGAAGGTGGGAACCTGCGTTACAGAATTTAAAGCTCTGTAATCAATACACATTCTGACAGTTGCATCTTTTTTCGCAACGCAAACAATTGGATGGCTAATTTCAGCATTCGACGGTTCGATTAGATTTAATTCTAATAACTCCTGAATCTGCCTATCCACTTCCTCTTTATAAGCTACCGGCACGCTATATAACTTTGGTTTTTTTCCTTTCTACACCCGGTTTCAGATCAATACGATGTTCCCCTACTTCCGCTGGTCGTACAGGACCCATAAACACTTCTTTATTTTCCCTCAAAATGGACTTTAAATCTTTGACTTGACTATTAGATAGCCCTTTTATTTCAAACCTCTCAATATCCCGTTCTATCTCTTGATCCCGGTTCAAAATAGGAATTTCCCCAACTTCTCCAAATTCCTCATCACCTTCGAAAACAATATTAACTATATTACATTTAGCGATAAATTCTCTTATCTTATTTTGGTGCACATGCTTCCTACTCCCGTCGGCTAACTCAACAATAAACGAATGCTGGTTTCGTTTTTCTACAATAGTTGCCGGCCCTTGCCACCTAGAATATAACTTATTAGTCGAATCGGGTATTAACAGTATAACTGTATCGCCTACCTCAAACGTTTTTTCTTTTGACCTTAAATTATAATGATACGCCATTCTATTTTGTTGAACCTCAGACGACAATTTTGCCTCATTTGCGGCTCTTTCTAAGCGGTTCTTAAGTTTATCCAAGTACTCATGAATCGGCGTAGTATCTAACTGCGCTCCCTTATTTTCTCCTGCCCATGACGACTTAAGAATCGATAACGGACCCTCCGGCGCTCTACCATATAATAACTGGAAAGGTGCGATTCCCGTCGTAGAATTTGGGACTTCCCTATACGCCCATAATATAAATGGTATTTGTTCATGCCATTTTTTTCCTTCTTCCCTAATCGTATGATGTAGCATACGTTTAAGAGTCTGATTAAATCGTTCCACAAGTCCGTTGGACTGTGGATACTGTGGAGTCGAAAATCTTGGACTAGCACCTAACCTTTTCTCAAATTCTTTCGTTAAGTCGGCAGTAAAATTGGTTCCATTGTCGCAGGCAATTACATTAGGAATTCCTGTCCTCATAAATATTTGAAGTAACGCCTCACACGCGGTTTTAGCAGTTAAACTTTTTAGAGGGATCGCATCCGCCCATCTGGTATGCTGATCAATTAAAGTCAGTATATACCGATGCCCTTGTGAACTTTTAGGATCAATAGGCCCAATTAAATCAACATTAACAACCTGAAATGGAAGTTCCGGCAGCGACACTGGGGAAATAGGAGCTCTATCATTTACTTTAACCCCTCTAGTCAATTGGCACTCTAAACATGATTCACAAAACTGTTTAGCTTCTTTTGCCATTCCCTCCCAATAAAAAGAATACCTTATTCTCTGCAACGTTTTCTTGGCTGCATGATGCCCTCCAAATACCGAGGAATGCGCTAATTTTAAGATTTCTTCCCTTCTTACCTTGGGTACTACTAATTGCGCTATAGTTTCGCCTAACAATTTCTCTTTATGATACAATAATCCGTTTACAATATAATAATCCCCTTTTTCCTTTTTAGCTAATTCCCAAGCTTTCTCTAATTCTTTACATTCCAACTGGGATTTCTTAAACATATCTGAGTTACTAACAATAGATTCATTATTTTCCTCCGTTTCAGTTTTTTCTGGATCCTGACTTTGTACATTTTGCGATCTCGCGTCTATTACGTAAACATTACAGCTATCGTTACTTACATCTTCCTTTTCATTCGAGTTATCAATAATATTTTCGGAACTTTTTAATTCTTCGCACTCTATCAATGGCTCCTCAAGATTGACACCTGACAACTCATTAATCACCTCGGGATGTAAAATTACTTGCTCATTAATATTATCAGTTACTGCGCAAAGTACTTCCTGATGAATAATATTAGTTTGCCCGAATTGCGGAATAGCTAGCGGTAGTTTAACTAACGGTGATTTAACAGCTTCACCAAATAACCCTTGTAAATAAATACTACCCGCTCCCTTTAATTTCTCTTCCGGGACTAAATCTTTATGAACAACAATAATCTCACATCCAGAATCAACCAATCCCTTTGCTTTTTGCCCATTAACACTAACTTCAATTTTCTCAAGTTTATTTAATTTCTCACCAATAACATTAGTTTTCTGCTCGGCCTTTGCCGATATTCTAGCCACAATAGCCCCATTAGGTAACTCTTGATTTTCTTTCACCATAATCTTATGAACACCTGCTTTCTGGTCTCGCCCTTTATTGCCATTATCAGTTCCCTCATTACCCACTTTATTACAAAAACGTTGGTAATGACCTCTCAAACCACACTTAAAACATTTAGGCCCTGAAGCATCATTCGTCTTCTTAAACTCTGTTTTCCTATTTGGAAAAGAATTACACTCATTACTACCATTTTGCCTCCAACTACCACTAAATTTATTATCCTCCCTCGGTCTCATTTTTTCATTGTTTACGTACTTATCTTTACCTTTAAAGCTTTTATGCGTAACCGCATAAGACTTATGTTTAGCATCAAAATAATTATCACACTCTTTAGCAATTTTAGGAGCTTCTAACCATTTACCCTGGTGAGTTAAACTAATATATGCTGCAGTATCCTCATCTAGCGTACTCATTAGCTTATCAGTAACTATTAACTGGTTGACCTTTTCATAAGTGTCCGCACCTCTAATTTTACAATAATTTTCCCACGTAGCTATTAAATGCGATACCAATAATACATGGGTTTCGTTCGGATTTCTCCTAGCTTTCCGGAAATTTTCTAAACATGCCTTCGGGGTTGGCTCATGTTCCCTTAGGACAAACTCCTTTAATTCCTCATAATTCTCCATTTGTTTCTTAGTGTATAAATTAACAAATTATCCGCCTTATCTCCTAACATATTTAGTAGAATTTCGGCCTGCTGGTTTTCCGGTACATCTTTAGTTTGGAATGCCCTTTCTAAACTGTTGAAAAATAAATTCCATCCCTCAGTCCCTTCTGGTACTTTGATAGATAGAGTTTTAACACTTTTGATCAATTTTTCGATGTTACTTTCATTACTAGATTCCCTAGATCCATTAGAGTTATTTGCTGAACCTTGAACTCTGAGCCTTTCCATTTCTAATTCATGTCCCATCCTCAATTTCTCCATTTCTAACTTTTCCTGTTTTTCTAACTTTTCGCGTTCTAAATTTTTCTGTTTTTCTAACTTTTCGCGTTCTAATTTTTCGCGTTCTAATCGTTCTGCAACAATAGTGTCTGATAATTCCTTAATAACCCCCTCGTCATACTCATCACTGTCCATTATCTTTTTCTTAAGCTGAATTCTGGTATCATCTTCCGTAAATTCAACACCCAATTCTTCGGCTATCCCCTGAAGATCAACCTTTTTTAGTTTCAATAAGAAAGCCATACCTTCACCGATTGTTATAACCACCCCACAAGAATAGTTAAACCTACCAAATTAATATTTCCGAAATTTCTAACTTAGTACAGATATTTCTCCACTTATTATACTAATTAATACCATTTCAGATAATCAATACATTTCATTTCTAATTAACCTACTGAATACTCTAATTTTCCTCAACCATTGATATCACACAATATACTTCCAATAAAACAAAAGGTAAAAGAGTAATTCGATTTGATTACTATGCAATATAGGTCTCAATGTATACACTTAGATAACAACATACAATTTACATAATCATACTGATACGTTGATATTGAATAGAAGTATTGATGTCAATCAAGAAATCCACATAAAGAAAAATTGTACAACATGCATATATAAATTTCTACAATTATCCTCATAAAATATTTCCGAACTCAATACTGGTTCTTACACTTAAAACAAATATACTGAAAATCTTTACTTTTATTTTTACTCACTATGGCTCTCTTTTGAGCCTTTTTTTTTTTCACTATGGCTCTCTTTTGAGCCTTTTTTTTCACTATGGCTCTCTTTTGGGCCTTTTTTTTCACTATGGCTCTCTTTTGAGCCTTTTTTTTTTCTCACTAGTATTGGCCAATTAAAATTTTCATTTGCTTAGAATTTTGATAATGCAACTCTTAAAATTTAAACAGTATTGCTTCATTTAACAATTACTTTAACAATAATTTAGATTTAATGCATTAATTTAGTTCACTAATATCATTATAAATAGCATATCATTATCATCTCAAATTATTATGACCTTTCTTTAAAACAATAGCAATATGGTTACTAATTCTTTACACCTATCTGAACACAATTATTTCATTGCACATAAATTACATAGACAATTTACTTAAATTACTATTAATTATACAACAATACAATTTGGTTCGAGATGTCAGAAGAAAGATATGATCAAAACACCTTACCTTATACTTTCTTTGCTGGATTACTTTTCTAATCACAGGTAGCTCCACGATGTAGCGATAATCAGGCACAACACAGTTCAGTTTAGTTCTTTCTAATAAAGATACGCACAACACTTTAGTCCACACTAGACGATATGGCACGATACTTTATCACACACTCGATGATCCGGCACGATACTTTAGCACATACTCGACGATACGGCACAACACTTTACACACATTCGACGCTACGGCACGACACTTTACACACATTCGACGATACGGCACAACACTTTAGCATACAATCGACGATCCGGCACGATGCTTTAGCACATACTCGACGATATGGCACGACCACACAATAATTCCACTGGATACTCTGGCATTAACAGACTGCAACACGGCTCGCTGGTCACTGGTTTCAGGCGATTCTATCCCGACGCTGCCAACAATTTGTCGGACGCTCCTCTCAGTCCACAAAACTTCGATGAATGTCCTAGGTAGTTTTAGCTGCCACCACCGATATTAATGGGTGATATCGGTCACCTGCTGTGAGGATTGGGTAAAATAACACTGACGCTGTTAATGAACTGAACTAACAGTTTATTTAAGATATAGATATGTACAAAAGAAACAATATTTACAACTATCTACAATTACAACTCGGATATAGATGATCCGGTTCAACATTAAATTAACTACACTAAACGTTGGTTGTGTACCGTTCAGCTTACACTTTCTTCCTCACACTCAACGCACGTTCGATACGCTTTATCAGAGATTACTGCAGAATCTCAATACACAAGGGTATTAGGCCTCACTTCTCGGCCTATAACACTATCCACCGGGACGCCTTGTCCCACGCTCAACGTATACACTATCCAACAGGACCACAAATCCTGAGCGACCTATCGGTCTCAACGCCAAGCGAGAACTGTCCAACCTCTCAGTCCAGAGTTGACCTTGTCAGAGATCTTCCTTCCCCCAGCAGGGCCTCTTAGAGTTCCTCCATTGGTTCAATTCCGCATACCAACCTTGAGTCATGACATCTACTGTTTACACATCACTTAAATACTAAATGACAGCTGAGCCATGCCCCGTGGTCATCACTTTCATTCAGCAACGAGTGCGTCATCCGCACACCTGCGCCTGGATAACCACCTGTCATTTGTCATTATAAGAAAAGAAAGAAAGGTATTTCGAAAGCTTCACGGATACACAACTAACAATACATAAAAAATATTCAGATGAGGAAACGTCATTCCTTTCTAATTCAGGGCAGATGTCTTCTAGGAACCTGACAGCTATATTCGTAATTTCGTTCGAATTTTATTTTAAAAACATGCTTTCTATGTTGTGAGTATCATAATTCTATATTAATGAAAATGGTGATGCATGCGATTTTCATATAAAACCCATAAAAAATTATCAGAAATCACATCAAAATTAAATTTTAAAAAATTAAATAAATTTTGCAAGAAATCTCTCACATAATACACTAATTTTCGTTATAGGTTTTATTTTGATGATATTTTGATTTGTACATATGTTTATAGATTTATAAAGGGATGTATTGGTAGGTATATTGTAATGTATGCTATATACTTTTTTAATAACTCATCATATTCTCCGTAGCTATAACATATACTCTCTGGTATATACTTGCTGCTTAGTACCCTCAGTATGTTCTGCGGTTATACCATACACAAATTCTTTCACGAAATAATAAACTGATGATTCCACAACAAATTAAAGTGAGACTAATCTAATTTTAACACATTAATTACAATGTAATGAAATAAGCATTTATTTAAACAAATGAGTTTTTTAGTTTTTGTAAAGTTGTCCGTGCTACAGTGCTTTCATTGTCGATAACATTGCTTTTTCCGTTTCAGGATATCGAAGTCGAAATCGAAAAGACTGGCAACATTTTGGATCCCGAATACAAGCTGGCCTATTTCCGTGAGGACATCGAAATCAATGCCCACCATTGGTACTGGCACGTCGTTTATCCCGCTAACTGGGATTCTCAACTCACCGGCAAAGTTAAGGACAGGAAAGGAGAACTTTTCTATTACATGCACCAGCAGATGAGCGCCAGGTAAGCACAATTGTTTTCTTGAAGATGTACTCGTAGTCGAGCGCACTCTCGTAGTAAGACAATTGTGACAAAACATTGACTAAATCTTCGTGTAATGTTGGGGTGTTTAGATTTTTAGAAATGTACAGCTACAACATTATAAATACTAGGTGATCAATACTAAGAAATTACTGCCTCCATCAGTAATATTTTCAGTGAAATGCTAACATTGGTAATAGTGATAATTACGTTGGAATTGTTTAGAATGAAACGACTTTGTTCCAAAAATATTAATTTTGCACTGGAAAGCAGTAAGGTGATAATTTTTTCTTTCTTGTATTACAATAATATCGGCAGAATTTAGATATTTTAATGCTGAGGCAATATTTTACATCATTATTGTCAATACAAAACAATACTGATTAAATATTGTTTTTCTATTAGGAACAGATCCAATTTCATTAAAATTTAAACAACACTACAATTGACTAATATAATGAGTAAAATCTTTCCAGATACGACTGTGAAAGACTTTCCAATGGAATGAGGCGAATGGTTCCTTTCCATAACTTTGAAGAGAAATTGGATGGTTTTGCTCCCCATCTCACTTCATTGATTAGTGGTTTGCACTACGCTTCCAGGCCAAGCGGATTCAGTCTCAGGGATCTTCCCGATGTCGACGTCCAGGACATGGAAAGGTGGAGGGAACGTATCTTGGAAGCCATTGATTTGCAACATGTCCATGCTGCCGATGGTTCTGAAATTCCTCTCGATGAAGTGAATGGCGCTAACGTCTTGGGAGCTATCATTGAAGCCAGCTCTGACTCACCTAACAGAGCTTTCTACGGTTCTCTTCACAACTGGGGACACGTCATGATGGCCAGAATTCAAGATCCCGATGGTCGATTCCAAGTAAGAAATTTACAAAAGTTCGCTATTCAATAAATTTAAAACGTCTGAATAAGCAATATATTTTTATAAAATTATTCTTTACTGCTTTTTAACGAAATTACCTTTCTAAGACGTGATTATGTGCAATTATTGAAGTTAATTCTACGCTAAATTTAAAATTTCTGTTTAATAAAATGAAAATTTTCGCTCCATGTCGTATTTTCGTATACAATTTATACATTAAATATTCAAACTCAATGGATATTTATTTGAAAAATAATAAAATTTCTCCAAGTTTCTTTTTAAGATAGGATAACAAAAACAAAAATAATTACATTAATGTAAATATTAACGTGCATTATTATAGTAAACAAATATCTATTGGTGATATACATCACACATGGTAATAGAAGAAAAAAAAATCCATTCCTGAAAACCATTTAAACAAATTAGGATTTCTAAACGGATATCAAAATTTTATTAGAATTAATCTGAAAAATACTGTATTTTGCAACATGTTTGTATTTTTGATTTGAAAAATAAAATTTTATTTACTTTCTTGAATTTTAGCTTATCAGGATAAGAATAAAAATTATTCAATGACAAAATTCTATCTTTGTTTAGAAAGCCAAGTTAAGTTAAATACCGTGCACTTAAAAGAAAAAAAGAGAGAAAGACATTAAAAAAGAGATTTGACGTTTTATAAAATGTGGAATTCACTTAAAAAATTCATATATTTTTTTTTTTTAAATTACAGATAGCAAGATTAGGAGAAAGCATAATACTAACACATACAAAAATGGATTAAAAAGCGCAGTTACACATACATTAAAAAAATAAATAAAAATAATTTAGTAAAGAACTATCGGACTAAATCAATAAAGCATTACAAGAACTTAGAAAGAACACTAAAAAAATTTAAAAATAAACGATTTTTGAAGTTTCTTATTTCTTTTTATTGATATTTTATCAGATTTAACTAAAATACAGTAAAAATAATTCTTAAGAATTTTACAACGAATTTGCAGAAGAGTAAAGGTGAAAACAAAATATTTTGTTATTGCAGTGTAGAAAAATTAATTTTATGTAAAAAAATATTTATTTTATTTAATCTCTTTATTACTCATTATTATTATTTTTTTAAATAGGAAAATCCCGGTGTGATGAGCGACACCTCAACTTCTCTCAGGGACCCTATTTTCTACAGATGGCACAGATTCGTGGATAACATCTTCCAGCAATACAAAGCCACCCTCAAACCCTACTCAAAGGAACAAGTAAGTTCCTTAAAAGGCTTTTTTTTCGCACAGCTATAACATTTCTCTTTTAATGTTGCCAGGGTATCTAACCAAGATTACAGAGCTTGGTGAAAACTAATATTTATTGAAGCTGTAATAGATTTTTTTGCAATTAATATATTTTCCCTCCGCTAACAACACCAAAAGCATTTTTGTATTAAGAGTTCATTTAAAACTGCATTTTCATGCCAGCTCTTAATTACCATATAAATTGATGTGAGCTCGAAATGATTGACGGTCTGTCTGTATACCCATTGTCTACTAACTATACTGTTCGTCTAAATATGCACGGATTGTCATGAAAATTGTATTTGTTGTTGTTGTTTACTACAGAATTTTCGGTATTTAACACGTTGAGTGCCACACCACACCAGTCACCAATGAGTGACACACAATTTTCCATTAAGCCGTGTCGGTCACTGGTGACTGGCAGTCTAAAATATATGTATTGTTTTATAAAATTACAAAAAATCTTTAACATTTACTTAACTTTTATCTATTACTAGGTTATTCTTTCTGTATACTTACTTTAAAAAGTATATATTTTTTTAGTTTTATATCATATTTTACACTATCAGTTACTAGTGACTGACGCGGACAAAACGGAAAATCAAGTCTAGCATTTATGGCTCGTTTATAGAGAAACTCAAAAGAATTTTAATATATTATGGGCTACGGGGAAAATCGTTTGTGATGCATTTTAATGATGTTATATCACAGTAAACATAATATAATTGACATAGATATCTCTGAGAAGGTGACTAAAACATACTTTCTAAGGTGTATAGAATAAGTAATAATTACAGTTCGTTTACACGTTTACAGAGCAGCACAAGAGAACTATAATCTATGGAGGGGGCGATTTTTTAATGCATCTTACATTGTTATGACACTTAAAATACAATGAAATTAAAAAAATTCACTGAAGTACAGAATAACATCTTTTCTGTAGAATGAGGAGTGCATAGCCTTTATCTTCATTTACAGAGACTCACATAAATATTCAGATGAAAAAAAAACTAGGATAGATTTCATTGCATGGAAAAATACATTTTCTTAATACTATTATGTTAATGTTGGAAAATTATTCATAATGTATGTACAATGATTCATTTTTCTTTCTTGTTCACTTTCAGTTGAGTTTTGGCGGCATCAAGATCTTGAGCACCCAAGTGAACGCCAAGGCACCCAATGTTGTCACAACATACATGAAGGATGACCGACTGGATCTCTCCTACGGTATCAACTTCGGAACTGGGCAGAAAGTTTACGTGAGTGATTTTGCTTAAATTATCAATGTAATTATTTAAAGTGTTATGAAAGATTACAATTAATGTTTTAACAACACATAATTGATCTATACTAATAAAAGTACCTAAATTATATTATTTTAAATAAATAATTTGGTCATAATTTACAGATATATCGGGAATAAATTATTTGATGAAAGTATCTAATTGTTTATCTAATCATCCCATTTTAAATGAAATTATTATCTTTTATTAATTTATGTATAATATTCATAATAATTAAATGCAGGCAATACAGTAAATGAAAATTAATTTTCTTCTGATTACCGAACATTTTCTTCTGTAACAGGTGAAATATCATCATCTGGAACACGAACCTTTCAGCTTTATCATCAATGTGGATAACAGCACTGGAGCAGCTAAACACGCCACCATCCGTATCTTCTTGGGACCTAAGTACGATGAACTTGGAAACCGTCTTGCCCCTGATGAGCAGAGGAGACTTATGATTGAACTGGACAAATTCCACACTGAATGTAAGTATTCCCTTCTTTTGGCCGTAAAAAAAAAAAAAAAAAAAAAAAAAATCTATGGTCGATATGAAATCTATGGTCGAATGTATAACAATCTTTATTTAAGAGGCGGACAATTTAAATTAAACATCATTCCTGTCTTTATAATTCATCTTTATGAGCTTAATAATGATTTAAATTTCTATTTCTATATACAACAGTCGAAAATTCTGTTCCATGTATCTGATATAATCGATGATTACACATTATATGTTGTAGTCATATTCAAGTCAGAACTCATTCAAATAAAATCATTTTGGGTCATTCGATTTAAATAAGTTTGTTAATCATGTCCTTACCCAACGCAGTTTATTTAATGAATAGGTCGATAGGTTGTCATAGTGATTAAAAGCGCGAGTAGCATGCCTGCAATTTCAAACTATCCCATTAATCTGAAAGCAACCTATTTTTGTTTTTGGGGAATTTTCAATTCACTATGGCTTGCTTAGATAAAACTTATTATTAAAAATAAAATATGACACACACACTTGTATCCTTACAGTTTTACTAAGATTGCGTATAAAAAGGAGATCAGGGAAAGCCATCGTTTATCATGTTTTGCTTACTTTTTGAATTTATCGATGTTTTCATAGTTAATAAAAGTGCCTGGATCTTAGAATGTTGCATTTGGACTCTTTTTATTTTAATTTCTACTGCAATAATAGGGTGGCAAACTTTCTATTAGGTATTGAACCAAACCATTAAAACACAACATCTGTCGTATTTTTAAAATTTCCACAGCTTTCTCCAGCAAGTTATTTATTCACACCATAGCCGATTGTCTTTGACTAGTACCTAACAATCCATTATCCTAAAATTACATTATAGATTTATAAACAACAGTCCTCAGCACAGATAGACATACAGAAGTTGAAAAATGAATTTTTCATACTTTTTTGATCAAAAATTTCTTTATATCACCGCCCCCCCCCCCCCAAAAAAAAAAGTATTTTAGCACTTTTTAAACAAAAATATAGAATAATGGTTTTTCTCGTCCAGCGTCCATAGCAGGTGATGTTTTGATGGCATGTGTAACAAATGGCCGGATCGTGAAAAATGAATAAATGATTTGACATGCTGTGATTATATAAATGAGATCAATATGTTACAATTTTACGTAAAATATCGTGAAAAAAGGTATAGATAAGTATCTTTGTTAATGACCATTTTTATTAAACGTTTTAGAAGAGCGGTTGAGCATAAAATAATATAATAAAAATAAAAATTTCAGTACCGACAGTTACTCCATAAGTGTAATAATTGATTATTGAAATATATTTTTAAAAAATAATTAATGTGTAATCTAAATCTATTCTTGCGTAGTAAAAGCGATTCTGATTTTTGCATTTTCACATTACCATTGCTTAATACTGCTCTTGTATGCAAATACTAAAAAAAAAAAAAAATAATAATAATTTAATAATAATTAAATTAAATTAAATAAAAAAAATAAACTTTCGTCAAAAAACGCAAATGTTTCTTTCAGCGAAGTTGCTGGAACATTTCCATGATTTGAAATTTCTGTCTGTTGATTGGAGTTTTATTGGAAGAAATTTTTATCTTATATTCACAAGGTCAGAGGGGATTTGAGGGAAAAGATCATAGGTAAAAAAATCCACTTTTGGCGCTAAAGTAGCTACACATTTTGTTTCAATGCATTTCAAGTTATTTAAAGTTGAAAAGTAAAGAAGACCATGCAAGTTATTAGAGATTAAATGATATATGTAAGTTTTTCTGAGACACCTTGTAGTGTCCGAGAAATATTTATATATATATTTGTCAAATTTCAGTGGCACCAGGAAAGAACACCATCAACCGAAATGCTGCTGAGTCCAACGTAACCCTCGCCCACACTTTCACATTCGACGAATTGTTGGCTGGACAAGGTGGAGCTGCTGATGCTTCTGAATACTGCAGTTGCGGATGGCCAGAACACATGCTTCTGCCCAAAGGAACACCCAAGGGCATGGTGTACGAGCTCTTCGTCATGGCAACTGATTACACTGTGGATAACGTGAGTAACTGACAATGCAACCTTGTATGATTTTCATTTGTATTTAATACTTAGTAATAATCATTTACAATTCGATTAAAGTAATGTTGATACTTTTCCAGAAAAGGGCCAAAGGCAAAATATTTTTTTAAATATTGAAAATGAAGTTATAATGATTGAACTTGAAGCACTAAAAATATTATATCATGGTGCAAGAATTAAAAAAAAGCCACTGTAGATATTAATTTAGTCAAAATTCAAAGTATCTGGTTTTGTATGATAATATAATATCTTGAAGATGTGTGAAAGAATAAGATAAGAATAATGAAATTATAGATTTTAACCACCCCAGTCCTGATGTCGGCTGTAGGAGATACTAAATAACACCCTTTTAAATGCTTCTTACAATTGTTAAACTTTTTTCTAAATCATTTCTAAATAAATTTTTGCATATCACAAGAATCGATATGGTGACTGATACATCGAGAGACACATTTAGAGATTTTTATAGTAATTTTAAACTAGATTTTATGATCCGTCGTAATATTTGTCTCGGGACTGAAGAAGTTAAGTCGTTTCTAATGATCCACTGAAAGGATATTTCTTTTCGATTTCTTATAGATTTTCGTGATAAACAGAAGTTGTAGGAAATGGCTTAACTGCTATTCCTGTTTTATATAAAATAAAATAAAATAAATCTTTCCAATTAATACTTTAAAAATACGTCTTTAAATACAAGAACATATTTTTTTTTTTCTAAATAACGACAGTGTATATGAAAATTAAGAATGTAGTACTTTATAAACCAGCATTTCTACCAATGAATGCCAAGGGAGCGAACTTGGCTTATTAGCCGGACACGAGAGTAAAAAAATGCGTGCGCCAAAAGAAGTCTTGATACGTTGTTCATGAAAAAAAAAAAAAAAAAAAAAAAAACAGAGAAATTTCGGGAGGAAAGACCATGGAATGAGACAACTCAAAGTAAAGATGTATAATCCTAATTTAGCACTCTTTGCTTTGAACAGGATCTTTTTTTTCATCGTATAATCGTGTAGGGGTGCCACAACCATGCCTTATTAACAAATTCATTCAATATGATCAATATAGTTTCTTAATTAGTTTTAAACTGGCATAATATTTCGGAGAGTATCGTTGGGACAAGTTTTGAAGATTTTGCTTTAGCGTGCCCCTATAAACAAATTGTAAGGTCTAAATAGCTGATCATCCAAGCTACTTTCAAGAATTAGGTTCGAATCTATTCAATATTTCAGTTGTTATCGTTGTGACAAGATTTACATTTCTATGTATAAATATATTTATTTATGCAAACAAAGTCATTTCAATAGTTTCATTTCTAGAGACAACAACCTAAAAATCTACTTTTATTTATTGTTATCAAATAAGTATATCACCTAATAATTATTTCGTGCTGAAAATGAAAATAAATGAAATGGATTTTATTTTGGAAACATAGAAGAGAGAGATAGGGGAAATAGAGTGCAAAAAACCATAATTCAGTTTTGCTAGCAATATTGGCGTTTTATGCTGAATTCAAATTCTTATCATAATTTTCTTTTTCAGCCTGATGGTGCTAATGTCAAGACCATCTGCTCTGACGCTGTCAGCTATTGTGGTGCCAAAGACCAGAAGTATCCCGACACCAAGCCCATGGGATTCCCATTCGACAGACCCATGACTGCCCGCAGCGCTGCCGAACTCCTCACCGAAAACATGAACTTCACCGAGGTTGTCATCAAATTTTTGGGATAAGCTGATCTCGGATACCACACCACCGAATGAAAGAATTTTGAATATGGACTTTGGATGAAACAGTCTTTGATATGATAAATTACAGTGTTGATTTATAACGCGTAGTAATCTGCAAAATTTTAAGCTGTATGTGAAATTTCTTATAATTTAAGTGTTTTCCTGGATCTTTCCAGTCTTTAACTCTATGTTTTAGCATATGCATACTTATGTTTGAAGATTTCGATGCATGCATGCCTCATTTATGTAAACTGAAAATGAATCGAATGTAAAAATAGTTTGGAAAATCTGATTACTCTGAAGGACAAATAAAATCATATCAAAGATAATCGTTATATTATGGTTTCATTATTTATTTATTTGTAACATTTCAGATTTTGACAAACTGTAATCCGAAATTTCTGAGAAAGGAAAATAAATGCCTCCTTTTAGCATACTTGGGAACTTTGCATTTATTTCTAAATCTAATAAGAATGTGGTAAGATTCATATTAATCTTTCTACATCTAAGAAGAATGTTTTATAATACGGTTGTGAATTTCAGACAACGTAATTTCTCGTATTTCGAGTTAGAGATAAAATCACAAATTTAGGTTAATTTAATATTATTATCACGGGCCTGGTCAACGCCGAGCAGGTCAGCTAGTAATAAATAACACTTTATTTATTTATTTGTTTTTAAACAAATTAAACAGTGATTAAGGAAAAACTGAATCTTTCTTAATATTCATTCAACTAAAACTTAATAAATCTATTAGAAGGATTCCAATGTTAGTATAGAGTTAAATTTCTTATAATGAAATGAACAGAATAGAAAAAAAAAATGAATTAATTAAAGTATCTTCTACTCTTCAACTCAGCAATGGTATAGCAATGATTTCTTTCTATCATAAAGATGTTTCACTTAGCAATTCTGCCGCAAAAAAAGCTGAAAAAAAAATATTAATAGAAAACACACATAGAAAGAGATAGAGAAAGTTTCAACCATTACAATTCGGTTTGATTTAAATATTCAATTATCACATTTAACTCAATTTTATTCTAAAAAGCTTTTTTCCTAAAAGTAATTCTATGCCATTAATAAGAGTATTCAATGATATATCTACATCTCGTTAAACGAAACTGTGTACATTATTCTTCTACGATTACTGTTGGTTGTTGAATTAATAGCGAAATTTTATCTCTAAGAAAAACCACAGAAGATTTAATCGAAATAAATTAAACGTTAGACGAGGAGGATAAAAGAATATTTTGTTCTTCAAAATGAAGTATCACTGACAACTGTTATTCCTCCGTCCATAAGATTACCTCATTCACACCGCGTTTGTTATACAATGGGGACCCAGCTCGAGATTTCATATTACACGATTACGTCTAAATTAGAGACCCCAATCAAAGGTGAGGCCCATTAGCGAGCGAAACTGCCGTGTCTTTATTAACGCCGACTCATTCCAGTTCGCCCGCAGACGACTCTTGATAAAATCGAATCGGGTGTAAAAGCAATTGTAAACTTGGGGTCATCGAGAAAAAAAATTCGATTGAAAACGATTGATAACTTTCGATTTCAATCGAATATTAAAACGCAGTTGGTCTATCAAGTCACATCTTGGTGAAAAACACCTGAAAACCCAATTTCAAAGATCGAATCTTAGGTTTACTATTGCGTTTTCCTGCTCCCAGTCCTCTATGTTTTCATGCCTTTGGGTTGAAGGAAAACACAATGGTAAACCTACGAGTCAACCACTACAATCGGATCTGAAGGTGATTTTCACCAAGATATGACTTAGCAGACCAGTTGCATTTTAATATGCAAACCAAATTCTGTCTAATCCTGTAATTTCATCTTTCAATTCCGTGAGTTGATCCTGATTGTCTGGGCTACCGCCACCTGTTATGTTATGTATTTCAAAAAAATCTTCCATCCACTATTTATGTTTTGGAAAATCTCAACAAATTTTACTTTTCCTTCGCATATACATGAATAAGAAAAAAGGGAAACAGACAGAAGACATGGGAAATAAATGTCTGTCATACAATCATAAAAAAAAAAAAAAAAAAATCCGCGGAACGACAGACTTTTATCGCACACTACGTTTTACACGTAACCCAAAACCGCACCACCCTGAACTTGATGCCGTGGCTCACATTGTTCCTTTCGCTTTCTCTTTTATTTTCTTTTTTTCCTTTAAAAACAAGAGGAGTGGAATATGGAAAAAAAAAAGAGGGACCGCCTCATAAAATAATGAACGCTCGCTAGATGACTCACTATTGTCAACAACAGAGTCTTTTTTCAAGGACGTACTCTCACATGACATTGGTCCTAAGAGAGGATATTGAGTTGCACACTTTTTTCGATTTCGATAATGATAATGTGTTTGTTCTGAGGCCGGTCTTTGAAAAGATCTGAAAGCAGATGGTCGAAGCTGAGACTAATTAAAAAAAAAGAGAGAAAAAGAATAAATTACGCTTCTGTTTCCGATCACTGAATGAAACTGAGCACTAGTTGAGAGGTAATAGGGTACTCTTTGAAAGTTCCCGATACTGTTCAGGAGAATTTATAAGTACAGGGTTGCCGCAGGAAACAAAAAGGAGTAACAGCGGTTTCTAAATCGAGACATAAAAATGGCACAAATCGTGTGAAAATGGAGCTTGTGTATAAAGTCCCACATAAAACGGAACAGGGAGATTAAAAAAACCAGGACCGGACATTTTCAACATAGTGTCATGTCCGTTAGCAAATGTCAAGTCTGTTACCGCACGGTCTTTTTTTAATGATTATCATTTTTTCACCATTATTTTTATTTTTTATTCAACTAAGAAACAAATATGCAATTTCCTTAAAATTTAATAATTTACATCAATATATACTGTAATTATTAGAAAAAGTTCTTGTTTAATATCTATGTGCTTAAAATCTTGCGGGTAAAACGGTCTCTCATTTCAATTTAATTTAAGTATTATTGATAAATATCATGTTTTAAAATTTAGAGACATAAGTCACTTTAAAGTAAGTTGATTTTAGGGAATTTAATAAACTGAAAGCTGAGTAATTTCAGTAATTTTGTATGGTAACAGACTTGTCAATTTGCCTTACAAGCCAACGTTAAATAGCATTTACATATTATATTATAGGGCAAAGTGCACAATCTTTTTTTTTTCATCTATTTTAAACATTTACTTTTAACACCTGCATCCATTTTTAAAAGAAATTATTAAGTTTGAAAAATAAAAATAAAATTCTGGAATATAAGCGAATGGTGAAAATGGCCCCGACAAAGATTTCTCAATAAATCCTATAAAAATGGAGTTTGTCTATAAAATCCCCAAAGCTTAAGACAAGGAAAAAGCGGGATAAGGGTTTCTAAATCGAAAGATAAAAATGGAATAAATACTATGAAAATGGAACTTGTCTATAAACTTATGTATACATACTTAACATATGTATATCACTATATACATACTTAATACGAAATCCGTCACTCAAGTGGCCCTTTTCAGTTTTATGTTATGTATATATTCTGACTGTATTTTCTATTTTTAAGTACAAGTGCCCTGTACTTGTAAACTTTCCATTAGAGCATTGAATCCTTAAATAAAAAAATTAAGAGAGTAATAATTTAGAAAAATATGCTTTTATCAATTAATAGTTAAATAATAATTAATTCGCAATCATAACTTGAGAAAATCTAAAATGATAGATAATAATCTTTCATTTTTTCTTCTCCTGTTCATTGTCTTAAAAAGTGAACTGGACAAATATTATATCTTTTTCAATAAATTATTTTCCTTCAGTTTTCTAACAAGCTTTAAAAAAACAGTGAATTTTCCATAATCGAATTCTTTGCTTACGCCAAATGTATTGTAACAAGAAATTTGTTGGAAAAAGCGTGAATTGGGGTCAAAAACTTGGGTGGTATATTGAAGATGACCATTAAATGCTCGTAAATAAAAATTTTTACAAAACCTTCTTTATACCCCCTGATATGCAATTTCTTTCCGGCAAAAATTAAAGTATCGTACCCTAAAAAGGAACGTTCTGTTGCATAAGCCAACTGTGAAACGAAGTTGATATACCATTGTTACATACTAATATGCTATACATACTAATAATATCTACTGCAATTTTTTTAAACTTCTGAGAATCGCATGTTTTCAACTTTTACACCTTCAACTAAGCGTAAAAACAGTTCTTTTAACTGCAATTTGTTTCAAAACTGCATCGAAATTTATTTTTCAGACATTAGTTTTTTGGTAGTTTTTAATGTCTTTTCCGTAATGATGGCAACTGAAAATAGTTAATTAGTAGTACGAAAATAGCAGATTGCTATACCTCTTTTTTTTGCCATTTTTTCATAATAGCTAGAAAAAATATTGTAAAATGAATGCTTGCTATTTTGAAAAAAATATTAATGAATGATTTCTGATAAAACATGGGGCTATTATGAACTATATTTAATTTTGAATATTCATATTAATGTTACAAACAGATGATGGTAGATGATTCATTAAAAAGCCGATTTGTTTTGTCGAATTTATGCCATCACTTTTTGCTGGGATTGTGTATTATTTCGCGAATGAGATGTCCTATGCATACTTTTCTAAAGATGTTGTTTAAGACTGGATTAAGAAATGTGAAATTTCATGGGATACAAATGACATAATTTTACATAAAATAAAAGCGTGTATTTTTAATCTTAAAACTGAAATATGCTTTATATGGGTGATTCTACGATAAGAGGTAATTTGTACGGCAATCCGTTTAAAACAGATTTTTTATTCTATATGATGCTATATTTTGCAATGAATCGCATCATCTTAATATACTTTATTAAATAACATCACGATTGAATGACTAATTAAAACACATTTTTTCTGAAATTTCTTACAAAGTCTAAAAAAGTCTCTCCCCTGGCATGTCCCCTTGCCGGTTTCAATTTAACTTTCAAACAATACATATATTTTTTCCGTCAGATGCTTGGCTAAAGTATGTTTAATTGGAATTTAAGCAATTATACTTACGCATTATAAAATAAAAAATAAAATAATTTTGTTAATTTCAAATGATTTTTAAAATTAACTTTTGCCCCGCTTTTTTTTGTGTATCTACCCTGTCAAATTTCGTTCCGCTGAAACAAATATAAATTCAAGGATGGCTATATCGGAAGTAGTGCTTAAGGACATCTATTGGCTTGAAGTTAGCAATACTAAACGTGCAAGCCATTTAAGCGTCGCCATTTTTAGTTGCTGCGACGCGACTGTGCGGTGTAGTATTTCGCACAGTGATCGTTTATCTCCTCTGGTAAGTCATAAAACTTATAATATTCATTTAATTCAATTGCATTTACTGCCCTAATTAAACAATACGGTAATAATTAAAGTGAAATACACAATTAACCCAAAAACTAATTCAGTCAGTTAAAAAATTTGAATTTACATGAAAATGTCTCTCCCCTGCCGTATTTCCCCTGGCAAGATAACTGCCAGGGGAGCGAGTCACTGACCAGAAAAAGTTATAAAATATGTATAAAGTGACTTGCCCTTATATGAAAAAGTAAATAAACGGGACAAAAATCATAATTTAAAAGTTTTTGATTTAACTCAAACTTTTCTTTTTGGCCGAATTCGCTATGTTTTTGAACCTCTTATCGTAAAATCACCCATATAAATGCATCATTTTCACTTCAGCGGCTTTGAAATTTTTTACACGTGTAAATGCTTCACTTTTGAAAATAATGCAGTTGAAATCACACACTGACAAAACGTAGTGTCTTACAAAAAATGGCAATGTTTTTATAGAAGAGCAGTGATTTTTAGATTGAATAATATATGTTTGAGAATTAGATTAACCAAAGATTTTTTTTTTTTTTTTTTTTTTTTTTTTTTTTTTTTTTTTTAATATTTTAACTTGTCGGTCGAGAATAGAGATATCTGAAGCATGTCTGAAATTTTGTTATGTCCGAATTTTATTTGTTTCCTGATTGGTCCTAGTGTTTAATTTCCAGAAATAGAATATTTTTGTTGCCACGATGACAAGAAAAAATATTAAAAACTACAACAAAATTAATAATTCAAAAATAAATCGAAATACAGCTTTCAAACCAACTGCATTTAAATTGCATTTTTTTCACTATATGACGGTGTAAAAATTTAAAATATGCAGTGTTTAAAAGTTTAAAAATTCGCAGTACCAAAAATTGTAAAATTGAAATTTTATTTAAAATTTGTTAATGATTGGTCTAGGAATATTGTTTTATCCATGGCGTACGTAATATATGACTCTGTTATTATGTAAGCCACGATTTGATCATAATAAAAATTATGTTTATTATTATTATTATTTTTTTTAAATATAGAATGTTACATTTTAGTCATTGAACATATCATTTCCAAATGGTCGTTGTAATTTCTTAAATTACATTTTTTTTAATCATTACTAATTTTGTAGGTATTATTAGTGAAATATTATCTTCTTAAACATGATCTTTCTTCAAAATTCGACGAGTTTCGCTTCGTAATAATACATTTTTTTTTTTTTTTCTCGTTAGGGGCGACACTTTTATTTTTTCTTTTAAGCAGAATTCCTGCTTGCTTTTATCTTCTATTATATCTCATTATTTTTCCAAACCACAAAAGCCTTAAGCACTTCACCTTAAAATACTTTGATTGAACTTGCATTTGAGGAGAAAATAAATTCTTGTAATTAAAAAATAAAACTCTTTCGCAGGCAATCGCGTGACTCATAATAATTTCTGCCGTTTCGGAGAAAACTTATTACTTTAAGATTCAATCGCCGTAAAATACGAGTTTCAATCAATACATAAGTACGCAGCTTATTTCTTAATGGTTATTCGATGATTTATTCGCAGATTTTTTTTTCTTTTTTTAAAAGGAAAATTTCATTAATAAAAGAAAAAAACAAACTAGCTCTTATCTATTACCTGCCTAATAAATTCAAAACCATTCAATATTCAATGAAATCTGTCAATGAATTAATTATGTTCTTCAACATGTAGTGTAGAAAATACAGTACAAATACAGGGTGGTCTTAAAAAAATTACCGATATATGTACCCCTAGCAAGTGGCTTAGCTAGAATGGGTGACACCCGGGGCGGATGTAAAGGGTGTCATCTTCCCCCCCCCCCCCAGCGATGTAGTGGAGGGTATACGGGGGTTTAAGCCGTATACCTTCAAGATTTTTTAAGGAACACCGTATACCCTCTGTTTCTCAAGAAAACCATAGTATATACGCTCTAGGTTATACATCTGCCTTAAGCGTATAATATCTGCTGTTTATATGACTGCATCATTTCCCCCCTCCCTCCCCCGCTTCATTCGTCATATTTTTTCAATCACAGTTCTATCTTATTATAACAAATGACCATACCATTTCTTATTTATCCTTTGTCCTCCTGCTTTTAAAAGACCCACAGGAGCGACTCATCACTCAACCCACAATCCGCATAAGTCAATGCGGTGTCTATATGTAGAAGATAAGTATTTCTTTTAAAGTTTGCTTTCGCTACCTATTCGTTGGATAGGTTGGTTTTTGTTCTCTGGTACATATCTTATTTAGAAAAAAATTCACATTCTCAAATAAAAGAAAATTAACTCTGTTCCGACGTGAGCTAGAATTTTCATTCTATTTCAGAATCCTTTTCCAAAGTCTTATAAGTTTATATATATATGCAGATTTGCAAGAAGAGATTGGGTGTCACCTCTTAGAGGGGGACACCCAAGGGGTTAGTGGCATCTTATCTCGGAAGTTATTTAATACTAAGTTATAAACTAATCAGATCTCCCAATAAGATAATGAAAGATCTCTAAATCATACTATTTAAATTACACAAGATCAAGGGCGGATCTGGAGAGTCCTCAAGGGGGGGGGGCGATTTTAGAAATTTGGAGACTCGACTTTAATGCGTGGGTCGGGGCTAATATTTTCACTGCGGGTCATGTTGCTTTTATTTTTTGCTGCGGGTCGGGTCTGGGTCCGGTTGACTTCTAGTTTTTGCTGTGGGTCGGGTCTGGGTCCGGTTGACTTCTAGTTTTTACTGTGGGTCGGGTTCGGGTCCGGTTGACTTCTTTTCTTTTGCTGCTGGTCGGGTTAACTAATGTTTATGTTGTGGATCACATTAGCAGGATTAGCAGGTGTTTTTATTCAGAAACTATGGTGTAATCTATTTTTTGACAAGCAGTTTAAGAAAATACTGTGAAAATTATCGTTTTGAATAGAATTTCTGAAAGCGACAGCATGAGAAGGTAGAAAAATCCACAATCATTTGACGTCCGAAGAGAAAACTGCGCTCGGGGCAAAGCAAAATGTGGCGCCCCCCCTCTTCCCTCCGACCCAACTTTTTCTTGTAACAGGCCAAAATTTACGCTGGTAGCATAAATTTGGCGCCCTCTAAATTTCGACGCCTGGGCCGACCGCATCCTTCGCCCCCCCCCCCCCTTTCGCACGGCACTGCATATTGTCTGTCCTACACATCTTGAGAACAATTAAGTCTAGTTCCAGCCCGGTTCGTCTATATGTAGAAAAACAATGCAAGCCTGATCTCGGGCTGGTACGAGCCTTGCTAAAAATATATATGTATATTAAACCCGGGTTACACACAATATAATTCTCCGATCTGATCTCTACACTGTAAAAGTTAGTTTTCTGTATTGATGTTGCCAAACTAGTTTTGACTGATGACGCACATTTATACTTATTCTCATTAAACCCATATAATTGAAAATAGCTCATATTTTAATGTTCCTGCTTAAATCTTTACAAAGGGCCAGTGAGCCCGCAATTTTTTTTATGGACTCGGCCCATATGGCCCTTCAATTTTTTTTGCCGGCTCGTCCAGTATTTTTTTTTTTGTTTATTGGCCCGGCCTGTTGGAAAAACTATTCTAATTTTGCTAGCCCGTTAGAAAATTTGGAACCATTTTGCCGACTCGGACAGGCCCGGGCACATGCACTACGTCTAGGCTGGGTCGGACACGGACCAAAATTTAACTTTCATTCCGAGCCGAACCCCGACCAGGGAAATTTTGGTCAGTGCGGACTAGAGATAAATTTGGGTTATTATTCCACAGCCCGGTCCCGCCTGAGGCAGAAACATTTTGCAGCATCAAGAGCAAAACCCGATAATGAAATTATACAGTAGAAAAAATTGCATAATACTTATAAAAATGTTCCAAAAGTAATTATAATTTTAAAGCTATTTTTTATATTAAAAAAAGGCTGTTAAACGAAAAATTAAATTTAATATTATCAAAAGAACAGTTTGATGTAAAATAAAAATATACTTTACGCATAAAAGGATTCTCATATGTTGTCTTTGTTTCAGTAAAAAAATATTATGGACTATGGACATGTTAATAAAGTGTGTTTCATGAACAAATGCATGGAACCTGTAGAAAATACTGTCTATTATATGTAAAATCGAACAACATTTTTAAATTTTCTGTAAAAAAAGCACAATTTTAACTATAACCATTTCATTCTTTATAACAAGCCTTCGTTATAGCATGACCCAAAAAATAACCTCAAATTAAAAATTTTAAAGTTCAACCCTTTTTTAGGAACTCAGGAAACACTACTCGATCGTAAGAATATGGTAAATAGGTAAATACATTTACTTACCGCTACGGCATCTGCAAAGATCCCAAAAGAAATGATAATTACTACAGTTATTTACATATGAAAAGCGATTACGACTTGTATATGTTGCATACACCAGAAATTTAAATTATTCGCAAAATAAAATCAAAAGAAAATATTCTTTTCGCGTAACATGTCTAAATAATAATAATAATAAACGATCCAATTGCAAAATAATCTCTGCCACAAACAAAAATCGAACTAAACACAAATTCATTATTCCCGCCTTTTGTAGTAGGCGCCAGATCGGCGGTCGTCCGCAATGCTTGAACATAAATCTACAGATGTAAATATGACTAATTGTTTTTTTTTTTTTTTTTTTTTTTTTTTTTTTTTTAATAGCATTCAAATACTAAAAAAAAAAATAAAAAATAAAAAATAAAAAAAGAAAAATAAAAAAAAGTGCCTCTTTTTCATTTTTATCAAACTAGCAAGACATTGATTTGAAAAGGAACAAGTACTAATTTTTACGAGAAAAAAAGTTTTTTACATTTTTCTATTCATCGATAAATAAAATTTTCAGATTTCAGAAAAAAATGACTCCGAATCAGTAGACCAGAATAAAAACAGAGAACGATCTCGTATCGAACACGGGCTAAGTCTGAACCTGTGTCATCTCTAATGCAGACATCTAAGAAGAATGACTCCAGGACAGATTCGATCTGGAAGAAAAATAAGTCAGACCCAATCCAAATGAGCAAAAAAATAATGATCATGATAGTCTCAAATAAATGACGGCCGAGTTCTGAATGCGGTAAGACCAGACACAGTCCGAGCCTCGCGGATTTAAAAAGGCGCGGCCCGGGGGGGGCGCTAAATTCTAGTTAGGATCTAACTCATTTCTAGCAAGGACGCATGTATTTTTGGGAAACGTTTATTGCCCAAGAAGTGAAGACGATCGCCCCCTCAGACCCGCCATTGGGCCCGACCCAAATCTGGAGAAAAATAATGATCCCGATACTGCCCGGTTCTGAAAGTGAGAAGACCTGACCCAGCCCGAGCCTCGCGAAATTAAAAAAGCACGGCCCGCCCCGGACTCGAGTTAGGTTTCAATTCATTTCCCGCGAGGATGCATGTCTTTTTAGGAAACTTTTATTAGCCCAAAGGGGGTTGGAGATCGCCCTTTCGCCTTGGAAAATGCCAAGGCGTATTTTCCTTGAATCCGCCAATGGCGGATTTAAGGGGGGCGATCGCCCCTTCTCCCTCCCCCCCCCCTAGATCCGCCATTGCTTCTCCTCCCTTATGGTTTGGTTCGATCTTAGACCGAGAGTTTACCTCAAGGAAGAACGAAATCCATGCCAAGCCCGCCCTGAAAAGAAAAGTGTGGCTCGATCCCGCTCTACAGGAAAAAGTAAGACTCGATCCGCCCCGGTTCTGAGAGTGTAAAGACCTGACCCAGTTCCGTGACTTAAAAATGGCGCGGCCCGAGCCGGGCCGCCCCGGTCTCGAGTTTAAGTCCAATCCTTTTTCCGTGCGGGCATCTTTTTCCGTGGAGACCCTTTATTGGGCTCAAGGGGGGGGCGATCGCCCCATCGCCCCCCCCCTTAGATCCGCCATTGCACAAGATTTGCTACGATTCTCAATCCTTCAATGGATATAGGTACATTGCATATTTTTAAAAATGTTAATAAGATTGATGTTGTAATAGTTTTTTGAACTTCAGAAAATTTCAGTTATTTTCAATTTTTAACTTAATGTAACATTCACATCAAATTCCTTGATAGGCAATAGTACTTGTCATTTACTTTTATGTATTTTTTGAAAAGTAAAGTGGAAAGAATAAAAATTTGTCAATTAGCCATACTAAATTCACGAAAAGGAAGAATTTCTTCAAAAAATTTATAACGTTCTGAAAGGAATCTAAGAATTCTAAACAGAAGAATTCTAATTCTGATACCCTTCTCCCCCGCAGACACACAAACACATACACCGACTTCAGTGCCTGGTTATGGCTTTGTTTTAAAAATATGAAAATTAACATATATATTTTGAACTGACCATCATTGCTACATAGAATTTTAACTCTGATTCATGCCTACTCTTTTTTTTTTCTGTCCATTCACTGTCCTGTCCACGGAAGTCCGGTGATATGACTCATGCGCCATCCGTTCTCCTTGGCTGCAAAACCGTGGAAGTGTCGGTATATCTTGCTAATTTTTCGCTAGCTTTCTTTGCCGTAAATGAACGAAAATTTCCTTCTGCATTAATGTGGTTTTCGTAAACTACTTACGACCACAATACGTTTTTGTACGAGACGTGAGAAATGCAACTTCATGTAATTTACAAAAGAACCATATGAGAGAGACATATTAATTTCATTGCAGGACCTTATTAAAGAGAAAAAAGGATGAAATGTATCTCTTTGGCTTACTAAATCAATTAGTCAGCAAAAGAGATATACAGTAGAATCCCGGTTATCCGAAAATTGGCTTAACCGAAAGACTTTAAAGTTCATTTTAAATGTGAATATTTTTATTATCAATAATATTCTTACCGATGTCAAATGACACCTTTCAACATATTTTGATTTATGATTACTATTTTACTTTTAAGTTTCAGGTAAAAACAATTCTGAATCATTTTTGATGCATAGAAGAGTTGTTTTAATACATATTAGCTTTATAAATTAGCAGAAAAATAAGTAAAAATCAAAACTTTGAAAAGCAGTATTGCACACTTATAGAAATAGTGTTAAAAAGGCATATTCTTTATGAAATAAACAAAGTAAACTTACTTATTTCGTCCTTTGCGTAATTTCGGATACTTTATTAGATTGATACAAAAGACACTTCATTTTTTTCTACAAAACATGTTGTGATTTTCTTTTGTTTTTTAACTTCAATGTGCTTTGAATATGATACCACAACATTTTTATTACAACTATGGTCTAAATTGCGATCACAGCTTTTTATCATACAAGTTTTATCATAAGCTTTCCGGTTATCCGAAAATTCCTATGGGATCCCGGTTAACTGAAAATGCTTTGATCCCATACTTTACGGATAACCGGAGTTTTACTGTATTTCAAAAGCTTAACTTTTAACTGGTGTGACAAAAATTGTCACATAAATACTCTGAAGCAGTCTGTTATGGACAATTCCATAAAACGGGGAATAAAATTAATTCATAAGATAGTGTTTTTGTATTAAACTTTTTCTACAGGATTATTATAATTAAAGTTCACCTATTCAAAACTCACTAGTGATGCTACTAAATTTCGAAATGAAACAAAATTCGGTAGTGTTTGTACTTAAAATGGAAGTTACGAGTTATAAAATTCCTAAAAAGCTGCGATCTGTAAAATCGGCAACACCAATTAAAGATTATGTCTTCACGTTTGAAGGAAATCAAGAACTTTTATAAAAATCATTTTAACCCTTTGACTGTGAATTTATTATTTTTAAGAAATTGCTTATTATTATTATTTTAGAAATCGCTACAACTGGAGCTATTTATTTACTTTTAAATTCTATTTGTATCTTTTTTAAGATAAAATATTAATATTTCCATACAATTCTAGGTCAGTTTCAAGAGGAATTTTTTATGAATAAAATTTGTTTTAAATAACTGCACAAAACTAGAATAATAAAAGTAGATGTTTATGTGTCTGTGTGTAAGAATACGTGTATGTATACTGTGTGCTGCGCTGCACTGACAAGGAAGATCTCCATACTGGGCATACTCAGGATATTTTGAAAAAAAAAAATGCTAATTAAACTATTCATGTATGTAATAAAGGATCAGTCAGATTTAGCGGCAGAATTACAGTAGAAAGTCTGAAAAAAAAAAAAAATACTTTCGAATGTTTGGCGTGAAAAGACGAAAGCGCCACGCGATTTGGCGCGGAGCACTTTTCTTCGCCAAAAGCAAACGATTTTCATGTAATTGAAAATTGTTAGCAGACTTTTAGAATGCATGCAAATAGTATTTAATGAATTTAAATTTGAACAATGAGAGAATTTGATACTATAGATAGATGTATTTTGTATTACATATTTATATTGCTTTTGTTGCAGTTATTTAATTTTATCATTTTAAAAATAATTTCATAGATAAAAAGTATTTCCATATTGAAAAATATTTTTTCATACATTTAAGCGCATGACAAAATAAAGGCCATATGAAGAATGCTGCAGTAATGCAGTTCAATATCGGAAAAATTTTTGTTTCCGTAACAACGAAATTGAATCGATAGAGCTCAATTAGATTGGAGTTAATTTCGAGATTGAAACATTTTAAATTAATTTAAATTTTGTTTTAATTCATAAAGTTATACAGTTAATTTTCATCCTAAATTCATAATGACAAAAATATAGTTAAAACAAACTAAAGCTGAATAAACTAACGTTATATAAATAAAATTTCTTTAAACAAGTTCAACATGAAACTAATTTTACTTTAAAAAATATTTGACATAAGAAAGCATTTTTTGACATTTTAATTTGTAGCCAACCGAGTATAAATCGCACAATAAAAAAAAAAGGTTTTTTTTTTTTTTTTTTTTTTTTTTTTTTTTTTTTTTTTTAGGGACGTTTTATCGGGGTTCCGCCAAAAAAGTTTTTACAAACATATATATATATACATCAGTAGAACATTCCGTAATTTTTTCAAAATTTTCTGAATATGTCCGTATGGAGACTTTCCTTGTGAATAGTAAGTTTGTGTTTCTGTGAGCGCAAGAAGGTTCTTATATGTCTTAAATTATTGGCTTAATTTTTTGTGCGACTTTTAATGTATTTTTGAATTTTTCGGCGAATTTCCAAAATTAGTAAAAAGGGTTTCGTTTCAATATTTTAGCCCAATATAGAAAATTCTGTCCTCTTTTCAATAAAATTTATGATGAATCCGCTCAGCGAATTTTGAATTTTTCGTAATTTTTTTAATGGGGTTTTGGAGGGGGTTTTTTCCCGCGTTTCGCGGCGATTTTTTGATATTCGTAAAAGGAATACGATTTCAGTTTTCTAGACCAATGTTATAATTTTGCCGTCTGCGATTTTTTAAATTTTAGCGATTTTCATATTAGATAGTTTATCTGAGGTTTTTCTCAGACAGCTGATTTTTAATTAAAAAATTTCTCGACTGGGAGGCGTCAGCACAGACAATCACACTACCGAGCCACAATTGAAATTTCTGAATTAGTTTAAACTCGATTTACATATTGAAACGGAATCGGTCTGCCAAGTCATATCTTAACCCTGCTGTTCTGTTCGCATTTACTATACGTATGTAGTGTTCGGGTCAATGTGACCCGATTTAGAATATTACCTTTTCTAGCAGTAAATGAAAATAACTATTTTAGAAATAATTAAAAAAAATAGTAAAATAAGCTTAAATATATATCAAATAATACAAAACACCAGTAAAATAACTTAAAAATATTTGAATACTTACTTTTATTTACAATTTGGACAAAAATAGCTTACGTGAAATTTGCAATGGTGTTTTTTGCAATTGTAACATAATACATTAGTTTTGTTGTCGTTGTTTGATGGGCAGAACTTGCATCTTGCACGTTTAGTACACAATGGAGTGTTCTCATCTGATTCCGAGGGTACGTTTGCACTTTTACTACGCATTCTCTTCACAATTTTGACTGAATTTTCGCTTCTGGGAAGATGCTGTCTTACTTCAATGTGTGGAAAAATTAGAAATTTCCCCAATTCTTCTAAAAGGAGCCTTCGTTTGGTTAATTTATTTTCATTCCATTTGCTGTTTATTGAAATCCATGGAATAAATGCATTGCAAGCAGATGTATCAAGCATATTATAGAATACTATCATAGGCCTGCGATTTGTTTTTCTCTTACAAGTGTATGTACTTAAAAGTTGATCAAGACTATCCACCGCCCCTTTAGTTGCATTATAATCTAATATCATTTGTGGTTTTTTGCCAGGTCTGTCGCTAACTTCATTTTCATGATGGAAAATGGTCATAAGAATATCATTTTTATTCTTTTTAGGGATGTAGTTTACAACTGTTGTATCTTCTGTAAAATAAAATGATGAGCTGTACACTTCTTTGTTTAGCATTTTCTCAGGAAGTTCTGGCTTATTTTCTCTAATGGTGCCAAGCATAGTCATTTTCCGTTTTAGAAGAAGTTTTCCCAAGTTATAGGATGTGAAAAAGTTATCACGTGTAACATTGTGCCCCCGAATACCCATAAGTAAGGTCACTCACTACCCGCATACCCTTACTTTTCTCTGGCTTTGGTCCTTGATTTTTTCGAGTATAAATTTGTGCATTCAGTACATACGAAGTTTTGCTATCACATAAAATCCATATTTTTATCCCATACTTGGAGGGTTTACTAGGTATATATTGTTTGAAAGGGCATCGTCCACGAAATCCTACTAATTGTTCATCTACAGTAACATTTTCACTTGGATTATACAATTTAGGTTGAATTTCTATACACTTTTCCCAAATATCTCGAACAGCAGCTAATTTATCTACAGACCTTCTTTCTTGTCTGGTAGATTTATTGTCAAAACGAATAACTCTCGATATCATATGAAAGGTTTCGATGGACATTGTAGCACGAAATATATTTTTGCCTGTTTCTTTTTGTTGATTCTCCATATGATTTGTACACACCAGCTAATAATAATAATCCGATGTATTCTTGAAAAGTTTCAGTACTAATATCTTTCCACTCCTTTTCATACACTTTTCTACCTTCTATATTAGTCATTTTTATGATTTCGTTCTCAGTTGTAGAATTGAATACCGACGCAAATGCGCTTTTTATGTCAGTTATCCATGTCATTGCATATCTTGTGACTCCTGGAGTAGTTTTTATAATATTAGCAGACGTTAATCGACCAGAATGAAGAAGGGGATTCAATTTCCATACTATTTCACGATTCTTAGACTGAATACTCTGTATAATGTGCGTCTTTTGAATATCATTATCAAAATCGTTGTCAAAACTTTCACTTTCAATTTCCGCACTTGTATGATTTTCATACTCAGACGCATTTTCCCCTTCGCTGTCAGAGGCTTCCAATTATTTAGCAATATCAACTTCGCACAAATTTCTCCGATTCACCATTTTTCACTAATACTTAGAGATACAACTGTTCTTCAGATTATTAGAAATTGAAATACAGCAAGAAGAAAGAAACGCTACTAACAGGTGCATTTTTTCCCCTTCCGCCAATGATATCAACATTTGACTTGCTCTCCTGTCACGTGATCTAACACCTGTGCCAACAAAACAGATTTCGAAATAGATACGTTACAGTAATTATTTTTATTGAATGATTCCAAACAAAATTAAAAGTGCACAATAAAATTATTTTTTAACTCGGGTCAATATGACCCAAACAGTACATTAGGACTAAGCTAAAAAATATCTCTTGAAAATATAAATAAACGTAAATACTTCTAGGAATATATAGTTATATTACTAATGAACAAAGTCAAAAAGTTTCATGGAAATATCTCTGCGCTAATTTTTTTTATAAGTGAACAAGAAAATTTTCGGGTCAAATAGACCCGAACAGAACAGCAGGGTTAAGATAAGAACACCTAAAAATCCGATTTTAGCGGCTAATTCGTAGATTTATCTTTGTGTTCCCAGTCCTCCATGTTTTCATATTTTAGGGGGCACGATTCATATTTTAGTCAACCGCTAAAGTCAGTTGTTGAGGTACTATTTTCCACCAAGATTGGACTTGGCAGACTGATTGCGTTTTATTATGCGAATCGAGCTGTAAACAATTCTGGAATTTTAGCCGTGCACTCGGTGATTATCTGTACTGATGCCTTGCTGTCTATTAATTGTCTTTTTTTTTTTTTTTTTTTTTTTTTTTTTTACCCCTTTATGTGAATGGATTTAGATTACCTTTATTAACATTGATTACTTATTTTTTAGCTAAATGTTATAAATTCTATTAATTTTTTAAAAAAACTAACTAACTTTTCCATTGGAAAATAATTCAAGATTCAATAAAGATTATAGAATAAACACAATTAAATGCAGACATGCTTGCACACACACACACATCACATCGCTACCATTAATTATTTGTATATAGTAAAATTGTGTGTGTTTATAATAAAATAAAATAACATACTATTTTCGCACGTTAGACCTAACATGTATTAAAAAAACGGAATTTTCTGGCCAACAATGATAAAATAAAATAAAATAAAATAAAAATTGAACCAATTTCGTCGCATTTGCGACATGTATTCTATCATTTATACTTAAACCTAAAGAAAGTAAAAATCGCGATCTTATTTCATGCATAAATAAAAATGAACATTAATATGAAGTTCGTGTGCGATATTGTAATCGAGATACCAGCGACATTGTAAGTGAGATCCTAGTGATATTATATAAACTAAGAGACAATTGGATGGGTGGGAATGATATTACATAGAAGTTGAAATTACAAAATGGTGAGTTATCAGTCGCAAAGCAAGCACATTTTTCAGCGAATCTACATGGTCGGAAGACAAATATTTGGATGTCTACATGAGATAAAAAGAAAAATGACGACTATCGTCGTTACCTCAAATTGTAGCTGACAATAACGTGGGCACAAAAAACATAATATCGGTTTTTATCATATAAAGAAGATTGTTCATGCGTGGATTTATCATAAAAGATGCGCTACTTGTATTCCACTCACATATGAAAAGTGCTGTAGAAATATGCACTGTTGAGCAGGACTCGTGTTATGACGCATAAAGCAATGGCATTTCGCACTATTTTGTTTACAGGTCAGTTCCGATAATCCCTGCTGTTGTGATTCGTGTAGTATTAGGATTTGGAAGAAGTAATAACGCTATACGAGAAATCGAACTTTGTTGGACGAACGATTAACAAATTTCATCATGGTCTGTGACGACGCGTTCAGTTTTTGGTCTGGTCATCGCTTATTCATAAAATTTTAGTACCCCCCCCCCCTCTCATGACAAGACAGTAATCGAGATGAGCAAAATAAATTAGAAAGAATATATTTATATACATCGCGAGGGCATCGCGATTCAAAATGTATAAAATTACCCCTTATCCCGAAACAAACAACAACAAAAAAATCGAGCTATGGTCTTCCCGCCCATGCCCCTTTTTCGTGTGTATTGTTCATTCAAAAGTTTTATTTATTTTTTCTTCAATAATTCGTATAATTAGAAAACATACATTTATGAATTTTTTTTTATTATTTTATTTTGTTGAAATAACATGAATATTGAAATGTGTAAACATCATTTCTGATTATTAATAGATAAAATACTATTTGTAAAGTACTTCAGTCTTTGTGAATTTTGTGACAAATTTATCAATTACAATCAGTGTTAAATTCAGATACTTTTCTCCGGGAGGACATTATGGAGTTCCGGGGGGGGGGGCAATTACACTTTCTGAAAACGTAAAATCTCAAAATTTTCGGGAGGGGGGGGGAGACATTTTATTGCTGCGGGGAGGGGAGCAGAATGTCCCTCCCGGCCCATCCCCTGAATTAAACACTGATTATAATAACATTAACTTTGATTTTACAACATTATTTAACATATATATATTAGTCTTTTTATTTAATAACAAAGTTTTTCGTTAGAATAAATTAGAGAATTCGATTCAATTAGAATAACATCAAAAAGAAAAAAAGCGTTGCAAAAACAAATGCCCGCTTTTCCTTCAAGAAATATATTCATTCAAATTACCGCTAGAGCACAGTAATTGTGGTGCTTGGATCGTGTGCGGGCTGTAAAAAAACCTGCGTACGCATGATAAAATAGATTCGAATTAATTTGATTAAAATAAATAACTTTCTTTTATAACTATTTTAAAATTAAATTTTTTGTGTGCTACTATCTGTATAAGAATTTAATAAATATAAATTAACAATTTGAATTTATTAATTAAGAGATGTTGATTAATTAAGAGTTGTTTCAAAAAAATATTAAACGAAAATCTCTGTGCGATCTGCGATCCCATTTACCCACTTGTTTTACATATACATTGATACGTTTTACATTATATAGCTAACTCTGATTGTGTTAATATTATTATATTACTTTGTTATACTATTGCTTTCGGAATTGGTTTAAAAAATGAAAGTATTCTCATAAATAAAAAACCTGCAATGAAAATCCAAAAAGTTAAAAACGGTTAAAACACACACACACACACAGAAAAGAACAATGTGTAAATAAGAACTTATTAGAAAGCAGGTGTTTCCGTCTGTGAGTTAAGAAGCCCCTTATAAGAAAATGAACAATTGGTGATATTGAAAGTATTTTCTTAAAAATAAAAAACCTACAAATAAACTTAAAATTACACTATGTGTAAATTACTTAAGGATAACAAAAAAATATTTTAAAAGGTGTTAAATTACTTTTAACCCTTAGTACTTTCAACTGTAAACACAGTCATCGACCGAGAATATAAAATAAAATAAAAATACAAATATTAGCATCTTAATTCTCAAAGGTCACGTAACTGGAGTGAAAGTGAAAGTCAAATTTTTTGAATCCGGAAAAAAAAAAAAAAAAAAAAAATGCAGATATTGAGGCACGTGGACTTGTATTACGTTTCTTTAAGTAAATTGATCCAAATTCTTGGTGTGTTGTGAGACAAAACGTAGTTACAAACAACATTTCTTTTAGTAATAATTTCTATTGATTCTCGTATGATTAATTCAGGGTAGTTCTTCAAGGGCCATATAATTTTGCACCTTCGAATTTAACTTGAATATTTTGCTTCTGGTTGAGTCTTGACAGGGCTGCTGGACGGTTGTGCTTTGAATCTCTCAAATATCCTACAAATAAAATTAAAAAAGTAAGAAAAATGTTCTCGGCTATCCAATGCTAAAAACATCATTTAACCCTTTGCACTTGAGAGGTGATTCTCACTGATCACTAGTGGGACGTTCTCAAAAGGTGGGCACTGTACACACATCATAACTTTAAGCTTTTGAATAAATAAATTTAATCATCATTGACTTTAATTTTTTTTTTTTTCACTAAGTTTTTCTTTCTGTTCAGAGACAAAAACTGATATAATTTATATTAAAAGTTTTGTATAAATATCTTAAAATTTTAATTTTTTTTACTAAAGTGGTCAATTTTGGACATTCATAACGTTAACTGTTCCAATATACCAAGAAAAAAAAAGTTTTAACTTGTTTTCAGGAGATTCTAATGATAAACAGCGAATGCATAAAGGAAATGGATGATTGTTTATAATTTTGTTAACAAACCGGGGCGTGCCAGCAGTATTCGGCGCCTGTGTGCAGAACTGCATTTGGCGCCCTACATCCCCCCCCCCCCGAATCCAATCGCCTGTAAAAAAACTTTATCCCCCCCCCCAAAAAAAAAAAACTATGACTATTTATAAATGTATAGTTGTTATTCTTTTGGAGTTTTTTGAACCAGAAAATTTATTTAATAAAATATGTCTTGTTTCTTTACAGTTCGTACTTTATTTCATTAAATAAATAAATTTCTGTTTCCAAACATGCTTAAATTACTTGAAAAATACAGAAGAATGGCAACTATGTAAATAAAATTCGTAACACAGTAAAACCTGTGTAAATGAAAGTACTCTCTATCAAAATCCTACGTTACGGTAAAATTTCATTATCCCGGAGAAAGTAATTTAATGCAATAACAATATATTGCATCTAAAAGAAAGGTGTTTGTTTTTACTTTGCATGTATTGACGATGGCTAAGAAAATCTACCGCACATAAAGATCTAAAAATTTGGATAAGGATTGATGATGGTAGATGCACCGTACACCTGACACTCAGTTTTTTTTTTTTTTTTTTTTTTTTTTAATTAAAAACCCTTAATGATCATCGCAAAATGGCGATCTTTTATTCCTCAACGAGATCATGCTTGTGTCCTTCCCCAAGCAGTCCTTCCCATTGACCAAAAGCGTAACGTTTGATTTTTTCTGCATTTTGGGATTCCAGCAAATTGGGATAGAGTGAGATCCTGGTAAAATTACAAATAAATAATAATAAATAAAGAAAACCGATTTCAATGGTATTTTTAATTACTATTTCAAAAACCTTTTTATTTGGTAGCGATTCGCATCAGTTCTCATGTTTTTCATTTCTCTGAAGTTTCAAACGTAAAAAACAACAACAACAACAACAACTGTTGATACAATCACGGTATTTTTCAGGTTCTAATAATTTTCAGGTGTGAAAATATTAATATTTATTGTTCAAAAAAATTTTTTAAGTCATTTCAAGGATTCGCCAAACATATTTTTTTTTCTCTCGGTGCAAATTATCTCAAGATATCGTTTCCCAATTAAGAAATATGTGATTTGAATATCATTTCGCGTTAATAAATTTAAAAAAAATATGTATGAGGAATTGTGCGGATTTCCATTATTTATTTTATCAAAAATATATATATATATATATATATATATATATATTTTTTTTTTTTTTGTGGTCAAAATTGAAAGTTTTATATCTAAATGTCAGAAAATAAATACAAATTGAAAGTTAGCTTGAAAAATCAGACAGAAACATGAATAGCACCGCCGATATACTCCATTGAAGGCAGTGGGAAATCAACTCGAGCTTCGATTGGATGGATTTTCATTTAAAAAAGAAAAATCATACAAATTCAAGATTATACACTGCTAGCAATATAATGTTCGTTCGAAAATATTTTTATTCAAAATTATAAAGTCAAATCAACATGTTGCTGAAGACATTGCCCTCCCCACACCCCATCTCTACATTCGTTTGGAAAAAATAACATTCAACAAGGGCGGATCTGGAGAGTCCTCAAGAGGGGGGGGGGGGGGCGATTTAAAAAATTCGGAGACTCGAAACTCATGCGCGGGTCGGGACTAATATTTTCACTGCGGGTCGGGTTTGGGTCCGGTGAACTTCTATATTTTCAGAGGGTCGGGTTTGGATCCGGTTGACTTCTGTTTTTCAAGCGGGTCGCGTTTGGCTCCGGTTGACTTCAAATTTTTGAGCGGGTCGGGTTTGGTTCCGGTTGACTTCTATTTTTCAAGCGGGTCGGTTCTGAGTCCGGTTGACTTCTATTTTTCAAGCGGGTCGGGTTTGGTTCCGGTTGATTTCTATTTTTTGCTGCTGGCCGTGTTAGCTAATCAGGGGCGTGTGAAGAGAAAACTGCGCCTGGGCAAAGTTTCAGTTTCCCCCCCCCCTCCCCCAAACGACTTTTCTTGTGACAGGCCAAATATGATGTTGGTAGTATTTTGACGTCCTTTAAACTTCTGAGCATGAGGCGACCGCCCCCTTCGCCCCCTACCCTTTCGCACCACGCTGTAACCAATGCTTTTTCTATGGTTCGTATTTGGGTCCGTTTGACTGCTACTTTTTACAGTTGGTCAGGTTAACTTCTACTTTTTTTGCTACTTGCTGGGTTTTAGACCGGTTGATTACTATATTTTGCTGCTGGTCAAAAACAAAAATAAATGTTTAAAAATGTATTTCGTAAGATTTCGCAAAACAAATCTACAACATAAATATATTTTTTACGAATAACAAATAAGTAAGATGTCAGTCCAAATTGGGCTCGGGGTGAAGAATTGCACGAATCGCGTCGGCCCAATAATGCTTATCATACAGGCTGGGTCGGACACGGAACAGACGTTTAGCTTTTACTCAGGGCCGAGCCCCGACTTGGAAATTTTGATCAATACAGATGAGACATGAGTTCGGGCTCTTTTTTCAGGATTAGGTCCCACCCGATCTCGATTTTAAATCCGAGCCCGCCCAAACCCGAAACATTTTGCTTTATCAGAGCCCGAACTCGATAACGAAAGTATACAGCGGAAGAAAAATGTATAATATATATATATTTTTTAATGTTAGGGAAAAAATTATAATTTTTAAACCACATTTTCCATAGAAATGTTACTCTTAAACGAAAATTTAAATTTAATATTATCAAAAGAAAAGTTTGGTATAAAATAAAAATGTACTTAATACATACAAAAATTGTCATATTTTGTCTCTTTTAATAAGAAAACATTATGGACATGTTAGTGAACTGTGTTTCATAAATAAATGCATGGAACTTGAAGAAATTATTGTCGATTATTTGTCGAATCGGACAACATTTACCAATTTTCTATGAAAAGTGCACATTTTTAACTATAACCATTTCATTCCTCATAACAATCTTTTGGGATAGGTGTGACCCAGACAATAATATTAAATTTATAAATTCAAATTCCAATGCTATTATAGGAATAGAGGAAACACTGCTCAATTGCTTTCTATCAGAATAATATGGAAAATAAATTTACTTACGACCAAAAGTGACATCGTAAATTTCAGAGTACAGCTTCAGTATCAGCAGAATTCACAAAAAAAGCAACAATTATTAAAATTATTTCCATATGAAAAGCGATTACGACCTGTGTACGCTGTGTACAATAGAAATCTAAATTATTCGCCAACCGCAAACTAAAATTGAAAGAAAATATCCTCTTAGCATTAAATGTCTAAATAATAATAAAATAAACAACTGTATTGCAAAATAACCAATGCTACAAACAAAAATCAAACTAAATTCATTATTCCCGCCTTTTCGTTGGCGCCAGACCATTGTCGGAAATGACAAAATAGGTCTGTAGAAGTTACTAATAATTTGCTTTTAAAATAGCATCGTTTGCTAAAATAGAAAAAAAAAAAAAAAAAAAAAAAAACACAATTTCTGCTTCTTTTTCATTATAATCAAAATGTCAATATAGTGATTTGAAAAATAATAAGTAATGTTTAAGCGGGGAAAAAGCTTATTTAATATTTTCTATTCATTGATAAGTAAAATTTATAGGTTTCAGAAAAAATGAGTCCGAGTCCGAGCACTGTCTCATCTCTAATACAGACATTTAAAAAGAATGACTCCAGGCCGGACTCGAACAAGAAGAAAAACAAGTCTGGCCCGACCCAAATCGACAGAAAATAAAGATCAGGACACGGCCCGACTCAGAAGACCTGACCTAGCCCGACATTAGGGTGGGCGATTGCCCTTTCGCCATCTAGCCCCCCCCCCCGACCCTTCACACACACACACACCTTAGATCCGCCATTGCCTAATTCATGAATTGGCGCGGCCTGAGTCGGGCCGCGCAGCGCCGACCTTGGGCTTCAGCCCAAGTCCTGTTCAATGAAGATCTCTCATGTTGGTTTGAAACCTTTATGGGCCCAAGGGGGGGGGCGATCGCCCCATCCCCCCCTTTAGATCCGCCATTGACATTCAATATTTTACTTTAGAATATTTAAGGTTATTGTAATTGGCCTAGGTGATCCAAGGCGGTTGGTTAGCAGGACATAAAGTGCACGGGATTTTAAAACACGTTTTTCATAAATTTATATTTTCCCATTCATATTAACAGCCATCATTGTAGTTTCTAATTTATCTATGTCTAAATTGAACTTTTTTTGTTGTTGTTGTTGTTTTGCCATTTTAGTCTCTGTAACGTCTACGGTTATGTGTAATGCTAATAAGTGCTCATATTTCAAAAATTCGATTTTATGTTCGGAAATGAAATGCACAAATCTTACAATCATTACACTAATTTATGCAGTATTTGAATCAAGGGCGGATCTGGAGAGTCCTCAAGGGGGGGGCGATTTTAGAAATTTGGAGATTCGACTTTAATGCGTGGGTCGGGGCTAATTTTGTCACTGCGGGTCATGTTCCTTATATTTTTTATGCGGGTCGTGTCTGGGTCCGGTTGACCTCTATTTTTTGTGTGGGTCGGGTTTGGGTCCGGTTGACTTTTTTTCTTTGTTGGTCGGGTTAACTAATGGTTATACTATGGATCGCATTAACAGGATTAGAAAGTGCAGTGGTGAATTCAGACCTTTTTTCTCCGGAAGGAACTTTGTGGCTCCGGGGGGGGGGGGGGAATTACACTTTTTTTACGATTGAAAACGCAAAATTTCAAATTTTCCGGGTAGGGAATGTCCCCCCCCGGACCACCCCCTGAATTCAGCACTGATGCAGGTATTGTATTGATGTTGCCAAACTAGTATCGGCTGATGACGCACATTTATACTTATTTTCGTTAAACCCATAATCATTGAAAATAGCTCATATTTTAATGTTCCTGCTTAAATCTTTATAAAGGGTCAGTAGGCCCGCTAAATTTTTTTATCGGGCCAGCCCATATGGCCTGTTTAATTTTTTTTGCCGACTCGGCCCGTTTATTTTGTTTGTTGGCCCGGTCCGTTGGAAAAATTATTCTAATTTTGCTGGCCCGTAAGAAAATTCGGAACCATTTCGCCAGCTAGGCCAGGCCCGGACCCGTGCATACTTCTAGGCTGGGTCGGACAAGGACCGAAATTTAGCTTTTAATCTTCTTCCGCTTTTATTCGGAAGCTATTTAAGCTAAATTTCGCTTTTATTCCGAGCCGAACCCCGACCATGAAATTTTGTTCAGTGCGGACTAGAGATAAATTCGCGCTCTTATTCCACAGCCCGCACCCGCCTGAGCCAGAAACATTTCGCGGCATCAAGAGCAAAAGCCCGATAATGAAATTATACAGTAGGAAAAAATTGCATAATATAAAAAAATTTCCAAAAGTAATTACCATTTTAAAACTACTTTTTACATAAAAATGGCTGTTACGAAAATTTAAATTTAATATTATCAAAAGAACAGTTTGGTATAAAATAAAAATGAACTTTACACATAAAAGGATTCTAATATTTTGTCTCTGTTTTAATAAGAAAATATTATAGACATATTGATGAAGTGCGTTTCATGAATAAATGCATGGAACTAGAAAATAGTGTCTACTATCTGACAAATCGAACAACATTTTTAAATTTTCTGCAAAAAATGCACATTTTAACTATAATCATTTCATATTTCATAACAAGCCTTCGTTATAGGCATGACCCATGATCCAGAAAATAACGTTAAATTAAAAATTTTAAAGTTCAACACTTTTACAGGAACAGGGGAAACACTTCTCGATGGGAAGAATATGGTAAATACATTTACTTACAGCTATGGCATCAGCAGAGATCCAAAAATAAATGATAATTAGTACAGTTACTTTCATATGAAGAGCGATTACGACTTGTATACGTTGTACACACTAGAAAATTAAATTATTCGGTAATCGCAAACTAAAATCAGAAGAAAATATATTTTAGCGCGATTATTTTTCGATACTTTTTTTACTTATATATAAAAGTATCAAAATATACTTTTGATGTCTAAATAATAATAATTATAAACGATGCAATCGCAAAATAATCTCTGGCACAAACAAAAATCGAACTTACTAAAGACAAATTCATTACTCCCGCCTTTTTTCATAGGCGCCCGGATGTCGCGTCGGTCATCGGCAATGCTTGAACATACATCTATAGACGTAGATATGATTTTTTTTTTTTTTTTTTTTTTTAGTAGCATTAAATATTAAAATAGAAAAAAAAATGTGCTTCAATTTCATTTTGATCAAAATAGCTAGACATTGATTTGAAAAGGAATAAGATATTTTTAAGGGGAAAAATGTTCTTTTACTTTTTTCTATTCATCGATAAATAAAATTTTCAGGTTTCAGAAAAAATGACTCCGAGCCCGTCGACCAGAATAAAAATAGTGCCCGCACTCGAATCGCACACGAGCTCAGTCTGAACCTGTCTCCTCTCTAATGCAGACATCTAAAAAGAATGACTCCATAACCAGACACAGCCCGAGCCCCGCGAAATTAAAAAGGCGCGCCTCGGGGTGGTCCACGTAGAATTCAAGTTAGGATCTAACTCATTTCCAGCGAGGGTGCATGTCTTTTTGGGAAACTTTTTTTAGCCCAAGAGGAGAGGACAATCACACCTTTGTTCCCCCCCCCCCTCATTAGACCCCCCATTGGCCCCGACCCAAACCTGAAGAATAATAACGATCACGATACGGCACGGGTCTGAAAGCGAGAAGACCTGACAGAGCCCGAGTTTCGCGAATTTAAAAAGGCGCGACCCGGGGCAAACCGCGCCGCACCGGACTCGAGTTAGGATTCAACTGATTTCCTGAAAGGATGCATGTCTTTTTGGGAAACTTGTTAGCCCAAAAGGGGGTTTACCTAGCCCCTGCCTTAGATCCGCCATTGTACGGGACAGAGCCTGGGCTCGAAAATTTTGGTCCGTGTATACCTCTAATAGGAAGGGAGTCCTAGCCAGGCCAGAGCTGGAAAAAACAATGTGGCTCGGTCCAGCTCGGCAGAAAAAAAATAAGACCCGACCTGGCCCGGTTTTGAAATTGTAAAGACCTAAGAAGTCCCAGTATAACGACCGGCGCGACCCGACCTGGGTCGCACCGGTCTCGAATTTAGGATCAACAACTTTTCCGTGCGGGCATCTGATGTCGTTCTGAAGCCCTTCAGTGGGCTCAAGGGGGGGGGCGATCGCCCCATCGCCCCCCCCCCCCCCCCTTAGATCCGCCATTGATTTGAATAGACACGAGTGTACGCAGGGAGTGCAGGTGCAGGGAAATATAAATTAGATTTTTAAACAGAATTTCATTTGAATTTTTGGAATAGAAATTAATTTAGTGACCTTGGAACCTTTTCCAGGGAGGCTCAAAATGTTTTAGGGTAAACTGAGGCGCCCATAGAACCTACGGTACCTGGACCTTGTTGTACCGAAGGTTGAAGGAACACTAATAGCACCCCCTTAGCTACGGCCCTGTGCATAGTCCCCAAGTTCTGGTTTTACATTTTTTCTTTATTCAGTATTCTCCAAAGCGTCCCCCACGGACGCCACGATTGCGCCCTTAGGTTTTCTTGGCACCCATTGGAATGTATCCTCTTATTAGCTATTAAGTTTAAAAATCCTTTTTAAGGGATACATTTTTAAAAATTAAAAATATTTGAATAGTTTTCTTGTAATAGTTATCGATGACCTTAAATAAGTTTTAATTATTTAATGCTATTAATTTGTTATTCAGTGATTAAAGTTTCTATAGCTTCTTCATCTACAAAACTTTTGAAGATAGATTGCCCTCTGAAAATCTAATTTGAAATTTATTCTGAATTAAATTATTTTAAAATAGTTTCTGAATCATAGGGGACTTATAGCTATCAGCGTGAAATATACGCGCATCATATAAGACGTTTCTAACATATAAGTCTACCTCTATTCATGGACTAATATTGTAGGAGAAACTTTTACCAGTATTTCCGAATAGTAATTTTCTTCTTATTTATGATAAATTCTGAAGAAAAGTGACAATTGTTTCTTATAAATAATAATAAAAAAACAAGTGAAATTTAGCTACTACGGTAATAAAACTGTATATTACGCTTTTCCACCGCAGTGAGATAATAGTGTTGCATATTTTCAGCTATGTGAATTACGGCGCCTTTCATTATTTATAACTATATGAGGTGCACCTCTGTTTTATAAAGGTTGGACAGGTCTTGTCTAAATGATTTATTAGAGGACTCATAAGTAGAATAAAATAAAATTTTAAAGAAAGAAATTAACATTTATAAATAATTTGTATAAGGTAAATCTATAAAAGATAACTCAGATGCTAAGAAAATATATTTTTTATATTAATATTTTTTTTAACATTTGCTTCTCAACTGAAATTTTTAGGCGCCTTTACTGCTTTGGCGCCTGTGTGTGCCGCACACTTTGCACACTGGGTCGGAACGCCCCTGTTAACAAATCGCACTACCAATTTATTGTTTTTAGAAGTTAGAAGGACTTTTCTAGAAAGAATTTTTCTGTATTTTTTATGTCCAAAAGTAACGATCGAAACAAAGGTATTATTTTCACGGAAAACACGTTAAGTACTTTAATCTCTTTTATCTATCTTTAAAATCATTTTTGTTTAATTTGAAAGTATCTATATGTACTTTCGTAACATTTTTTTGCAATAAATGCACTTTGCACAAATAAGAAATTGGAATGTCCGAATTGAGTAACGATCTAAACGCCGATTTTTTTTTTTCCCGTAAATTTATTTTTAAAGATGATCTGATGCCCTGAAACGTATAATAAGATATTTATTATATTGTTTTATTATAAATAATTATGTGTTTTGTGTAAATAAATCGTATTTAGTACCTGTAATAATATAATTTTACTTAGAAACACGCTTAACTTTCACATGTAGATTGATTAATTAAATGCTTCAATAATAAATTTTCCAGAATAACTGCTGTCTTTTAATGTCTGTACATAAGTTTATAGACTTATATACTGTATTGTAAAAAAAATTTGGCCTTAAATTTGAAAATTTAAAAAATCACTAATAGTTAACGTTTAATGATCCCACGCTTTGATATGCGTATATGGGTGCTCCACCGGAATTTTAAACTGATTTTCTTCGCCTCATCGAGTGGTCGAATCTGTGATTAAAAGATGGCGAAATAATCTGTAAGATATTAGTGGTGTCCAAAGCATTTGGTGTTCCGATTTACGTGGGACACCTAGCACTAGTAGTGAGTATAGGAGTCACCCCTCGAGTACAAAATGTTAAAAATATTGAAACAAAAACTCTTTTATAGGATTAGAATTAGAGATGAGGTGTTTTCGAATGAGCGAAGTGATTCCTTATATGAAGAATGAACAATTGTTGATAATCAAAGCATTTTCTCTAAAATAAAAAAAACCTAAAAATAAATAAATAAATAAATAAATAAAAAATAAAAAGCTTTAGCAGAGATCGACTTTGGCTATCCAATGCAAAAAAAAAAAAAAAAATCATTTAAAAGTAATGAATTAAGAAATCTTTCATAGGATTAACATATTAAGATAACTATAGGGTTAACCCTTTGTGGCGCAGTGGTTTCATAGACATGCCACTTAATTTTAATTCCCAAACACCACATTGGCACCGGAATTTTGTTTAAAACAATTACTGTTTATTGAATGCGTGAAATACAGTGTTTTCTTATTTAAAAATAAAGTTGTTTTCAAATTCCGGCGTCAGTCATTAATTTTAACACTTAAGCAATGAATTTGCCCTGCGCCGCAAAGGGTTAACGGGTGTTTTCGTGTGAGTGAAGTAACCTCATATAAAAAAACGAACATTTTCTAGCAATTAAGGTCTCCATACGGGCATACTCCAAAAAAGTTGAAAAAAAATTACAGAATATTCTTTTCATATGAATATATATGTTTATAGAAGAAAAAAAAGTAGGCGGAACCTCGACAAAGCGTCCGTAAAAATAAATAAATAAATAAAATAAAATTTATTTGACGATTTTTTATCGGTTGTATCGGTTGGAATAGAACTTCAAAAATATTCTTTTTAAATATCAAATACACATTAAGAAAAAATGCTTCATGCTGAACTTGTTTAAATAAATTTAAATTAAGTAATTTTAGTTTGTTTTAACTATAAATTTGCTATATCGATATTTCTATGTATTTTATAATGAAATTTAGTTATTAAAAATTACGATTTAAAAGGAAATTCAAGATTTATATTAATTAAAATGATTTCAAGTTCAAAATTAAGTCCAATTGAGCATTGTAGATTCAATTTCGTTGCTATAGAAATGATTTCTTAAATATCGAAACATATAACTTCAGCATTTTTCATCTTTTTTTTTTTTTTTTTTTTAATAATACGTTTTTTATATAGAAAGATATTTTTTTCAATCTGGTTTTTTTTATATATGAAAATATTTTTTCAGTGATAAAATACATAACTGTAGCATGCTTGAATTTAAATTCTATAAACACATTTGCACGCATTATAAAAATCTATTAACAAACAATTTTCATTTGCATTAAAATCCTTTGCTTTTGGCGATGAAAAGTGCTGCTCGCCAAATCGCGTGACGCTTTCGTCTTTTTACACCGAACATGCGAAAGTATTTTATTTTTACAAACTTTCTACTATAGTTCCGCCGCTAAATTTGACTGATTCTTTATTAGATACTTAAATTAATTATTTTTTTCCAAAATATTTTGAGTATGCCCAGTAAGGAGACCTTCCTTGTATATAAATTTCCATAAAAATGCCTTATCGTAACCTTTGACATCCCTGGGTAACTTTGTTATCTTGTAGGCGGATGGGTTTATTACTGCTTTATATACCTTTATTGGTGTGTTTTGTGAATTAATTATGATTATAATTGAGATAATTAATAATAATTGTGATTAATTCTCGCTTTTTCTACAGATATTAAACAGTAAGAGAAAAATGACGACCTATGAAAACACATCAGGATTATCGCCAGAATTATCGCAATTATACTGAAGAGAATGTGGCAAACGCAATGGACGCTGTAAATAGCATAAGTAAAAACTAGCTGCTACAACATTCCAAATACCACGTAATACTCTTGTCAATGAGTGCCTTGAAAAGCATACCCAGTCTGAGGGTCGTTATGAACACTGTTAAAAATCTTGTGCTAGTTTGAACCAAATTTTGGTGCTCAATAGCTGCCACTGCAAGATGGTGAAACCCTGAACCAATATTTGGAGCTCTTGTTGAAGCATTGTTTCAATAGTTGGAACGAAGTTGAAGTAGGAAGCTCCAAACGGTTGGTACGAGATTTCACCATCAGTAGCTACTGAGCACCAAAATTTGGTTCAAACTAGAGCAAAATTTTTAAAAGTGTAATCCTTATTCATGAAGAGGAGTTGATTTCCAAGACATAGAGAGCCGTGGCTGACTGGGATTTTCCCTTAACGGTGTTACGATGGTAATTAAAAAATACCGTAATTGGAAGAGTTGATATTCCTAGATTGACTAACAATTCTCCAGGCGATGATAAGATCAATGTTTTCATCCAGCGGTAAAAACAATAAAAAAATCTTTTTTTTTTTTTTTTTTTTTTTTTTCACATAAATCTTAAAATTTAATAATTCAAATACCCTTAGGTGATCTAAGGGGTCTCTTTTTTTTTTTTTTTTACTTTAAATAGATATCTAAGGTAACTTTATCATAAATCGTCTATTGTGAGCCTTTAAAGCATATTTGTAATTAGTTAACAAAGTAGCTCCAAACTCGGAATAACTTTGGCACCCTTTTCTTTTCTTTTCGTTTATTTTTTTTTATTTTATTTTTTTTTTTTTCCTTACAATATTTCTCGTACACATTTTTATCTGCTTTGATGTTGATGGATATCACTAAATCAAAACGCCTGTTTTTGTTTGTTTTTTAATTTGTATTTGAAGAATTAAAAAAAAAGTTGTGTACAAAAATATGTCAATATATAAAATTTTAAGGTAATTCAAATTTGACAGGCAGTAATTGGAAATATCAGACAACAAAAAATGATAAGACGAGATTCGTTATTATCGGTACAGTGATAATCAAGATATAGCTTGCATATCTGAAACCTCTTTAAAAATTTCTAATTCAGAAAGTTCCTTTACCTTCTCTGAAATAATTTTTTCACAACTCATTCCTGGCAGATAAGAGATCAAAAAAGACATTAACATTTTATAAGATATGTTGACATCTTGTCTGATACAATTATATCTCACTGAAAGTCGAACTCTGAAATTACTATTTATAGCCCTCGTTTTATTAAAGAAACACCTATTTTTTGAATCAGTATGATTAGTTTTTTAGAAATAAAAGATCGATCGAAAATTCAGTTTCATTTTCAGCACAAATCTGAGTCTCGCGGAAAAGGCTGCTAAAAATTTGGCCAAATCAAAATTCGACCGAAACTATCTATATTTCGAAAATCTTGTTTCCTTCGGAAATTTTCAATATTACTCATTGATTTGAACTGTATCGGCTCAAATGAAATGCTCTTTATTTATTGTTATGAATTTCACTGTTCATAATTACACTGGTTTACGCGGTTTATATACTTTCGCCGAAATGTGTATTTTTTCATAGATTCTAGCTTAGCGGTTCTCAAACTATGAGTCGCAGAAACAATTGAGGTTTGTCACAAAAATATATTTTGTATTTCATCTGTTAAAAAAAATATATAACAATTTCAATAGCAAATAAAATTTCAAAGGAAATTAATTGAATACACAAGCTAATATCCAGAAACATCCAAATAAGTTTTGAATTCCTTGATGGAGTTCAACCCAAGATAATCGTGTGAACACGCTTTTTATACTTGGCTGTTTCTGAAAAAAAGTGTAGAAAAAACTGTGTGTTGAAAGTGAATTAAGGTTGAAATTAACAAGTTTCAGCTCTGATAGAGATGTTTTCATAGTAAAAACCAGCGTTAGAAAACGATAACTATTTTATAATAATTAAATGTATTCTTTATTATCTTTTTAGTACGTACTTATTTTTAGTCACGTACCAATAAAGTTTGGGAACCGCTGTTCTAGCGCATTGAGTACGGGAAAATTGTTGAAAAAAATCTGCTACGTCTAGTATTCATTAAATACTTAAAAGAATACAACATGAAATATAAAAATAAAATAATTAGAAATGATTGATTTTACTTTACTTTATATAATTTTCTTGATTTGTTTCTCTTATAATAGATCAACAGTAGTCTGCTAAAATACTTTTGTCTCAAAAATCTTTGTGTGTGTCTTCAAAAAGTGTAAGGTCTTGGTGAAAACGCTCACCCTGCTCGTCACTCATGGCGTCCAAGTTTTCAGCGAAAAAATCCAGATGCAAATGGAGAAAATGTATCTTCAGACGCATATTCTCACCTATTGCATGATGGTTTTTTAATAAAACAAACGCATCATTTTTATAATTTTCATCTTTATAAATCTTTTCCTAAAAATCCATGAACGACCGTTGTCCCCGCACGGATGTTTCACGCATTCAAGTGTGCGAGACCAAAGATATGTCTCAATCTTCCCTATGTTTCAAAGTGTTCCCTTCTCACATACCAAATATTCGCCATTTTTTTATTAACTTTAAAATTAAAGATTTGCAAAAAATCTTTTCGTGTTGGCAAAAAATAAACTCAATTTCGGATTCAGCGCTACAGAATACTTAAGAATCAATATCAAAAACTGAAAACATGATGTAATTCAACTTTTGCAGGGTAGTGTAATCTAGTAACATTTGAAAGTGTGCATCATTTTGTAAAGATCCAGATAAAAATCTAGGATTAGTTAAATCTAGACGCTCCTATTAAAACGCAATTGGTCTGCCAAGTAATATCTTGGGGGAAAACACCTAAAAATCGATTTTAACAGTTGACTCATAGGTTTACCATTGTGCTTTTCTGCACCCGAAAGTATGAAATCATGGAGGATTAAGAGCAGGAAAACATAATGGCAAACCTATGAGTCAACCGCTAAAATCTATTTTTAGGTTTTTTTCCACCAAGATATTACTTGGCAGACCGATTGCGTTTTAATAGGCGAGTCTAAATTTAACTAATCCTAAATTTTCCTCCGTGAACTGCCTGTGCTGCCACTTCTTGGTTTAAAAGTGTTTTCTAAAATATTTGGGATTTTGGGTTTGAGAAATGGTCTGAAAATGTAAATCCCCACCATCTCCCAGAACTCCAACTCCAAAACCTTTCAGAATTCGAAATTACCTAGAAAATTTTCTTAATTTCAACATTGTTTAAAACTATATTTAACTGAATATTATCCTTCCAAATCTATTGAAAAAAAAAATAGTTGTAAAAAATTATGCTTATCTCCCCGATCTTGATTATATTTATGCTTAACAAAAGCTTTTTAACCCTTTCAGTAGCAAGTAATTATATCACTGTAAGGTTGATTTACACCATAATCTTCCAAAAAAAAAAAAATAAATAAAATAAAATAAAATAAAATAAGGATAAGTAATTTTACAAATTTCTCCACCTATATCACAAAAATAATAAAATATTAAAAACTTCTAATGCAAATCCCGATTAAAATTAAGGGTACATAATATATTCCACCGCCTCTTAAAGTGTTCAAAAGCGTCCAATTCCATAAAAGTTATTTTCGTCCGAATAATAGGAAATAATGAAATAAAGACAAAATAATTTTTTATTACTTTGCTGAAACTTCCCTGCATAAATAAAAAATTATAAAAGAGATAAGCGTCACATAATTCAGGTTAAAAAAAATATGGGTGCCCTCTAAATAACTCTTTCTAGAACAAACAGGTGGAAAAGTTATCTCATTTGGAACAATTTATCACGAACTGCGAAATTACTGTATGCTTATCATTGAATAAAATAGGTATATTTTTAAAGTTTACTCGTTTAAAGAAAAAAAATAAAATAAAATACAAGCGCCTGATAATCCATTTAAATTGAACACAACGAAATTACTATTTGTAGAGTCATTTGTTGCTCTTCAGCAGAAAAGAGTCTAATTTAAAATTAAAATGTTTAATTCAATGGATTTAGATAATTTTCGTCAATAATTTAGAAAAAAAAATGATTTTTCAAGCATGGATTTTGAAATACTTTCCAACACATTCAGAAAACATTCACGAAACTTCATTATTTAATAAAGCGGAAGGTGATGTCTGATTAAACAATTTGGGACACGCATCTTCGGAACATGCGTTCGGAAAAAGCACATTTAAAAACCAAATTTCAGCCGTTACCAACCATAATCGGGACAAAATATCCGAATTTTTTTATTTTATTTCATTTTATTTTATTTATTTTTTTGGTGCTGTATTGTATATTATGTATGTGAGTAGTAGATTTTCGATTCTCAAAACACACTTCATGCTAGTAAGGAGATCAGGAGCGTGCGAAGAGAAAACTGCGCTCGGGGCAAAGTGGCAATTTGGCGCCCCCCAACCCCAATTCTTTCTTGTTAACAGGCCGAAAATGACGTTGATAATATAAATTTTTTATTGAAGTTGATAATATAAAATTGGCGCCCTCTAAATTTCCTCGCCCGGGGCGACCTCCTCCTTAATCCCCCCCCCTCCCCTTTCGCACGGCGCTGAACGACATGTATCAGCGAAGTTCTCACAAGAAATCTAATGACGTAAAGCCCAGTCCAAAAATTATGTGCTGAGGGATAACTTTTATAAATCTAGCCTGGGACCGATCTGATTTTTCAGAGAGAGATGCGTTGGCTTTGGATGGGATTAGACCAGCCTCGACGATAATTACGGCTGTAGTATCAGCCGATGGGCATTTTAGCATTTTATTTCCCTGAATCCCTCTTAATTTTAATGTGCACATATTATAATTATTTTGGAAATCATTTTTAGGAAAATTTAGATTCATTTAACTGAATAAGCTCATTGATTAAACTAAAATCTTTCTTATAAGCTCTAGAATTATTATCTAACACACACACAGTGGGCGCCAATTTTTGAAAAATATTATTGGGTTGGCTCAAAAATATTGGTGGGTACAAAGATATTTTGATAAAATGGTACAACCAGTTGTTTTTCTTTGAATGGTGGACAGCTGGTGAAAAATGAGACTTTTAAGTCGAGCTATCATGTTTTAAGATAGTTGCAATTTTTTAAAATTATATTCTCATATATTTTTCCTTATAAAGACTCTAATATTTATTGCAATATCATCATATCATGAACATGACACCATATTGAAAAAGCAGAAAGTTAAGCATTTACATTTTAGTCATTTTGGATTCATGGGTATCAGTCGGAGAATTAAAACGAGCGGTCACAGGCAAAATAAATTTTGTTCTAGGGAGAAAAATGAATAATAAAATGATGATGAAATAAATAACGTAATAGATCAATAAAAGTTGGCACGATAGAATTCAAAATTATTGGGTGGGCTCAGAGGCCCCACGGGCCCATATTAGTTGGCGCCATGGCACACAAACATATATACAGTGGCGGTTAAAAGTTTCCGGCCAGTTAGTTTCTTCGATTTATTTACCAAAAGGTTTCAGCAAAGAAGAAGCACAATTGCTTCAAAAGTTAGGAATATGTGAATGACCTCTGACCACGTGACCATTTTGATTGGATATTGAAGATGCTTCATGCAAAGGGATAAAATTCGAAGTTCGCGTGTGCAAAAGTTTCCGGCCACTAATCATTCTTTAGTTTTTTTCTATCGGTAAACTGTTTTTTGGTTGTGTTTATGAATGAACCAACATGTATAGCATATTCTGAATTCAAAATTGAAAAGTTCAACAATTATTGTTCATAAATGAGTGATTAGTTTGTCGCTAAAAGGCCAATCTTCTCGAGATATTGCGGCAAAGTTATCGATCTGTAAAATCGACCGTAAACGATATTTAAAAATTATATAAAGATGTCCGTGGCCTTCAGGACTTTCAGAAGTCCGGGAGATCCCGGAAAATTACTATTCCTGTGGACAGAATTATCAGGAGAAAAACAATTGATAATCCGCATAAAAATTCCGCTGCAATATACAGCGAATCACGGAATGAAAATATTGCTGAAATAAGTCCGTATACCGTATCAACATGCTGACGTGATGCATAACTTTATGGAAGAGTCGGTGTTAAATTTTTTTCAGAGTTAAAAAAAATACATACGTACCCGACTGGCGTTTTCCAAAAAACACAAAGTTTGGTCAAGTGAAAACTGGAAAAAAGTTTCTGTTTTGGGGGGGAGCCTCCCCCCCAAAACATTCGTGAATGTTGTTACACTTGGCAAATTCACAAACTTAGTTGGCAAATTTTCTTTAAAATTTTAATAAAAACTATAATATATTTTCAATTTTTGATAGAATTGGCAAAAATTACAAAACTAATTGGGAATATTTTTAACCTTTTGACAAATAGGAACTATATTATATTTTCTACTTGTGGTAAGTTGGCAAAATTGTAAAATGAGTTGGCAAATATTGAAATTTGACTTGGCAATTTTAGGTCCTCTCCCCCCTCAATAAAAAGTCTTAGAGATGGCCCTGGATGGCAGACACAAGGTCCAATGACCTAAGAACAAAAGATATGATTCGAGCTATGTTATTCCTAGAATGAAACATAGCGGAGAACACGTTATGCCGTGGTGAGTATTTTCTTCAAAAAGTGTCCATCCGTTATTTGAAATCCACTGTCATGTGAATGATACAATGTATAAGGATATCTTGCACGATTATTTTCTGTCTTATTAGAGCAAAAAACTTGGTATCAACTATTTTTCTTAACATAATAACGACATAAATAATGTATACAAACCTCGATAAGCAATGGTTTTCGCACAAAAAAATTCGTTTTAGAAATGATCAGCCCAAGCGCCCAACATGAATCCAATAGAAAATCTTTGAAAAGAAGTTGACCAAAGTCTGCGGAACTATAAATATTCCAACTCAGCCGAAATTTCGCCAAAATTGCAAGAAATGTGGGGAAAACGTACCATAAACGATCTTTAACCGTTGATTGTACGAATGTCACGTTGCTGCGCCTCACTACTTATTACCAAAGCTAATAAAATAGTAATACGATAAAATATTAATTGTAAATGTTGTTGATCACTGTAATTTTCTATTACAATACCACTTTTTTACAAACTTGTGAAGGTGGCCGGAAACTTTTGAGAACATGCGTTTTCTTTTATACTTAATTTTGTCTGTTAAATTTATTGATATTTACATGTTCTTCTATAAGTAAGATCCTAACTATTATGTTAATAAAATGTATAAATATCACTTTGAGATTCCTCTTCATATGGGTATATTTACAAATTAACCGAAAAATTTTTGCTGGCCGGAAACTTTTGACAGCCACTGTATACTAGATTAGTATTCAGAAAATTTATTTTAGTTAGATATAGGGGAGAGGGGGGCACCTTTGAACACTCTAAATATTTCCCTTCGAATAAATTATTTAAAAAAAAATGTATATGGTAATACATTACTGCTGCTTCAAAGGAATAATTATACAAAGCTGTTCCATTTTGTATGAACAGTACTGTCTAAACAAGAATGTATTTTTCTCCCTCTTGAATCTAACTTAAGAAAATAAAGTTGTAAGATTTTTATTTACAAACTTCCATCTCTAAAATTTTAATTTATTATTCAATGCTTAAACAAAGATGTTAGCTTTAGTTTATAAGCTTTCTTTTACTCAAATGCTTCAATCGAATTGAGTAAACCGTTGTAATGTTGAACTCCATGTGATGGGGCACCATTGAACAAAAAAGTTGGGGCACCATTGAACAGCGAAAAAACATCGAATAAACTGGTGATAAATAATAATTGAAATAATTTAAAGAGAACACTTGAAGCTGTGAAGTAAAGAGTTGTTAATGTATCTAAATATTATTATTTCTGATTTTTTTATGTGAAAAGATTAATTAAGAATGTCAAAAAACATGGGCTTATACTGCTAACAATGCCCCTTACTGCACACATAGGTTCCATCCTCTGTATGTATTAGGGATGGGAAGTTTCAAATCTAAATTCATTCATTGGATAATTGCAAATCCTGGATACAAAATAATGATTCATGATTTAACAGGTTTCCAAACATCATTTCTGGTTTCCGTAATATAAAAATCCGTAGTATAAAATGGAATTTTATATCAGGTCTCTTAAAAAATAGCGAATGAAAAATTTTAATTTCCCAGAAGCATCAGATATCACATTGGTGTATTTCAAGGATATAGTAAAAAAGTTTTTACAACCAAACACAACTGAGGGGGACACTTTGTGTTTTATCAACAATGAGTTTTGACATCAACTTTGATGGATATAAGTTTGGTTAAATAACAAAAATATTAGTAATTTCAACAAAATGTAGTTATTTAATTTTATTCATATTACTTTATATTTCTGTAACATATGCAATTTTAGGTAGCTTTCATTACAAAAAGTAAAAAGCTACCTATGGCAGCCGTCCGGAGGAAAGCACTTCCGGAAAATTTTGGTATATTTTCACCGATCATGACCCCCAGACCCCAAAACCACCCTCCGTTCAAATGTTGACATATATATATATATATATATATATATATATATATATATATATATATCTGATTTTTGTCATGCGATAACTAACGTATTTATGAACCGATTTGAATGAAACTTGGTATGTACATAGTACATACAAATGTCCCGACCGAGTTCGTTGGTCAGCATCATCAGCCATTTTGTTTCAAAATGGCGGCCATTTTAAATTTTTTAAAAAATTTAAAATTTAAAATTAAATGCGAAAAAATTAAAAGATGAAAAATATTTTTCTTTTACGTATTAGAACTTAAAACAAAGATTCCAGAACATTCTTTATTTTGTCTATATCTTAAAAAATGATTGAGTTATAGCACTTTGAATTTTTCTTATGGCTGACATTTTGAAACGATCTGATTTTTGTCACGTGATAACACACGTATTTATGAACCGATTTCAATGAAACTTGGTATGTACATAGTACACACAAATGTCTCGACCGAGTTCGTTGGCCAGCATCATCCACCATTTTGTTTTGAAATGGTGGCTATTTTAATTTTAAAAAAAAATTTAAAATTTAAAATTAAATGCGAAAAAATTAAAAGTTGAATTTTTTTTTTTTTAACATGTTAGAACTTAAAACAGCGATTCCAGAACACTTTTTATTTTGTCTATATCTTAAAAAATGATTGATTTATAGCACTTTGAATTTTGCTTATGGCTGACATTTTGAAACGGTCTGAAAAATTACCTCTGTTAATAGACTCGATTTTCTGGCCGATGAGAATGTTCCATAATAGGCGTTGGTCAGAAAATATTTTTTAAAAACAGAGATAATTTTTCACGATTTTTTTTCTTTTAACAGCGTTAAATTAAAGTCATATGGCACACTGTAACGCTCCGGTCAGAAGATGATTTCAGTGAAAAAAAAAAAAAAAAGGTACAATATAAAATACTGGAAAACGGAATCAACTAATACTTTTTGTTTATATACAATAGCTTAAATTCCATAAGGGATATTTTATACTCAGGTTAGGACTTCCAAACTGATATTATCTGGGCGTTATTGTTTGAAGTACGTTTTCAACGAAATTACCGTATTTCCTCGTGTATACCACGCACCTTCAACTTAAGAAGAAAAAAATGACGTTTTTAAAATCTCGTATATAACACGCACCATAGATTTAATATGCAATTAAGTGAATAGCCAAAAGAATTTAAATAAAGAAAGTCGAAACAAATATTACGTTAGGCTAGGAAACAAGGCGAAAATACATTTTTAGACTTCAGATATGGAATAAATAACGGGGGTTAGGAGAGAGTGACGGCCATGAGAATTGCTAATTAGCATTTAAGTAACGTCGCTAGCGTTTTTGTATTTAAAAAAAAGTGCAAGTAGTGATATAAAGATGCAGCAATGCTTCTATTAAGTAAGATTTTCTAGTTTTAATGCCTTATTCGAGCACATTTCTTAATTCATATGCATATCGTGTGATTACTTCAAGCAGTAAAAATATTCCGTGTATACCGCGCACCTATGAGTTTTGGCTTAGTTTTTTGAAAAAAGTGCGCGTTATACACGAGTAAATACGGTGTGTTGTTTTCCAGCTATACTGAATTTTTGTATGATGTGATAGTTGCATCATCTATAGTTCTTATGTATTCAAAATAATTCGGAATCATTATCAATTAAGACTGGAATTATTTTCAGTAATGTTAGTTTTGGAACTTTCTTTACAATTTCAAAATATCAAAAAATTAATTTCTTGCGTACCTTCTTTTTTTTGGGGGGGGGGGGGATGAAAAAATAGTTGTACAGGCATTCATGGATAAACAATGAATAGATACAATTCGATTTTGCCGAAGATCTCGTAACATATTTTTCGATGTATCGAAAGTGTTTAGCAATCTTTGTTTAAACGTGATTTTTTTTTTTTTTCTTGTTTCATTTGTCTTGGTCTGAGTTTATTTAAAACAGCCAATAATATATATCAAATTTATATAAAACAACCTGCGACCCGGTTACCTTTTATGTGCGGGCCGAGCACATAATCATTGATTCATCACTTAAAAATTGCTTGAGATGTGCATAAAAAATATTTAAGACTTTCACTGTTAATTTCTATATTTTCAAGGAAGACAAAATATGTCATGTTACATGTAATTAATTTTAATTATGATATACCATCTTAAATGCTGTTATCTTATTTAAAAGGTATTTTTACCTGTAGTTGTTAGTTTTGCTTCAGTGCTGTGTTTATATGTCTTAAGCTTCAACGATAATCGAATTTTATTCTAAATTAAGTTTCTACTATATAATTCTACAGTTAAAAAATTAAAAATAGTTTTTGGATCTAGCAAATGAATGTATAATTAGCGAAAATCTCATATTTTTTCTTTAGAACTTAAAAGTCTGCATTTTTATATTATAAAGTTTATACTTATTATGTAACTTTATGGTTCATCATATGTCGCGAAAAAGATTTGCACACAAAAATTTTACATAGTATTTCCAAACAACAAACTTCGCTATCTGTTTTTATAACATTTGTAGTAAAAATCTATAAAGAACTTTATTGCAATCTGCAATAAAAATCATCATTAGGGGTACATCAAGTGCGCCCACGAGTAGGAGGAGATCATCTAGTGCGCTTGCAGCTTCTTTCCCATCTGTATCTTGTGCGCTCAAGAGAGTGATATATGTAATCCATCATTCTATTGAGGGTTGCCTTAAAGATATTTTTTCCTAAATATTCTTCTGGGTGAAAATCGAGCCATCGTAACTATTGGCGACAATAGTCATAACACTTATAAACACTTGGTCTACATTCATCTAGCATTGCATTACGTCTTATAGTGACTTGGACAAAAAACATTTTTTTATTTATAAAGGCGGTGTTTAGTAAATATCACAAAGATTAAGGTAAACGGAGAAAAAGTTACCAAAAAAAAAGAAGAGCGGGGAAAGAGAAAATAAAAAGTGACACGGAAAAAAAGTGACCGCGAAAAAAAAAAAAAAAAAAAAAAAAAAGACAAAGAATTTTTAAATATTAAACTTGTCGATAAATAAAAGCTAAAGATTAAAGTGGTAACGAAGAGTGAATTTTTTATATCCTGATCAGTGGGATAGATAAGATATTAATAGAATAAATGAATAAATAATGGGGAATGTCAAAAAACAAAATGTTATTCATGTTATTATTGCATTAAAATAGATATTTCATTTTAATTATTAACCCTTAGATGATATTAAATATTAAACTTACAAGGAAGTTTACGGGCATACTCAGAAAAATCTGAAAAAATTACAGAATGTTCTTCTCATATAGTTATACATGTTTATAAAAAACATTTCGGCGGAATCTCCTTATAACGTCCGTAAAAAAATAATAAAAATTTCGTTTATTTGGCGATTTATCTCCGGTTGGCGAAAAAACGAAATTTTGAAAAATACGCTTTTACGCTTCGAATACTTTTTAAAGAAAAAACTTTCTATGTTCAATTTATTTAAATAAGTTTAGTTTAAGTAATTTTAGTTTTGCATTTTTACTTTACTTTAAGTGTAATTTTGTCACATACGTTTATACATACTTAAACAAAATGAAATTAATATATTTTATCATTTAAAACACAATTTAAATTGATTAAAATTGTTCCAAATTGAAAAATACACTGTTAAAAATCTGCTGCATTTTGTTGCAACGCATTCCCTTGCTTGCATAGAAAACGGTTACTTGGCCGTGAAATGGAGCTTTCTCATTGGTTGGAATAGAAATATTATATACAAGCGGAGGAGTGCGTTGCAACAAAATGCAGCAGATTTTTAACAGTGTATGACACGGCCAATTCACGGTGCTATGGAGCATTCTCATTGGTCAGAAGAAAGATATTCTTTAAAAGTAGGGGAGTGACGTTGCAGTAAATGCTGCAGATTTTTAACAGTGAAGTCAATTGAAATCAATTTTCAGATTCGTTAAAATCGTCTGCTTTTGGCGAGGAAATGCACTGTACGCCAAATCCCGCGTCGCTTTCAGCTTTTCACGCCAATTATTCCAAACTATTTTATTTTTTTACATATGTAATAATGTAATTCCGCCGCTAATTTTCACTGATCCTTTATTACCTACATGAGTAGTTTAATTCGTATTTTTTTGAAAAAATTCTGAGTATGCCCCCAATGGAGACCTTCCTTGTTAGTTTCATCATGAAGAATTGATTTGAAAAATGATTACATATATTTTTAACGGAAAGATATAAAATTGGAATGCCTGATTATGGAAGGGATTTCGAATCGAACTTAATTTTCCATTTTATGATAGTTAAATTACCTATCCAGTTCTAAGCGATCGATCACGTGATCACCCGTTTTTCTCCTGCTTTTTGGCCGATTTTTCTGTTTTCGTTGGGAAATGTGCTCAAAAACGTCAACTTTGAAGGCTTGTTATGAAAAATCTATTGTGCTTTTAGAAAAACAGAAAATTGAGTGCAATTAGACAGTTTCTGAATAACAACACCTGTTATTTTCATGCGTTTCCGAACAAAAATAAATTAATGCACGTGCCACAAAGTGGCCCTTTTTGATTTAAGAACACCCTTAATGTGTTATTTTTTTCACAACATTATTTTCATCCATTCATGTATTAGATATTTTTTCTGAGTTACCAAATAACTGATCCAATATTTCTATTTAAAAATTTGACTTTTTATTTTAAAAAGTTATTTAAAAATTAATTAACAAATATTTTGCAGATGAAAATCATAAAGTCAAATACAACATATTATTTAAAATGTATATTTTTTTCATAGGAGATCATTTATTATTGAAAATGATATTTTATATTTATAGATATAAATAAAAGCTTAAAATTATATTTAGAGCAGATGTGTTAATTTAATACGAAATTAGAAAATCGTGTGGTTGAAAGTTTTAAGATTTAAGGATGTTGTAAGAGTTTTTCTTGAAATTTACAAAATTATGTACTCACTTTTAAACGCAAAAGCATGCTACAGACATGATTTTGAATTGACTTAAAATTTAATAAACTTTCGTTTTTATATAAACTGAATTACATGTTGAATTATAAGCGGTTGTTGTTCGATAAAAATTTTATATTTTACTATTATATAACATCTGAAAACTCAGTTTAGAGTGCTTTATTAAAATTTAGTTCAAAATCTAAATGCTTTTTAACAGCATTTTGAGAAAAATTGCTTTTAATGAAAATTGGAAATACCGTCCGATTTCATACTATCTAAATAACAGTATCTGTCACTCTCATCCAAATACAAACAAATGTGAATTCTGGAATGTAACCAGTTTGGGTTTGAAAACAATCTTAAGGCTGTTCTCAAATTTAAAGAAGCTACTTTCTGACACATTTCTGAATTCATTTTTGCTTGAAAACACATTAAATTAGAAGGTTTCTAATTCAGATTTTAATCGAATGACTTTTTCATTTCATGGTAAACGCATATGATTTTACGGAACATACAGTAAAAGTTAGAATTTTCAATCAAATTCTCGGTATATCAGTGCAAGAAAGAAGAAAAAATTGTTGTTACGTAACAAGAATGACTTATAACTCTAAGTAACTTATTTATCTGAAAATGGAAAACGCTATTTAATTAAAAATCGCTTCAATATGCCTGTTAATTTTTTTCCTTTTTAAGCATAAAAATGAATCAGACAATGAGTCATAACATTTTTTGTTGTCAGCAGGGAATTTTTGAAGTATCTTAAGTGCAACTTAAGATAGTAAATGTCTTTACTCCCCTTTTAGATGCATGTTTTTCCAATGAGAAAGCATTTCTCAGTTTTGAATTCATAAAGAGATTCAATGTTCTTCATCTTCTTATAATTAATTTTTGTAAGCATGTGCATAAGAAAAACATGATTGATTGTAAGAATTATATATTCAGTAAAAATCAAATTTTATCAAAAAATACAGATTTAAGTTTCAGTTAAAAAGTCCTAGGATGAACATCTAAACTTAGAATGAAGCATCTGAATGTACAATAAATGAGAAATTAGTTTAAAATTGAAGAAAATATTTGTTTCCATATATAATTATGCTATGTCAACTATTTAAAAAATGTGTTTCTGAACAAAAAATAATATGCTTGAAGAAAAAAAATATCATACTGTTAGGTAACAAGTATTATTTCTTCATAAAATTTTCTTTTCGCAAGTAGTTTAAAATTTTTTTCTAATGTTTAAATTTCTTGTGAAAAAATATGTATACGGGTTTTTTATCACCATACTTTTATTTATTTCCCTTTTTTATTTATATATTTTTTTCAGTTTGTGCACTTTATGTTAACGGATATGCATTTTTATACTGTACATTTTTCTCTGATTTAATAGCTATTTTTAACAAAAAATTTTACTATATATTATTACATACAATTTTTGTGAGTTGAAGAAAAAACAGTGACAGCCGAAATTATCGTTAAAGCGCCCAATTTAGCGAATTAACGCCAATAGAAAAGAGTCTTTCTAACTAAAGAAGCTGTCACTTCGTGCCCATCATATGTACAAGAGACGGGAGTGATAACGATATCCGGTCACTTTGACGCTGAGCGCACTTGATGCAGGGAAAGAAAAAGAGGGGTCGGCATGGGCGCACTAAACCGGTCTCCTAAGAAGGTTTTTGTAAAAAAATTTCTGGGACGAATTTTCAACTTTAAGGATAATATAAAATTATTATATTGCTATATTGTGTTATTTTTGTTATTATGCAATTTTATTTATACTCTTTTAAGCGTGTTGCGACCCGCCTAACGTTAAAAACACTTCTTTGCGGCCCGCGACAAAAAAAAAAAAAAAAAAAAAAGTTTGAATGCGGCTGAATTTTAAAACATCATTTTTTTTTTATCCAACTCTTATTTACACTAAAAAAACATAGCCAAAACTTTATCTTACACCCATATTTTTTTCTAGAAGCGATAAATAGCATTATAAAGTTCAGATTGAAAAGCATAGCGGAGCCTTTAAAAAAATATTTTCTAGAAAAGATTACTCTGAGGAATAAAAATGTCTCATTCAAAGCAATTTATCTTCTATTTTATTCGATCACGGTTATCGCAATGTGGTTGTCGTGGAATAAAGTTTTTTTTAATAGCTAGATAGTTTAAATAACAATAAAAAGAAGTTTAAATCAATTTGTATGATTTCTAGTTTATACGGAGAAATCTTGAATATCATCTGTTGTATTTATTAAAGATGAGTTTCTCAATTCTCTTTCTGACAGGCTTTTTAAAGTAAATAACGTCCAATCCATAAATGTTGCGCATTTTTTCAATATTTGTGACTCCCTTTCCCCCACCCCCTATGTCAGAAAGTGTCACACTTCACTTTACCCCCCCCCCCCCTAATCACATGTCACGCTATATTATGTTAACCTATACTTGCAGTTCAGAAACAAAGCACTACGGTTTAGATCCTATTTCAAATTTTATTTTTAAACTTTAACTATGTGTTTTAGTATCATTTGTGAGCTGATAAATAAAAAATATTCGTATACTTATTTTGTATAAAATAAAGTTTGCAAAAAAAAAAAAAAAAAAAAAACTTATTATAGAATAGTAATAAAAAAAATAATACGGAAGGGCAATTGAAAATAATAGTATTTTGGAGTTTGAAATAGAATTTTACATATTTGGCTTTAAATCTTAACTTTATGAACACAAAATATTTTAATTTTAAAATAACTTCATAATTTAATCTACTAAATTCCAATGCTTTTATTTTAACCAAAATGTGCGATGTCACATTTCTCTTTACCTTTCCCCCCCCCCCCCCTTGTCAGAAACTGTCACAATTTCATGAACCTCCTTCCCCCGCCCCCCTTTAAACGTAACATCATTTATGGGCGGCTCCTAATCCAAAATTTCGCACTCCTCAAACGGCTGCAAAAGACGGATGTATCAATGAACGACTTTATGGGATATAGTGGAAGTTTGGCTTTACAAGACCAAAATGTTGAAAAATAAAAAAATTCCAAAACCAGTATTAATTTGCGATTAATTATAAAAGGCCCAGATGTCATATACGCACCACATTGGCCAGTTTTTTTTTTTTTTTTTTCTGACGCCAATTCAGCGAAAACTTTGTTTTCAAATACCAGTTGCATGTATATATATTTAATTATTTTCTAGTATTTTAAAAAGGAAATAATAATAATAAAAAAAATTAGTTAATAATTATGGAACAAAACTATTTATATCTTTTTATAAAAGAAAATATACAGTTTATTAATAATAAACAATAATCACTGGGTTACCATGTGAAGCATAAAATCACCATTTTGTTACAATCGCGCAAATGTGGTGTGTGTATTACACCAGTGCCTTAAAAATATATATACGGTCAGAATATTGCTCATAACATACGTATACACGCATCACAAAATTAAAACAATGTAAAACACTAGACTTTCATAGCTTTTTTTTTTGTCATCAGTTATTTTTTTCACCTCTTTTTCTTACTTTTCAAAATATCCTCATCTATAAATGAATCTAGGTGACACGAAAGGGGAAAAATTGGCACTTTTCTAATATAGGGGCCTTGGCGGAGTAAAGAAAATGCCCATGACGAGAGAACGAAATTTGGCAACATATATTGTTTGGTTAAGGCAGTTTTATGTGAGACTCGTTTCTGTCTGCCCAATCTACTAAATAAATTAAATCCATTCTCATATATGAGAAAAATCCATTCTTATATATGAGGCGATTTTTTTTTTTTTCATCACATGGAATAGGTTGCCAAATCACACAATTTGGCAACCTATTCACTGTTTCATATACACAAGCAATTTTTCAATATTTATGCAGTTTGTTCCATATATTTATTAATATTTTTGTATAAAAACGGAAGTAAATTGTAGATAAAAAACAGCAATTTTATTAGATTTAAATAAAAGGTTTATAGATTATATGAATTCACAACAAGCTTTAAAATTCATATAGTTATTTTTTTATATAGCTGTTAATGTCATTTGGCTAGAGATCTCACTTTCTGATGCTCAATTTACTCCAAGCTTTAAAAAATACACCAAGACCCCAAAACTGGAAACGTACAAAAATACAAAAATATAAAGGTGTGAGGCTTATAGAACAACAATACACCGTTGACAAAATTTGGGAAAATACATACTATTTCCATCTGTTTTAAAGACCATCTATTTTTTGACCAATAAGGATGTTCCGTAGACTTTTATGTACCATTCTCATTTGTCAGAAAATAGATAGTCTCAAAAATAGAGCTAATTTTTCGCGATATACTTAACAGCGTACGCTGAAAGGGTAAAAAATAATTTCTCCTCTAATTGTAAGAATCGCCATCAATGGGCGAGAGGTTTTGACCTCGAAACTGATAGACGGCAGGTGCTGGGCTCGAGCCTAATCGCGCCGGTCGGCCTTGTCGTTCAGAGTTTTCCTTAGTTTTCTTCGGAACTTGGATTTCCTTACGGGTTAGGTTCCCTTAGAAAAAACCCCACCGATGGCACACCTCCTAGGGTCTATATCCCTCTTGCAGATGGTTGGCCGTCACAAACAAAATCAACTAATTGTAAGAAATATAGCCAAAAAATTATATTTATTAGTATTCTCATAACGTAACTTCTCTCAATAAACAAAAACTTACGAAAAATGATAAATAACATCATAAATCCAGCCGTAAAAAATCGGGTGCCCTTTAAACTTGCTTTTATAGAAAGGCTTTCTCAAAAGAAAAGAAAATCGTATCATTCAAAATAATTTATCTCTCGTTTTATTGAATTCAGTTATCTCTACAGGGTTGTCATGGAATAAAAGCAAATAATTTCTAAAATAGCTTGCTAGTTCAAGGAACAATGAAAACAAGTTCAAATCAATTTGTCCACTGTCCAAGTTTATATGGAAAAACACCAGAAAATGTCATATTTTTCAAACCGACTGATTTGATATAGGTCAGTATGGGATATTTATGGTGAAATAAGCTCGAACCGAGTTATACGTGAATGTGAAAATAGGGAGAAAGTGACCTAAATTTTTCGACTCGTGAGGGGAAATTTAAAAATAAATAAAGGGATATCGTGAGGGCAATACGCATAGTTTTCATTGCGCGCACGTGAGGTTGAGATAGAGAGTTCAGTGATCTGTGACAAATTTTATTTTGATCTCGCTTGGCATCATAAATAGTCTTTTATGAAAAATTTCTATGCAGCATCTGGGTATAAAAAATTGTTTCCGTAGGGAGAAAAAGAATAACGAAATTGAAGCAAGTTATAAACAAAATATTATAAGAAAACTGCATTACTGACAAATTTCGTTTACGCACCACACAGTAAACAAGTTGGACATTACAAGTCAAACGTAGCAAATGAAGAGCGTTCGTACTATAACGGAGTTTTTAAAATATACAGTATTTCGGATTCGGATACAATACAATATCTGAAATCTTTTGTGTGTCCCTGTAAATACTAAATGCTTTCTATTATACAGGAATTAACTTACATAAACCTCAGCAATGAATAAGAATTTCATAAAATGTGAAATAGCTTAATATAATTAAAACGCTCAATAAACAATGTTTCCCCCTATACCATTATGTAACAGAATGCTTTTGCGTGGCCCTGTATATTAATAAAATCATTCTTTGCACCACAGATAGTACAGAATGTATATTTTAGTATATATTTCATAGATGCATATGAATTGTATTATGTTCGAAAAAGTGTAACATTATTAAAATGCACTTGAAATTATTTTTTCCCTTTGACCGTAATGTAACGGAATGCTTTTGATTGTCCCTGTAATTGAGCTACATACCCGATTTTCATAAAATTTGAAATGCATCGACAAAATTATGTAATACATATATATTTTAAATTTCAAATGATTCAGCTGGATAGTTTTTGCGTTGTTATATCCACACAGATGGATGGGCAGACAGACGGACAGATGGATGGGCGGACAGACGCACAGATGGACGAATTGAACGACGGCTATAGGTGCCACGTATTTATGTAGAGGTAAATTAGCCCCAGAAACCACAAGACTTCGACTGACATGTATGTGCACAGTTTCGATGACTGGGCGAAGTTCAAAAGCCAAACCCGGGAAAATATTTGCAAACTAAGTGCAATATGGAAAAGTGTGAGAATTCGAAGATTTTGCGAAAGAGAATGCCTCCGTCTGCGGTGCCGAGCAGATGTGGCTGGCTAACGCTCATGTTTTTATCGGGTCGAGGCCCCGATCAAGAACTTGCGTTGGTAAGGGGATCGGTTGCGATCCATTATTAACTTTAACCAGTTATTTTGTGTCTGTATATTTTATACTGCATTTATTCCAGAATTCTATGTTATTATGTAGCAGTTATATAACCAAGAAACTTATTTCTAATTAAATATTCATTCAGTGAAATATTGGAACAGTTATTTATTTCGAATACCCCGATTCTCATCCGCTCCACTTCTACATTTATATAATTACAAATGCACCTATACGAATGCACCCTATCTTTATGCGAAACACTTAAAAATCCAACTTTAGTGGTTGACTCGTAAGTTTACCATTGTTCTTTTTTGCGCTCATAAGTCTGAAAACAAGGAGGAGTTATATTTTTCTGGGAGCAGAAAAACATAATGGTAAACCTATGAGTTAACCATTAAAATCGGGTTTTTAGGTATTTTCCACCAAGATAAAACTTGGCAGACCGGTTGCGTGGTAACATGCGAATTGAGATTTAACTAATCCTAAATTTTCATCCATGAACTCAATGAGGTAATTATATATGCTGCCGCCTCCCGATCTAATAACTATCACGAAAACTTGTAAACTATATTGAACAGTTTTACATGAATCTGTATTATAGAATAATTATGATATTTGTGAGAGAAGTCATAATTCATAAGAAAAGAAAAAGAAAAAGAAAAAGAAAATTAAAAAAGAAAAAAAAATTGACAATGTTAGACATATTAATGTGAGACAAGCTACATCTATTACTTCTTAAAATCATCAAATTTGAAAAATAGGTATATTTTGTAATTTCGGTACTCAGAGAGGAATGAATCAAATAAAGTTAATTTTAAAAAATGTACTCATCATAAGGGGTTAGCCATTAAACGCATTTCAAGAGAAGGAAGATTTAGAAAGTGTGACACAAAGTAACTTAAGAGAAATTACCACTTTGGCTGATATACGTAACTCTGTCTTTTAAAAATAATTCATCGGTTAATAAATGATGATGATAGAGATGATGACCATAACAATAATGACAGTAAATCACAAAATCATATATATTTATGATTTTTTCTGTCGGTCGAGAATAGAGATATCTGGAGCATATCTAAAACCTTGTGATGTCCGGATTTTATTTGTTTTCTGATTGGTGCATGTTTAATGTCCAGAAATTGAATACTTCTGTTGCTACGATAATAAAAAAGAATTAAAAACTACAAATAATAATAATAACAATAACAATAACTCAAAAATAAACTTAGATACAGCTTTTAAACAAATTGCATTTAAAACTTCATTTTTGTCCCTATACGACAGGGTAAAAATGTGCAATTTTTAGAAGTTTAAAAATTCGCAGTACCGACAATTGTAAAACTGAAATTTTATTTGAAATTTGTTTATGATTGGTACAGGAATATTTATGTTTAATCCATGGCGCACGTAATAGAGGACTCTCTTATTACGTAAGCCACGTTTTGATCATCATACAAATGATGTTCATTATTATTATTTTTTTAAATTAAATATAGAATTTATTTATAAGTCCAAAATTTTAGAATTTGAAAATATCATTTTCCAAATTAGTAGGGTCGGAAATGTTTTCCAGCTGGATTTTTGTGACAAGTTTGATATTTTTGTTTTATTTTGTAGCTTTTGACATGTAGATTCCAAATATCTTAGGTGCCATTTTTTTCTTACACATTTTTTGGGAGATTTTCAAGATGGCGTCAAAGATGGCTGCCGTTTACTGACTTCTTTAATATTTGTAGAATATTATTGACCAGTATGTCAAACTATATGTTTTTAGGGTCCAGAAATACAAATCTATAGTTAAAATAGGCGTAAATTGTGTTATTTATTATTTATTTATAAATTTACTACAAAATTACTACTATTGCTTGTTTTCTCTTTTGCTGCAGATGTCAAAACTATATGTTCGCTGGATTATACTTACTAATAAGAATGACTGCCTCATAAATATACAATGAATTGTTTAATTTGCTTGAAAGGTGAATAATTATGTCAAAAACCTGAAATAGACAATTTTGAAAAACTGAAAACTGAACGCGCTTTGTAACACATGCTACAAAGCGAGCAAAATTCGTGAGTCAAATTAAATTCCATTCTGTCTACTCTGTAAATTCAATTGTTTACTGGCAGTCAAAAGTGGCTAATCCGTGTGGGAGACTTTCAATTTTGTGTTGCATATCTTCATGCTTTAGGAAAATACATAAACGGTAATGGCCTTGATCGCATAGGTATTGAAATTTGTAATCTCCTGAAACAATTCGTCAGGTTTTTGGAGGGAGGAAATGCACTAGAGGGATAGAGTTTCATATGACTATCATCTTGGCATGTTACCACCTTCTCTTTGAAACACTGCCACATTCAACAATAATTAGTCCCCCCCCCCCCCAAAAAAAAAAAAAAAAAAAAAACTTATTACCAGAGAAATTGCACAGTTGTGAAGTTGAAGTTTTAAAGTTGGAGGTGAAGTCACCTTTGTTTAAAGAGATCAAAGCAGTAGTTGAAAAGGATTGTCTTCTACATGTTACACAATGCAGTTTTCACGCGGCACAGTTCCTATTACAAGTATGTATACCAATTTAAATGTTTGCTATGTTTCATCCGTGCTATTCGTCGAGGAGATTGGGCATTGCATCTCACGTCATTAGAAGAACAAATCAAATATTATTTTACTCATGATTTATTTCATTATGCTAGACCCATTCTACAAATGAAGAACCCTAAAAAAAAAACATATCCAGAAGTATGGAATTCTCTTGAATCTTTTTGTTCTGCAGTATCGAAATAAAATGTGCTGTTTACGAAACTATTTTCAGATCACAACTTGGAACAGAAAATCAGAAAGAACAGAAGCGTCTTCGAAAGCTATTTCTTGTGTACACCAGATGTCAAGTTTCTTTGAAAAGTACAGTCCAAATGAAATCTCTAAGCAGCCGAGGAGACACTATCAACTTCAGACCTCCAAAACACTATGAATTTTTCACATTGCAGCCATTGTCACAGAGAGCATTCGGAATCATTGCGGAGGATAAAATTTCCAAGATAATATCACACTAATGAATATTGCATCATCTATAAAAATTCCAGTATCTATGAAGAATGCTATTCTGAAACTTGATCAAAAAGGACAATTGGAATTCGGAAAATTTGTAAGAGATAGACTACAGAGTGAACACGTTAAATTGTCAATTTGGCATCCAATGAAAAAAATGAAATTGAAAACATTCAGTACTTGGAACAAGAAGACTGCATTTAAGATTGGTGATAAATTAGTTAAAATTCGAGAAGATGGGCAACTTCTTGCTCGTTTTCTCGTAGTTATGCAATCCAGACCTCAAATGTCTACAAACCTAGAACATGCAATTGGGAATTACGAGTTTTCTATAATACCAAGATCATTGTTTTCTTCTGATGGGTATCTTCATATTCCATCTGACAAAAGTTCATTTATTGCAGAAATAGAGCAATACAATCGTTCTCCCGTACATGAATCATTAGCATCCTCGATTACTTCTCCGCTAGAAAAAGTGTGCATTATAGATGGAATGACAATCGTACAATCTATAAAAAAGACACCTGCCATGAAAACTTGTGAGGACTTTGTAAATGCTTTTACCGAAATCATTATAAAAATGACAAACAGATACACTGAGGGGAGAATAAATAATATTTGATCAATACCTTGAAAACTCATTGAAGGAACAAACTCGTAAGAAAAGATTAGGGGCAACAGAACCTATAAAATTTACTATTTCAAATAGTACCAATATATCTTTAGTATCATTAAAGACGTTCCTTTCACACAATGAAACAAAATCACAGCTAACCAAATATCTTAGGAAGAAGTTACTACAGGTTTTTGCTGTTAGCATCAAGAAAATTGTTGTCGTTTTTGGCAATAAAACATACAGTAATCAAGCAAACGTTTATGATTCAAAATTATGTGATCATACACATGAAGAAGCAGACACCATTATACCTCTTCATGTACTTGATATAGTTAAATATCACGATAATTGTGAGATAGATGTATTTTCACAAGATACAGACATTTTCATACTGCTGATTGACTTGGTTTCAAATCGTCTAGTAAACAGTGAAATCAATTTTGTTACTGGTCGAGACAACAAACATAGGAAAATTAATATTAATGAAAGATGTAGAGCAATAGGTGATCATAAAAGCAAAGGTTTACTAGGTTTACATTCATACACTGGTGGAGACTGGGGAGGAAAATTTCTGGGCATTTCAAAACAAAAGTGGATAAAAGTATATATCAGTCTTCCGTGTGATGATGATATTATAACAGCTTTTCAAGAACTTGGGGAACCTAACGTTGATCCATTATCCAATCTGTCGTTATTTGAAAAATTCACCAACTTGACTTATTTGAGAAATAGTAATTTTTCAAGCATTTCAGAGCTAAGATGGCACCTTTTCAGAACTAAAAGTTTTGAGGGAGAGAAATTACCACCAACTATTGGAGCACTGAAGCCACATATTCTACGATCCAACTTAATTTGCACCACTGGAAAGGGCTACAAAAATCCCCGACCTATTGTACCCCCCACTTATTGGAAATGGTTGGGAAATAGATAGCGAAGGAGAAATTACTCCAGTCAAATCCCTGGAGTTACTTGCGCCTAAAGGCGTTATTGAACTTGTGAAATGCGAGTGTAAAAGAACATGTACAGTTGGGAAATGTTCCTGTTTAAAGAACTCTTTGGTTTGTACTACCCTTTGCAAATGCAGTGACTGCAATAATACAAAGGACTATCAATACCATCCCAGTGATAATAGCGATTCAGAAGAGGATACGTGATATCCCAGTAGTGTATATACATATAAATGCAGTTTTTAATAATTATTTTTAATATTTTCAGTTATTTATGTTGTTTCATTTAAATATTTTGGTTGTGTATAACTGATTAATAAAACTGTAGTATATCCGATGTCTTTCATATGTTTGTAATTTATTTGCATCTTATCACTTAAAATACTTAAAAAACTTGATTTACTCCTAATTTTGTTTAAAATTTGTATTTCTTGACCCCGAAAACATATAGTTTGACATATTAGTCATTAATATTCAACAAATATTAAAGAAGTCAGTAAATGGCAGCCATCTTGGATGCCACCGTAAAAATAACCCCAAAAACGTGCAAGAAAAAAATGGCACCTAAGATATTTGGAATCTCCATGTCAAAATCTCCAGTATACGACAAAAATATCAAACTTGGCACGTCAGTCCAGCTGGAGCTACATTTTACGACATTTCAAACCCTACTAAATGGTCATTGTAATTTGTTAAATTATTATTTTTTCTTTTTCACCTCTTCTTCTTCTTCTTTTTTTTTTTTTTTTTTTGAGACAATAACCGAGAAGTTCAATTTGGTTTGCATCATTTCAAAGAGGGAAAATTATATGATAGTAACAGTAAAAAAATAAATAAAAATAATAATGACAGAACTATAAAAAGAAAAGTTACACGCGTAGTGCATAACATTGCTTTAAGATAGCTATTCCCAAACCTGTTATTACCCTAACAAGTGCATTTTTTATGTTATACAGAGAATGTTCAGTTTCTGCTTCAGCGATTCAAACACAAAGAAATAACCAAGGTTGGCGTTGGCAGCAGGGAAATTTTCGTTCTCCAGCGGTGACGTCATTTCGTAATAAAGGAAATCTGGTTGTAAACGGAAAGTACAAAAGAAGCTACTAACAAAAGGTTCGGACCGCACATTTAGTTAATATTTTATAGCAGAAGAAGGTCAAGGGCGTTAAAAATTATGTTCCGCTGCTTTTTCAGAAATACTGCAAAAATATAATCAACAGTGAAATTCAAGTTTAGAAAATGCATAAAGCTGCTCAGTGGTGCAATCGTGAAAGAAACAAAAAATTAAAAAAAAAAAAAAAAACATAGAGTATAAGCCTTAAGCAGATGGTATATGCTCAAGGCACGGGGTGTACCCAACAGTGTATAGACTATAGCTTTCTTGAGAAACAGAGGGTATACGGAGTTCGTTAAAAAATTCAGAAGGTATACAATATTATTTATACCGCGTATATTGGCCATTACATCCCGGTTGTTTTTGTAGATTTTTAACTAAAATGATTTCATAAAATAGACATTTTTGATGTGACAAACTTTTATAACAAAATAACTGGCTTAACAACTAACTATCATGACGTCAGTACAATGCCCTTTTTAACTGATTTTTTTTTTTTTTTTTTTTTTTTTAAGGCACAGTATAATTTTCCATTTTAATTTGGGATTGAAGAGCATTCCAAGCATAAGATTTCAAGTTCGTAAGAAAATTTTCGCCTTTTTTTCATTATTTTCAAGGTTTGGGAAAAAATAAGAGAGCGCAACATCAACCCTCCCTGTGAAAGCACTGCTTTCTCTGGTTTAAGTGGAGAAGAATGAAGATAATTAATTCTCCACCATTTAGATCTTGGTGCAAAACAAACATCATAAGCACATGCTTCCTGCTTTATTTTTCATTTTTTGTTAAGTGAATCAGCGATCGGTTTTCGCATTAAGAATCCATGAAAACAGAGTCCTCAGAATGACCTCAGAATAATTTATCGCAATGTAATCATTTTTCAAATTTACATACCTTATTTTAAAATGTCTGGGAGAAAAACAAAAGTAAAAACTAGCTCGGTTGTAGGTCGTCTTCAGTTATCCTATGAAAAGAAAAAAAAAAATTGTGTGAGATATTTTTAAAAAAATCTCCCATAAACTTTACATTATTATCCGGGTCATTTTCAGTGACTAGTGTAAGTGTTGCATCTTCAAGGTTTGAGAGAAAGGAGAGAGAAATTTCACCCTTCACTATGAGGTGAAAGCAGGGTTTTTTCTGGTTTGAGGGGTCCGGAACACAAAAAACTTCAAATTTTCTTTAAAAACTTTTATTGCATTACAAATTTCTTAGATGACGTTTAAATCATGTTTCTATCTTAGTTGAAAAAGGGATATTAATTTTTTTTCGTTTTGGTTTGTTTTCAAAATCTAGCATTCAAGGCAGTGGGTGTCATAGAAACAAATTCTTGTAAAAATGCTTTTTTTTTTCATGATTTTTTTTTATTTTTTATTTTTACTATTTAAATTGTTATAAATCAAAAACCGTTAAAGTTAAATGGTTCAAACTTGGAACATGTCTTTTTCATTTGTTTTATTTTAATTTAGATATAGCATATTTGAAAACATATCTATATTTACTTTTAAAAATATGATTTTTTTTTATAAATTACATCAATTTTTTTTAAATTGTTACTTTAAAAATTTTTTAAATTAATATTTTTATAGATACTGAATCAAAATTAAAACTTATATATTTATATTTATTCAAATGAAAAAAAAAAAAAAAATAATAATAATAATAATAATAATAATAATAAAATAAATAAATAAATAAATAAAAAATTAAAATCTACAAATAACATTTTGAGTTTAACAATCATTAATTACACCATTTTTTTCATACATTTTTTATTTTAAATTTAAAAATATATACATACGAAGTTTAATCATGCGATTTTATTTACAAATAATATGGTTAACCATCACAAAAAGTTTCAAAATTTTAACTCAATAAATATTTTATTTATTTATTTTTATGTGTTTTAAAAGGAGAAGATGAAGATAATTAATTCCCTTCAGCTCTTGATGCAAAACAAACATCATAAGCACATGCTTCCCGTGTGCTTTTGTTACTAAGAAAATCAGAGATCGGTTTTCGGATAATGAATGCATGGAAACAGAGTCAGAATAATTTATCGCCCCGTAATCATTTTTCAGATCTACATATCTTATCTTGAGATGTCTGGGCAGAAAAACTGTCTTGTTCACATATTTTATTTATCATTGTCAATGTGCTTAAGCCTTCACTGCACCATGTGTGACATCTGGTATATACCGTATTTACTCGGGTATAACGCACACTTTTTCTGGCTTAGTACCGAATCTACATATAAGGTGGGGGAAAGTGGGGATGTAAAACAGATAAGAGATAAGAGCAGTCCAATAAAATCCGATAAACCAAATCATGAAATTCGCCATGTTTGAACACAGATTTGATATTTACGAACATAGAGAGGAAATGTCTTTCACAGTCACCACCTATTGTGCAAGTCCATTAAGACTCTCCCTAATTGATACTTCCGGCACAACTGAAAGTAACTTGGTATATTTCCCCTCGCAGCGAAACATTCTTTATACAACAGATACACTCAATGTAGATAAGAACTTTAAAAGAGTCAGTAGAAAGATAATCTTTTTTTTTTTTTTTTTCTCTTTCCGGTAGTATTGTATTCAATGCATAAATCTATGAGATAGCGATAAAAAACGTAATAAGATTTTATTGATTATATTTTCTATAAAAATACAGAATCATGGATCATTTTTACCGTTATAAAATAAGCTGTATGTAATTTGTTACATCTTCAATTTTACTCAAATATCAAGGAATATTACAAATACTATTTTCTGAATCTAGGAAAAAAAGTGACCGGAAAAAAGTTATCGAAAAAGTGACCTAAACTACAAAAGCGGAAAAACGTGACACGGAAAAAAAGTTACCGGAAAAAAGTGACAAGGAAAAAAGTTATCGGAAAAAAGTGACAAGGAATTGATTTTAGGGATTTATTATTGATTTTGACTATTCATTAGTAAGTAATGAAAGGGGGATCGGGGGGTGGCTCATAATTTAGGTAAAGGGGATTTTTATGCTGAATTAACTGTTTTGGTTCAATTTTAGGATATACGTTCATACTGAAAAGATACTTGCCTGATTAGTTTTGGGAAGGGACAATTACTTCCCCCCCCCTCCCCCATTCGCCCTAAATCAGATAAATGGGTTTTTATGAATTATCCAACGTGTGTGAAATTTTGGATATAGATTCTTTCTGAAAAGGCTTATATATAGTATATAATGCTTGAAGAGACTTCGGAGTTTGAAATTTTGGACATAAGTTAATTATAATAATACGTATCTCTGATTATTTATGGGGTGCTTTTGCTTATTAATAAAGGAGGGGGGACGGGCAATTATTTCGTCTCAAATTAGATAAATCGTTTTTCATGCAGAATTACCCGATGTATTTCGAATTTTAAATATAGGTACATTCTGATTAGGTGAATCCCTGAATACTTTTAAGGGTTTAAAGGCTAAGTATAGAAGGGGAATAGAATATAACCCCCCCTTAAATTAAATAAATGGCTTTTTACGCAGAATTATCCGATTTGCTTCAAATTTTGGATGTAAGTTCATTCTTACAAAGCGTATCTCTGATTGGTTATGAGGTTATTTTGCTAATTAAAAAGAGGGGGACAAGCAATTATCCCCCTTTAAATTAGATAAATTGTTTTTATGCACACTTATCCGATGTATTTCAAATTTTGGATGCACTTTCTTTCTAATAAAATGAATCCCTGAATAGTTTACGGGTTTAATGACTAAGTATAAAGAGGAGAACGGAAGATACCCCCCCCCCCCCATTAAATTAAATAAATGGCTTTTTACGCAGTATTTTCCGATTTGCTTCAAATTTTGGATGTAGGTTCGTTATGATAAGGCGAATCCCTGATTAATTGTGGGTTATCCCCCGCTCAGCCCTCTATACTTAGCCATTAAACCCTTAAAACTATTCAAGGGTTTATTTTATCAGAAAGAACCTATATCCAAAATTTGAAAAACGTCGGATAGTTGTCAAAAAAAAAAAAAAAAAAAAAAAAAAAAAAAAAATCTTATTTAAGGAGGGGAGGATAATCGTTCGCTCCCACTTTTTAATTAGCAAAAGAACTTCATAACTAAGCAGGGATACGCCTTATTATACAGGGCCGTAACTACCGCCGGGGCAGCCGGGGCACTGCCCCGGGGCCCCCAACTTGAGGGGCCCCAAACTGATGATTAAAAAAACTATTGATTTTAGTTTCTAGTCTAAGTTCCTATAAAATGCCCAGCACATACCTAAAAGTTAGTAATAAAAAAAAAATCAAAGTGCTAGAATAGATGTTTTTGCTTGTCTGTCACTCCTTACGCTTCGCATGCAAAAGGAGTTCTACAGCAGACAGCAAAATGTCGAGTCGAATGCGTCATGTCGCGCCAGCATGTTTGCTGATCCCACTGAAGCTAGTATAAGGAAGAAAATATGGACTTCTAATCGACTGAATAATATAAAAAGCATCTAAAAAATTCTAGAAAATCTTTCTTCTTATCTATACTAATAAGTTAACAAAACGCTCTGTTTGTGTATGTCTGCGTATGTGTGTGTGAGTGTGTGATTGCGATGGTTAGCAAAATCTACCGCACATAGAAGTGTGAAATTTTAGGTGAAGATAGTCCAAGACAGGTCCTGATGAATCTGAGGCTCAGACTTTTAATATTTTGGGGGCCAGGGCCCTGGGCCCCTTACAATTTTTATGCGCCAAGTTGTTAATAGCTTGACTCCTTTTTATCTAATCTTTTCCGTTTTGAGGTACCTTTCTCCTTTTAGATATTTTCGCCTTTTTACTCTTCAGTTATGGACTTGGACTCTTGGGGCCCGTTTTAGGGCCCCTTTTAGTCTTTGTGACAGTAAATTGTTAATAAATTGCTTCCATTAATTTCGATCTTCATTTTTGGGATATTTTAGATATTTTCAAATTTTTACATTCCATATAAGATACTGGGCCCCCCTAGATAATCATAGGGCCGAAACAGGACCCCTTGATCTTTTTGTGCGCTAAACATTTTTCACTCCCTAAATTTCTCACCTTCTTAGTGCAAATTTTTAAAGCTGAGTCTCGGACTCTTATGTCAGGACCAACACCCTGATATTTTTATTCGGGCCCTGGGGCCCTTTTTTTAACGCTTACCCAAACAATTGGTGCATTTAAAAAAAAAAAAAAATTATTATTGCAAATAATTCATACTCTATGCTTAATTTTGACTAATTAAAGGTTTAAAGCGTCATGTACTAAAACATTTTAACATGTTTTCATGTTAGGGCCCTGATTATATTTGTCAGTCTCTATCATAGCTCCCTTAAAAATGGTCGGATTCACTAGCTTTTTTTAACAGCATTTTAGGTCCTCCACCTACGACATGAACAACAAAAAAATTTTTTTAGACTTCAGCTACCACTATTTATGAATATTAATCGCTTTCGTGGAGCCCTTGGTGCAGCTTCTTTAAAAATGATCCAAATTGCTTTCAATTTTATTCAACATAGTTTTAGCGTCTTCCCATTATTTTAATAACTACACAAATATTTTTATACCCAACTACATGCGAAATAATTTCCTGGCCCTTTGGGGCCCAATACAAGCCCCCTTGAAGTTTTTGTAATAATAAATTGTCAATAAATTGCTTCTTTTTTATCTGATCTTCATTTTTAGGATTCTTTATTCATTTAGCTATTTTAATGTTTTGACATTCTATACAAGACACTGTGTTCCCCTGTGGAATCATAGGGTCCTGCCCAGGGCCCCTCAACATTTTGTGAAATAAACATATTTCATTTCCTATATTTCTGATCTTCTTAGTGCAAAATTTTAAAGTTGCCTGGGACTCTTCTTTCAGGACCAATCCAGAAAACCTGATGTTTTTATTCGGACCCTAGGGCCCCTTTTTAAACATTTGCCCAATCAATTGGTGCATTTAAAAAATTATATCATTCCAAAGAATAGTTCCTACTATATGCTTAATTTTGACTAATTAAAGATCTAAAGCGATATGTACTAAAATATTTTAACATGGTTTCATATTAGGGCCCTGGTTTTAACTGTCAGTTGGTCCCTACAGGGCCCCATATTATAGCTTCCTTAAAAATGGTCTCATTCACTAGCTTTTTTTTCAATCAATTTTTTTATGTCCTCTCTCTACCTATTACATGAACGACAAAAGAATTTCTCAGACTTCAGCTACCATTAATTTTGTTTGTCAATTGCGTTCTTGAGGCCCTTGATGCAGCTTCTTTAAACATAACCAAATTGCTTTCAATTTTATTTAACATAGTTATAGCATCTTTCCATCATTTTAATAACTACAAAAAATATCTTTATACCCAACTACATGCAAAATAAATTCCTGGTCCTTGGGGCTCGTTGAAGTTTTTGTAATAATAAATTGTTAATAAATTGTTTCTTTTTAATTCGATCTTCATATTTAGGACTCTTTATTCATTTAGATATTTTAATGTTTTGACATTCCATATGAGACACTTTGGCCTCCTGTGGAATCATAGGGCTCAGTCTAGGGCCCCTGAACATTTTGTGAGGCAAACATAGTTCACTCTTTAAATTTATCCCCTTCTCAGTGCAAAATTTTTTAATTTGAGTCTTGGACTCTTCTTTCGGGGACAAGATTCTCATATTTTCATCCGCGGCTAGGACCCTTTTTTAAACATTTTTCGAATCAATTTGTGCATTTCGATAAAATATTATTAAAATGAATAATTCATACCCTATGATTAATTTTGACTAATTGTAGATCTAAAGAGCTAAGTAAGTATTTTCGGGTGTATAGCCCGCACCCCTAAATTGAGCAGTGCAGTAAAAAAAGTTCGTGTATAATCCGCGGAGATGCATCGGTGTATAATCCGCGGACTATACACCATTTACGAACGTATATTTCGACCAGGGTTCGAAATTAGAAGCCATTAGTCATAATTTTTAACACAAATTTACCAAATTTTTTCGTGATGCATAACATCTACAGTAATTGGGCTAAAAAATTGAGATTATCAGTACCGTAACTTTCGGAAGAAACGCCGCGGCGTTTACGTGTTTTAAGATAAAATTTCAAGCGATGCGGCGTTTAAGCGCATTTTTTTCAAAGAAGCGTGATATTTTAAAAAAAATTTCCGAAAATTAAAAAAAATCGGTGATAAATTCAAAGTTTTGGACATAAAATGTATACGTATCTTAGGTCATTGGTTCCCAAAAGGATCGAATCCTCGGAATCAATCCGAAATACACCAACTCCGAAAAGGAACGATTCCTCGGACTATCTGAAATGAAACGACTCCGGAAAAGTTCGATTCCTAGAACTCATTACGAAATGAAACGACTCTGTAAAGGAACGATTTCTCGGAATCGTTTCAAAAAAGACTGACTGCTCTGAATCGTTCCGTAATGACATAAATCACGCACTTTTTTTATTCTTTGCAACAGGTTAAGGTACCAATTCCGAAAAGGAACGATTCCTCGGACTCTATCTGAAATGAAACGACTCCGGAAAAGATTCAATTCCTTGAATTCCTTCCGAAAGGAAACGACTCTGTAAAGGAACGATTCCTCGGAATCGTTTCGAAAAAGAACGACTGCTCTGAATCGTTCCGAAATGATATAAATTACGCACATTTTTTTATTCTTTGCAACAGGGTCGGTAGATTATTTTTTTGAAAAATAAACTAAAAATGATCTTAAATTCAGAATTGTCGAGATTGGAAGGGTTCCGGATTTTGGATTTTGTACTCTACAAACACAATTGCTATTATACATCTATCAGTGCAATACTTGGCGATAGTTGCGACAGTTCTTCCAAATCCAGAAATAACTGTATTTAAGCAGTAAAAAAAAGCCTTTACAAACATGGGAGAACTCTCTAAATTTCAAGGCATAGCGAAAAAAATTTACAAATTTCGATGTTTTTTTAAAATTTTTGTATAACCCGCACCGTGTATAAGCCGCAGCGGCTTTTTGGGAGGTATTTTTCTTGTATAAGCCGCGGACCGAAAATACGGTACTAAGATATTTTAACATGTTTTTCTGTTAGGGCCCTCTTTTTAACTGTCAGTTGTCCTTTTTGGGCCCTTATTATAAATCCCTTTAAAATGGTTCAATTAACTCCTTTTTTAAATAACTTCTTAAATCCATCAGCTACTAAGAAACCGCCATAACCTAGCTACCACCAATTTTGAATATTAATCGCGTTCTTGGGGCCGTTGGTGCAATTTCTTTTAAAATGATCCGGATTGCTTGCTATTTTCTTTCACATTGCTTTAGCGTCCTCCCATTACTTTAATAACTACAAAAATTATTTTATACCCAACTACATGCGAAATAAGTTCCTGACCCCTTGAAGATTTTGTACCATAAATTGCTATTAAACTGCCCTCTCTTAATCCAATCTTCATTTTTGGAATTATTTTTTCACTTAGTTATTCCCATGTTCTTACATTCCATTTAAAAGCCTGAGACTCCCTATGGTCTCGGCTCAGGCGCCTTGAAATTTTTGTTCTCCATGCATATTTCACCCACTTATTATCAAACCTTCTCAATGCATAAATTTAAAGTTGAATTTTTGACTCTTATTTCAGGACCTACATCCTGATGTTTTTATTGTGGTCCAAAAACCTTTTTTGAAGCATTTACTCATTTTTTTATGCATTTCTTTAAAATATTATTTAACGAATAATTCATATCCTATGCTTAATTTTGACTAATTGTAGATCTAAAATGTTAATTGTTTGCTTAAGATTATCATAACGTGTCCCGGGCAATACCGGATGGGTCAACTAGTCTATTAATAAATACATAAAATAGAAAAAAAAAATTACCATAATCCATCTTTCAAAAGGTTTTTAAACAGAAACGCATGATTAAGTTACATATATTCAAAAATGAACCTAAATAAAATGCTCTTTTTTAAAGTATTCAACCAATCAGAAGTCCGTATTTTCTTCCCTATGCTAACTTCAGTGGGATCGGCAAAAATGGCGTCGCCGCCAAGTGCCTGCCGAGTAGAGTTGTCCAATTCTACATTTTTTAGTCATTTTTGGGCTTATCATACTATGTACATTTAAACAACAGTGTGCGAAAAAAAAAAAAAAACTATGCCCAGGGCAAAGTTTCAATTTGCCTCCCTGGGGGGCCCCCCCGGAGGTTTTGCCCCGGGGCCCCCAAGTTTATAGTTACGGCCCTGTTATTATAATAAATCTACATCCAAAATTTGATGTAAATCGGATAATTCTGCGTAAAAAGCCATTTATTCAATTTAAGAGGGGTTATTACCCGTTCCCCCTTTATACTTAGCCATTAAACCCTTAAAACTATTCACCTTATCAGAAAGAACCTATATTTAAAACTTGAAATACATCGGATAATTCTGCATAAAAAACGACTTATTTTGTTTGAGGGGGAGATAATTGCCCGTCCCCTCTTTTATTAATAAGCAAAAGAACCCCATAACTAATCAGAGATACGCCTTATCATAATGAATCTATGTCCAAAATTCCAAGCAAATCCGATAATTTTGCGTAAAAAGCTGTTAATTTAATTTAAGAGAGGTTATTCCCTCAATCCCCCTCTATGCTTGACCATTAAACTCCCAAGTCTCTTCAAGCATTATATACTATATATGGGTGATTCTCAAAATAGGGGACAATTTCAAAAGTGAAATCTTAAAAAAATTACTGTTAGCAAAATTTCTGAAAAAAATAGGTGTTGTTAATATAGTATTAGGTATACTTTACATGTAGTCAGCAGAGCTAAATATTTAAAAATTAACTTAAAAAAAATAATTAGTATTTTTTGAGCCATGCTAATGACAAAACAAATTGCATGGAATAAATATATTAATTTTTTTTTTATTTTCTTCCTGTTTAAATATTTTTTTCTATATTTATTAGTCTTCCTTTTCAGCAAATGGTTTCCATTTTTACATATATACATATAAGGAGAATTTAAAACATTACCAAAGAGCAAACTTTGTTTACATGAGCAACATTCTGACACTAACAATGTAAGAAGCTGTCTTAGTGATTTTCTGACAGATTTAATGCATATTTTAGAGATAATAAATGTAATACCTAAATTTATATGTAAAATTAAACTTTATAAAAGATATAATATAAGCAATGGTTACATTTATGCACATAGGAGTCTTTAGCATGGACAGAAAAAACATGCTAATGACACTGATATTCGTCCATGCTAATGACAAATTTCAATTTAAATAAGATTATGAGCCATAATATAATCACAATGCAATAGTCCTTTCTGGGGCTTTTTAAAACACAAAAGTCCTATGCAAATAAGTAAAATAAAAATTTTAATTATAAAATAAACATGAAAATTATTATCCATTCTAATGACATACAACTGATGTACACCCCTAATATTCAACTTCTATTCTTAAAATACAATACATGCTTCTATTTTCAGGCTGGGATAAAATGGCTACTTGTTGCCGTGGAGAAACTTTATATTTTCAAACTATTGTCCTATGTGAAAATGAAATTTTGATTAATAACCAGCTGTTATAGTATGACCTTCTTTTGAAAATAGAATATGGAGGACAAACTTAATTCTTTTTTTATATACTATAATTTTATTTTTAAAAAGAAATTTATTGGATAAATCCTCTCCTTGATTAATTTAAAGAAAGAATAACATTTGTTTTATTTTATAAACATGATATTAACTCTTGAAAAAGCTAGTATATACAAGGCACAGCTGCTGTGGACATCCATGCTAATGACATTTTGAACATTTAGTCTGTTATTTTAAGGTGTTTTAAACTAAAAAGTGAGTAATTCTTGAGTGCAAATAATGAATAATATTAAGACGAACATATTTAAATATAAAAACATGACAGAAAACCTCTCAATTTTTTTTGTATGCCGAAAGACGTAAATTGTCCCCTATTTTGAGAATCACCCATATAAACCTTATCAGAAAGAATCTATATCCAAAATTTCACACGCGTTGGATAATTCATAAAAACCCATTTATCTGATTTAGGGCGAATGGGGGGGGGGGGAGTAATTGTCCCTTCCCAAAACTAATCAGGCAAGTATCTTTTCAGTATGAACGTATATCCTAAAATTGAACCAAAACAGTTAATTCAGCATGAAAAACCCATTTACCTGAATTATGAGCCTCCCCCCGATCCCCATTTCATACTTAATCAATGAATCCCCAAAATTAATTCCTTGTCACTTTTTTTCCGTGTCACCTTTTTTCCGCTTTCGTAGTTTAGTCACTTTTTTTCCGGTCATTTTTTTCCGTTTTCCGCTTTGAGATATATCACATGATGCGTCCAAAAAAAGTTTGAAAAATTTTGACGCCCACTTTAGCCCCTCTCGAGAGTGGAAATTTTTAGATCACTAAAACACATATTTAGGTATTTTTATAATCGATTTATTTTGCGCAATTTCACGTTTCTACTTAAAATGGCCGCTGAGGTATGCTAAATATTCTCAAGTTAATTACTAAAAGCTAAAGCTAAAGTTAAAGCTAAAATACATGTTTGATTATTTTTTAATGCATTTATAATCTGGAATTTCACGTTCCTACCTAAAACGACTGCTGAGATATAGAAAAATGTTCGAAATTTTTCGATCCCCCAATTTTCGAAAATCCCGTCTTAGTGCATACTTACATCATAAAAAGTATGTTTTCTCCAATTTTCATGTTTCTAGATTCAGTAGTTTGGGCTGTGCGTTTATTATCAGTCAATCAAGACAAATTACTTTACACAAATATAGATAGTATGTTTTATGTATGTGTTACTGTTATATTTTAAAACACTTACAAAAATTTAAAAGTAACAGACAACATAATTTTTATGTTTCCGATGAAAAGAAATCTAAATAATATATTGATGTAACCTTATTACTAATCAAAATAATTTAGTACACAACCCTTTCAGGTCTGGTGTACTATTATTAGTACACATCTTTTAATGGAGTATTATTTAGTTTTAGAAAAACTTTTGCTACTATTTACATGTAATAATGTTAGTATGTCTATGCATTTAATATATGACTTCATTTATATTCAGGAATTTAATAATAATAATAATAATTATTATTATTATTTTCTTAATTGTCTTTGCGCTGTTTGCGATTCTTTTGTTTTTAACATATATTTCACAATATATTCAACAACAATGTATGTCTATGCATTTAATATATGACTTCATTTATATTCAAGCATTTAATAATAATAATTATTATTATTATTATTATTTCTTTGATTGTCTTTGCACTGTTTGCGATTCTTTTGTTTTAAATATATATTTCACACTTTGAATTTAAAATAAAAGTTACTATCCTGTTTGAATCATGTGTAATAAAGCCCAAAAAACATTAGAAAGTTGTAATATAAGTTACATTTTGTTGCAATATAATATTTTTTAAACATCTCCGAAAATTCTTTTTTAGCCTATTGTCATATCAATGTTAACTGAATAGTACGCCAAAGAAATGCATTCGTTATTATTCAGAGAATGAAATATCCGTTAAACGGTAATTAATCTATTTGGATAGTATTAATGCTATTAACAAATAAATTTTCTTTTTCTAAAAACTCAAACCTGAAAGGATTAATTTCTTTTAGTATTTTTTAATAAGAAATAGTAACACACACACACACAAGAAAAAAAAAAAAAAAAAAAACTTAAATTATGCTTTCTTTTTAAGAGCATTTTTTTTTTTCAAAATAAAGTATTGCGGCATATACAACAAAAATATTTATGCTCTTAATAGGTCTATTTAAAAATATTGAAAAAAAAATATTTTTTGATTTTGATTTTATTAATTTGAAAAGAAATTTAATTAAAATATTCGACAGTGAGCATTTGACATATATATTATTTTTAAAGTTTAAAAAATTTAATACTTTTCTTAAGGTATCTTTTTTTCCGCCGTTTGCAAAAATTTGATTACGGATCTTAAAAAGCTATAATTTTACTCGTTTTACAAATTCCGGCTAATGTAGCATAAATTAATGTTATTTTCTATGAATCCGCCAAAACAAATTTTATTCCATATTATAAATATTTCTGACTTGTACAAAGTTTGTTTTTGATAGAATTTATTAAATTTGAAAGTTTATTTCTTCATTAATGTATTTTTTACGTGTACGACTATGGGGGAGAAAATTAAATCATACCCCAAACATCTTCAAAATACTCAACAGAACCCCACTGTTTAAAAAGCAAATGCAAAAAGAAATATCTAAAAAAATAACAAAAAAAAAAAAAATAATAATAATAATAATAATAATAATAAGTAAAATACGCAATACATTTTAAAACGAAATTGCAGCAATTACCATCTACGTTGAAAGAGTTTTTAATAATGAGCTCATTTTCACAATTTAATGATTTGTATATGTACAAGGAATTATTCATGTACTACATATGCAAAAATTTAATTCAGTAAGGAAGCATATAATATATTTGAATGTTTAGTTCAGCAATTTTCATCAATAGACAAAAAGATAACCGAATTTTTATGTTCAATCCTCTTCAAAGGACTAGAATACTTTGCTGCACTTTTTCTATCTTTATCGAAATCCTCAGCTAAAAACCTGTTCAAAAAACCAAAACAACAGAAGCAAATTCCGAGAATCGCATACATCTGTTTTTGGAAACCAGATAAGGGACTGTCCACTTAATGAGTAAAGTAACAAAATCGAGAGCAATTGTGTGCTTTTTAAAGAACAAATCGATCATTTTGTAATTGACCTATTTCCGGTTGTACATTCTAAAAACCACAAGCGATTAAAAAAGTAACCAAGAATCAAAATGGCGTCAATTCTACATTCTAGTCTATATTCTTATCTGTGCTATGAAGGGTACTTCCTGACATAATGACTAATCACATATGTAGAATTGCACCATTCCCCTTTTTCTTTTGAAAAAATTAAGGCAAAACTTGTAGGTGCGCGTTATACACTAGGTGCGCGTTATATATATTTTTTACTGCTTGAAGGAATCACACGATGTACATATGAATTAAGAAATGTATTTAAAGAAGACATTAAAAATAGGAAAAACTTAATAGAATAGAAGTATTGTTGCACCTTTATTTCACTCCTTGCCTTTTTTATACAAAAACATTAGTAACATTATTTAAACACTAATAGCAATTTTCATTGCCATTGCCTTCACTCACTACTACTATCCCCCCTCATTTATTCCCTATCCGAAGACTAGAAATGTATTTTCGACTTGTTTCCTGGTCTAACTCAATATTTGTTTCGACTTTCTTTACTTAAATTCTATGGCCAGTCATTTACTCGCATACCAAATTTGTGGTGCGCGTTGTATACGAGATTTTAAAAAATGGCCATTTTTTTCTTGTAAAGTAAGGGGTACGCGGTATACACGAGTAAATACGGTATCTAAACACACTATAATTCTCATTATGAGCCATGAATTTGAACAACATGATCTTTTGTTAAGGCCCCTGTCCTCGCTCGAGTAAACGCTCGCGAGCTATTGCTATTCCTATGAGATTCGACAAACGATTCGAATACGTTCTACGAAAAAAAATTGATCAAAAGGGCAAAATTGTAATGTTGTTTTCTCTGCATTTTGTTTCAAATGTTTTTTTTTTTTTTTTTTTTTTTAAAAAAAGGTAATTATTTCAAAATTATATAAAAAACTTAAAAGCGAATATAAATGTTGTATTTGAACGCTTTAATTATTGTTCAATGTATCAAAAATCTATTAAATGAATATAATTATATAATTTTAAATGTTGCTTGTATTGCAGTAAAAACTGAGCTTAATGAACGTGTTAACACGGGCTTGTCAGGCAAAATTTCCTTGCCCAACTTTTACTGAATACTTAAAAATATTAATATAAAAATTTTTGTAGAACGTTAAGCAGATAAAATTAATTTATTTATACTCATTTAGTTGAAAATAAAGCAATATAATATTGAAAAACTCTTAATTGTGTACGTAGGACAGTGTTGAATTCAGACACTTTTCCCGGGGTGGGATTTAGTGGCTCCAGAGGGGGACAGACATTGTAGAGTTCCAGGGAGGGAAATTGCACTTTTTTACAGTTGATAACTCAAGATCTCAAAATTTCCGAGGGGGACACCTCATTGATCCGGGGGGGATGGATTTCCCCCCCCCGCAGGGCACCCCCTGAATTCAATACTGACATAGATTACACGAACTAAAATATCAAATTTTAGCTAAAAATTTGAATTTTTTTTTTTTTAAATATATTTTACCCATTATTGTATCAATCTATAGATTTCAAATAATTTTTTTTCATAAAAATTGAAAAAAGCCGTACAGCGAAGAGTTAAAATTGATAGCTATATTTAATACTTTTCAACATTGTTGAAATTGAAATGTATTTATGAATTAGGTTTATCGAGCCGTCTGTCTGTCTGTGCTCAAACCCGCGCTATTATACTCCCATTGCCATGTATTGAGATTTACCATGGTGTTTTCAGTATTGAAAATGAAATGTGTAGTAACATTTATAGTTTACAAAAGTACAATTCAGTTACAGTGTGGTCTCACGTGGAAAAATCGTTTGTAGTGTTCCGAACAGATTAAATTGATTGAGATGCCCTAACAGATGCTATTGCAGAATAGCCTGTGGATAGCATTTATATGGTTTACTTACAGTGATTTACAAAATAATTCGCTTATAGTACTGTGATATTTTTCACCAAATCTATATAAAACTCAATATGAGAATTGCATTTAAAAAACATATTTTCTAAAGTTGGATAAATTTTCTTCTTTGTTGATAGCATGAAAAGTCAGTTTCTTTTTCAAAATTGGAAAACTTTTTTTCCCAGGTCGAAATAGATGTAACCTACAAATGGCGCTATGTTTGTTGCGGTAGGTAGGGATTTTCAGATTTTATTAGTTTTGTAGGATGAGAAACTGTTGGAAATCTTTCTGACGCAGCTATCTCTAGATCTTTCCATTGTTGAGATTCCCCTTCCTTTTGTGCATTACCACAAAACGATTGAATAAGAAAGGACAGTTGACACTTTTATTGCTTTCGTAGGAGAGGAATCACCTTTTTCTCACTTGCAGACACTAATTCGCTAATGTTAAACCTATGGGCAGGTTGTTATTCAATTTATCGTTTAAATTTGAGTGTTTTTAAACTTTTTTTTTCTTTTGCACAGGGTAACTTAGATTAATCTCTAATAGGGTTATTTTTTATTTTGACGATTTCGGTTGGAGATTTTTTAAAATAAAGGTACTTTACTTTTCTGAACCGTTTTCGAAAGTAATAGTACCTTTATTTAAAAAATATCTGTCCCCCCCCCCCCCCAAAAAAAAAAAAAAAAAAAAAACGATATGGCTTTATTAGAAATCAAGCAAAGTTGTCCTAAACAAGAAAAAGTGTTCAAAAATACTCAAATTTAAACGAGAAATTCGAAAAAAAAAAAAAAAAAAAAAAAAAACTATCCATAGGTTTAACATTAGAGAACAGGAATTTCCAAGTGAGTGAAGAATTCCCTTAAGGCTTCTCATCATTCAGCTTCTGAATTCGCTTCCGTAATGTAAAGCCTATGGACGTTTGATGCATTTTTATATTTAAAACACCTTCTCAGTAAATTAATATTCCAATTCAAAATATTTCTAAAATCTGCGTTTCATTTTATATGAAGTGTTAAAATTTTACTTCCCTACTTCGTCTGTTTTTAAACCATACAATAGAAAACAAAACATGTAATTTCAAAAATATTTAGAGAACTAAGAAAAAAAGGGGCATCCTTTAAGAAGAGAAGTTAAAAATACTAATTCTATACCGGGAAGATATTTTGAACATTAGAATGCATCAAACGGCCATAGCCAGAGGGGAATTTGGAAACTATAATAACGAAACCCGGTTGTATAATGTTTGGGTTCAAGATTTGAGAGAAAGAAAAGAAAAAAACATCAATTCTTGAAAAAGCATGGATTTCTCTGGATGGAGTGGAAAATATGAGGTTTAATTTCTTCTCTCACGCTTCAAGAGCCATTATTTTGAAATTCAGAAGAAAAAGTGATGTTTTGATAGTAGTATTTTTTGATTGCCTTGATATATTTTTTTTTATGTTGAAGTAGATCATATTTAATGAACAGGGATCTGTCCAGACTTTTCTCACAGGATCCTGGTTTTGTGAAAGTGTGAATTTTTTTCTTATATTTGTGAAAATTCTAGTCAGAATTTTGTGAATTTTAAATTATCGATGTCTTCAGGTTCTATTTTTCATATATAAGAAGCTAAGTAATATGCTTTTTGGTGAGTTCAACTGCTTTTTTACAAACCAGGTTTTATTATCAAATGATTAAATTTTTAAAAAGTTCAGTTTGATGGTGAAAAAATTCCGTGAAAGGTCTATTTAAGAGACAAATAAGTATGTGAAGGGCCCTGTTTTGGGATAAAATGTTTTGTGAAGGGTCCTGTTTGGGAATAAAAAAAATTGTGAACGATCCTGTTTTAAGATAAATTATTTTGTGAAGGGTCCTTTAAAGGACCTAAAATTTTCCTAAACATATCTCTGATGAATAATCTGCAATTTTGAAGCCCTGAAAAAATTTCTTTTTCCCTCTAGAAAATGTCAACGTTCAAGGTTGTGAATGCCATTTTCATGAAAAATGAAATCCCAATATGTTTGGAGTGGTATATCTCTGACAAGTAACAACATCTCAAAATATTTTTTGCATAAACTATTAATATAACACTACCTGCTTATTAAAATTTATTTGTTTCCTTGGACATTGTTATTTTACATTGTTATGCTGCCACAAACTATAGTCAGAATGACTTTTTGCCCATTTTCCGCACTTAATACCTTATTTAAGCAATAGCACCTCAAACCTTTTCCTTATAGAATGTGAAAGTGCACTACTAGGACAAGCTAAATAATATAGCAATGTGCGGAAATATTGTTGCTGTTAGTAGATAAAACTTGTAATATATTCAAAATTTTCAAAATCTGCAACATTTAAAGTAGCCTTATATCAAGAAAACGCCACAGTTGAATAAAACAAAAATATATCGCGCAATAGTTGAACAAATGTACAAAAACATGGAAAAGAAACAGAAATGGGGCCTCGTGATATTTTTTGGAAAAAAAAAAAAAAAAAAAGTTACAAGAATGAAGCAATAGAAATGAAGCATTCCATTTCTTTTTCGGAAGGGGCAGCAAAAAAAGTACATTTCATTTTCTTCATTTTCTCACAGGGAAAAATACAGAAAGAGGAAAGAAAAAAAGGATTTTTCATTTTCTGATAGGGAAGAAATATGATAATCGACATAGTTTATTTGAAAATTTGGTCATTTTTTTAAATAAAAATATCACGAGTCCCCACTTCTGTTCTTTTCCATGTTTTTGTACATTTGTACAACTATTGCGTGATATATTTTTGTTTCATTCAACTGTGACTCTTTTTTGATATAAGGCTACTTTAAATGTTGCAGATTTTAAAAATTTTGAATATATTACAAGTTTTATCTACTAACAGCAACAATATTTCCGCACATTGCTATATTATTTAGCTTGTCCTAGTAGTGCACTTTCGTTTTCTATAAGAAAAAGTTTGGGGTACTATTGCTTAAATAAGATATTAGATGCGGAAAATGGACGAAAATGTCATTTTCACTATACTTTGTGGCAACATAATAATGTAAAATAACAATGCCCCACGGAAACAAATAAATTTTAATAAGCAGGTAGTGTTATACTAACAGTTTATGCAAAAATAATTTTGAGATGTTGTTGCTTGCCAGAGATATAGCCCTCCAAACATATGGATTTGAAGGAATCTCATTTTTCATGAAAATGGCATTCACAACCTTGAACTTTGACATTTTCTGTAGGGAAAAAGAAATTTTTTCATGTCTTCAAAATTGCACGTTATTCAATAAATACGATCTGCTTCAACGTATAAAAAAATCAAGCAAATAAAAAAATACAACTCTCACACTTTGTCTGATTTTCAAAATAATGTCTCTTAATTCTTGTAAAGGAAAAAAACAACAACAACAAAACAAATACAGGCTTTCCGTGTGTTTTTGTTATTGAGTGAATCAGGAATAGCGATCGGTTTTCGAGTAGAGGATGCCGAAAACAGAAGCCCTAGAATGACCTCAGAATGATTTATCCCACCCTAATCATTTTTCAAATTTATTGCGTTATCAAATAACCGGATTTGAGGGAGAGGCATAAAAAGAAGAAAAATTAAAAAATCCAAGAATAGAAATTGTAATTTAATAAAATATAACAACGATTTGGAAAATGAAATTTTAATCGATTTGACATGTTACATTCAGATTCCGATGACGAAAGTATAGCTGATTTAGGTTAACTGGATTCAGATTCGAGTTTATCCAATGCAAATGACCTGCTAATGGTTTATTTAATAATAATAATCTCGATGCACCTGCTGTCGTTCGGCAGATTTAAGGACCTGAGCCCACCCTTTCCATTTTTCGAGTATTTGAATTAATAAATTTTCTTTTTAAATTTGTCCGGTTTCAGTTTTTGATTCCTCCGCCCTCCAGCCTGGCTTCCGCTAGAGACTCGACTATTCGTGATGTAGTTCGGTATCTTTGAATCTGGCTTTAACGCTAGAGAATCGCCATAAGAGAAGAAAAGCTAAAGAATCAGGGACTTTAAATAAGATAAAAAAATAAAATGCGGACATCACAAGGACCAATCTCGACCAAAAACAATAACCATTTTTCAAATGGTTAATAAAATAAAATAAAATAAAAAAATATTTCAAAGATCTACCAAGAATTCTAAAGAAAAGATAAAATTGAAGATTACAGGGGAAAATAGAAAGGGAAAAACGAGAAAAAAAAGATTTAAAGGTACTGAAATGCAAACGAGTTATCTTAAAACACTTTACTATATTTTAAAATGGTAAATTTGATTATAATAATTGAAATTTTAGATTATTAAATTAATTAAATTTTAACAGGAAAAATGTCTTGTACTTAATGTCTTAGTTTTAAGATAACTCATTTGCATTTCAGTATTTAATTTATATATAATATATATTGAATAGTTGAAGTGGATCTACACAAAGAGCCTTTTTCACTTTTTCGATTTTCTTTGAAGAGTTTTTTTTTTTTTTTAAATTAATAAGGATAATTTCACTTTCGAAATCTATTGCGAAAGCAAAAGTATTCCCATAAAAAAGGAAAATTTGTAAGTAAAGTTGAAAAAGTATAAAACGGCTTTTGTAAACATTGATATTACCTTGTCGATGAAAAAAAAAAAAAAAAAAAAAAAAAAAAAAAAAAAAAGATTTAAAGGTACTGAAATGCAAACGAGTTTTTTCTTACATAATATTAACACTGGCGAACAAGTGTTTTCACGAGATTAAAGTAGCTTCTTAACCCTCGGAATATTAATTTTCCAACCGATTTTCAAAGAATTAAATCTGGCGACTTTTATTTATTTATTTTTACTTTTTTTCATCACTATTTACACGCAAGTTAAAAATGTAACTGATGTTGATCTGACATTGGTATCTCTGATATATAACTTTTTCACAATGGTGTAACTACGTCCAAAGAGCGGAAATGCAAACTACACATTCGGGATATTTGTGTCTCCAAGGGAGCAAGTTTTGTGGCTTATGCCCAATACCTGATTTATGGTAGGGCATTCGGGGCATGGGCCCTGTAAGCATCGGTGCAAGAGGGGGCCCATAAGAATATGCCGAAGCCATCAAATTTGTAAATAGGTTTCTGTTGACGCCTATTCAACTTTGCAAAGGAAACAGCATTTTTTTTTACAGATTTTAATAAAAAGAATGTTGCCCAGTTTAACTGATGGCATTGAGCTCAGAGGCTACGCATACTAATTGTACATTACAGCCTTATATTTTCAAGAGTTAATTCCTTTTGAAAAACAAACTAAGGGGGGGGGGGGAAACAGATCCCTTCATTTCCCCGTTTTATACCTAATCATTGAACCCCTTAAAATAATCAGGGAAATGCTTTATCACATAAAAAACCCATTTATATAAACAAAGTGGAGGGGCATTAGCCCCTTTTTCCCCTCTTATACATATCGAATGAACTTCAAAACTAATCAGGGAAGCGCCTTATCAGAATATACCTATATCCAAAATTTCAAGTGAATCGGATATTTTTATCATGAGTTATCGCGTTACGTACGCACATATATATATACATACATACAGAACGGGAGAGCACATAAGCTCTCAGGCTTTGATAGCCTGTAAGCTAAAAACTTGTGAAATCTTATTTAGCGTTATAGTAATATGCAAAAAATGAATCTGTAGCTTGACAGTTTCAAATATTAAATTAAATGAGCATAAATATAAAATATGATTAGATGATGTTTTTGATCTACAGATATGTGACAGACATGATCAGAAATGAAACGAATAGTTAAAATAATTCTTGAAGTACAGTGTTCTTTTTATTTCTTTTTTAGATATTAATTATCACATATTGAAAATGGAAAATTGGAACAATGCGTCTAAATTAAGAAATTGCCTTAACCCTTTCCGGCAAGGGGAAAATCTGTTAGTAAAATGAGAAATTATCGATTGACACCGGAATTCACAAACGAATTTTTAAGATATTTTGAAACCCTTAATTTAAGCTTTATTGTAAAAGCAAAATTTTGCTAAAATATTATTGGTGCTGTTTGCAAATTTGGAAATAAAATTAGGTATCCCAGACCGGGCACAATGTGCCGGAAAGGGTGAAAAAAGAGGGGGAGTGGTGGTGGTAAGGGGATTGATTGAGTCTCATTAAACTGTCAATTTCATATGCATCTGTATCATAATAAAAGAAGGCTAATGAAAAAATAATAACCGCTATAATGAAATTTAAAAAGAAAAATCTCTTTTTATTTGACCTACGCAAGAAAGTAGTAGTTCCCTTTTCTGCAATTTCGATGCATTCAAATTTTCCTATAGTTGATATTCCAAGATTCAAAACTAGATGACAGCACTATAATAATTTTTTCCCCCATTAAGAAATTTTGAAGTCTCAAATATTTTCTGAAATAACTTTAAATTTCTTTAAACTTCTTTTTATAAGATTAAATTTAATAACATTATTTTATTTATAGAAAAAATTATTAATTGATTAAGAAAATTAATATATTTGCACATCTATATAAGTTTTTCTTTTTTTTTTTCCTTCAGAATTCACTCATATGTCGCACTTATCACTCGCAGCATTCCATACAATGTTTTATAGTTTGTTAAATTAATTAAAATTTGTAGTTTAGTTTGGAAGTTACTTCGCGAATTTCTGCATATTTTTATTATTAAAAAAAAAAAAATTACAAAAATGTAAGCTAAAATGTAATGTAACTTAAAAAAACAAAAATTGTAATCCGTGAAATTACATTTTGTTAAACTAATATTTTACTGCCTTCACAATAGATGGCAGCACCATAAAATGTATGAATTCCTGCAAATTTTCCATCTGTTTTCATACAATTTTGTCAAAAGAAACAACGTTTTTTTTATGTTTTAATCTTTTGCACTCTATTACTGACACCTATACGGTGACATTCTAACTTAGAATGTCACCGTATAGAATGCTGCATGGACATATAAGTGAATTCTACATATAAGTAAATTACTATTAAAAAAAAAAAAAAAAAAAAAAAAAAAAAAAAAAACATATATATAGATATATTAATATAATATATCAATATATTAATATTTTTTTAATAATTTTGTAATTTTTTCTATGAATAAAATAATACTATTAAATTAGATCTTAAATTTAAAGAAATTTAAAGTTATTTCAGAAATTATTTGCAACTTCAAAATTTACTGATTGGGAAAAAAAATTCATTATAGTCCTGCCATCTAGTTTTGAATCTTGGAATATCAACTTATATGAAAATTTGAATGCGTCGAAATTGCAGAAAATTGAACTTCTACTTTCTTGTGTAGGTCAAATAAAAAGAGCTTTTTCATTTTAAATTTCGTTATAGAGGTTATTTTTCCATTAGCCTTCTTTTATTATGGTAAAGAAGAATAAGAAATTGACGGTTTTGGTGAGACTCAATCAATCCCCTTATTCCCTCCCCCATCCCCCATTTTTTCTGTATAGGTGCCAGTAGGTTTAAATTTAACCATAAATCTACTAACACCTATACGGTAACTTAGAGATCTGCACGGGCCGGGCCGGGCCTAGTCATTAATATTTTTGGGCCGGGCTCGGGCCTTACTTTTTTCCTGGAGTATCGGGCTAGGCCGGGCCTAATTTTTTTGGTACTACCTGATTATCCTGTCGACCAATTTCGCCAAATTATACAAATCGCCAAACTAATAGCCAAATTATACATGTTGACATAATTTTTGTTTTAAATAACGAAGAAACAAATAATTAATAGAATATTAATAAAAATACCAAATAAAAATCACTTAATGACGTTTTAAACTTAATGACGTATCATATTTAATGTCATTGAATGTGACATTCATGATCTTTCATTATTGGCACTTAAGCTTATAGTTTGGCGATAGTTTTTTGGTTGACGGGATAATCAAGTAATACCCTTTTTCTTCCATACAAAGTCGGGATTGACTTCATCAGTATTGAATTGTGGGTGTGGCACAGGGGGGGGGGGGCATTCACCAGGGAGCAATGAAATGTCCTTCCCCCGGAAAATTTGAGATTTTGTATTTTCAATGGTCAAAAATTGCAACCCCCCCCCCCCCGGAACTCTATAATGTCCCCCCCCCCCGGAGAAAAGTCTCTGAATTCAACACTGGATTTCATTCTTCCTAGTCTTCATGGACCAAAATATCAAATGAAAATCCTTTTCCCGACGTACCCAAGTCTGTTCAAAAATCAGTAAAATTTGGTTCGGTCGGAAAAATTTTGAAAAAAAAAAGCATATACTTTTAAGTCGTCATTATTCTATAATTAAACATGAGAATTTATTCTTTTTGAAAAATCGTAGATCTTTAGGTTTATTTAAATAGAGTTACACATGAACGAAGAATCTGCCTGTGACGGAATCTTTTTTTAAACTGAAAACAGGAAATTTCTTTAAAACTTCTTTTAAAGTGTTCATCCATGCAAAATGAATACAATGTAAATACGCTAGAAAAAATTATATTAAACATTTACACTTGTTAAGAAGAGAACGTGTTTTTTTCTACCAATGCTATTCCGTCTTAACAGATTTTACTTTTATCGTATGCCATTTTTTAGATTTTTATGTCTCCATTACATGGAATATGCATTAATAATATTAATGATAATTGAAAAATTTATATACAACAAACAAAGGTTCATTAAAAGCATAAACATCGCAGCCTACGGCATTTCAGCATAAATAACGATTATAAAAAAAAAAAAAAAAAAAAAAAAAAAGAATAAAATAAGTTTTTTTTTTGGTTGGAACGTTACCGTAATGTTAAAAATCAATATTCTGTAGACATTTACTCAGACGGGGACGAAATTTTAACTTTTTTTCCGGGCCTTGTTTTTAGCAATTATATCGGTCCGGATCGGACCGCTAATTTTTCTCTACGGGGCGGGCCGGGCCGGGCTCGGGCCGAAATTTTAACTTCTATAATGGGCCGGGCCGGGCTAATATTTTTTTCGTTCGGGCCGTGCGAGGCCGATTTTTTTTTCTATAGATCGGGCTGGGCTCGGGTCCGGAAATTTCAATCGCTGCAAAATCTTTACGGTAACATACTTCTAATACTTATACTAAGTAAGTTTAACTCTAGTTTAACTAATTCTAAGTAAGTTTCACTGACACTCATTCGGTAAACAACAAATGAACATACAGCAAATAAACATACTTTTAGAGAATCTCCCACACATTACCGTATTTACTCGTGTATACCGCGCACCCCGTACTTTACATGAAAAAATGGCAATTTTCTAAAAATCTCGTATATAACGCGCACCATAAATTGGATATATGCAAGTGAATGAATGATCAAAGGAATTTCAGTAAAGAAAATCGAAACGAATATTTCGCAAGGCCCTAAAATAAGACGAAAATACATTTTTAGACTTCGGGTACGGACTGAATGACGGCAGTGAGAATTGCTAATTAGCGATGTTACTAGCTCTGTTGTATAAAAAAGTCCAAGGAGTGAAAAAAAAGATGCCGTGTTACTTCAATTAAGTAAGATTGGTACTTACGTATTAACGCCACCGCAGCAGAAGTTTCACTCATGCTCCAATAAAGAGCAATCTTGTTGTGCGCACGCGCACAAAAAATGACATCAAAAATGAGTAAAAAAAAGCACTAAAAATGCACTAAAGCTCTAAAAAAATGGCGTCAAAAATGAGCAAACAACAAGGGAACTTGGAATCCAAAAGATAATTGTGTGCGCGTGTGTTAAAGTAAGATTGCTCTTTATTGGTGCATTAGCACAACTTTTGCTGCGGTGGCGTTAATATGTAAGTACCGTAAGATTTTCTGAGTAATTATATCTTCTTTGCATAAATTTCATGATTCATATTTATATTGTGTGATTACATACAGCAGTAAAAAAAAATATTCCGTGTATAACGCGCACCTAGGAGTTTTGCCCTGTTTTTTGAAAAAAAAGTGCGCGTTATACACGAGTAAATACGGTATTTGAAATATGTAAGAATGGCGTGGAGTTACACTGGAAGCTGAATGAAATTTTAGTATGGGGTGCAAAAGGTGAAATAACTTCGGAATGCAGATATAATCTTATTTAGCGTAATATTAATATGAAGGAAATGGAACTGTAAATTGAAAGTGGATTAAAAAAAGAAGAAGAAAAAAAAAAGAATGCTGTTTGTTACTGCCTAGACTAGGTTTACTAGTTGGGCCATTTTCACCATTCGCTTACATTTCAGAATTTTATTTTTATTTTTCAAACTTAATAATTTCTTTTAAAAATGGAGATAGGGGTTAAAGTAAATGTTTAACCCCTTGGGGACGAGCGATAGGTATGCGTGCCGCTAAAAGGCTTAAGGCCCCTGTCCTCGCTCGAGGAAACGCTCGCGAGCTAATGCTATTCCTATGGGGAACCATTTTTCTAATAACTCCTTCGCATTTTGACATTTTTGAATATTTTTTTTTTGCTTTGGATAGCTGAGGTGCATGCCGACAGCGCACTTTTTTTACTTTTTTGATTTTGATTGCAGATATTTTTTACGAAGTTAGTTTCATTTTCAAAACCGGTTTCGAAACTGAAAGTGCTTTTTTAAAAATGTATCTGCAACCAAAATCGAAAAAGTAGAAAAGGTGCGCTGTCGGCATGCACCTCAGCTATCCAATGCAAAAAAAATTATTTAAAAATGCCAAAATGCGAAGGAGTTATTAGAAAAATGGTTCCCCATAGGAATAGCATTAGCTCGCGAGCGTTTCCTCGAGCGAGGACAGGGGCCTTAAGAATCCTTGTTTATTCCCACCGGTAAAATTTTACTGTAAAATTCGTTTTATTTAATCGGAGCATTTTCTCGATTTCATAAGGCACAAATTTCTGTTTTTAAAAACCGGTGACTAGAGTTTAAAAATTTCGTAAAAGGCTCCCGTCGCGAAAGGGTTAAGATACATGAAAAAAAAAAAAAAAAAAAATTGGTTGTGCACTTTTCCCTATAATATGATATGTAAATGCTATTTAAAGTTGGCTTGTAACGCAAATTGTCAAGTCCGTTACCATACAAAATTACTGAAAATACTCAGTTTTCAATTTATTAAATTTCCTAAAATCAGCTTACTTTGAAGTGACTTGTGTTCCTAAATTTCAAAACATTATATTTATCAATATTTATCAAAATTAAATTGAAATGAGAGACAGTTTTAGCCACAAGATTTTGAGCACATAGAAATTATACAAGAACTTTTTCTTTTAATTACAGCATATATTGATGTACATTATTAAATTTTAAATAAATTGCATATTTGTTTCTTAGTTGAATAAAAAATGAAAATAGAATGGTGAAAAAATGATAACCATTAAAAAACCGTGCGGTAAAGGACTTGACACTATATTGAAAATGGCCGAATTTGGAACATGATGAATAGCTAAAATGCTTCGTTATGTACAAAGGCTTTAAAAAAAAAAAAAAAAGCTGAATTATAAGTATTTGAAGATAAACAGTGCTTTTAACTTAATAAACTGCCTTATTTTATATCTTTAAGCTGATCAACATTTCGAAAGACTTTTGAGCCAACACTTGATTTCCTCCAACTTTTAGCGAAATATCCTCCCAACATCCAGTGTGATAGCAAACAACAGTCTCCCCAACTTTTTTCCACAGTTCCAAAAATGTCTCTCCTAGTCAAAACATTTCATCCAACATCGAACATTTCAACGAATCAGAGATAAGCGATTGATACGAGTAGGCAATACAAATAATGCCTGGTACGAGTAGAAACTGGTTTTTCCGGCTTTTCCTGCAACTTTTTCAAAAACAATTGTAACCTTTTTCTCTCTTTGAAAGGGAAAATGTTGGGGTTAAAATCGGCTGAAAAGTTTGTCTCGCCTAAAGTCCGTGAATCTGATAACAGCTTAAGGGACGAATTGGCACTAAGTGGGCTTCCCTTTCTCATGCTTTCATAGCAAAAAAGAAAAGATGCAAGAAAATAAGGTATTAGAACGGCATAAGATGGGATTTAATTTTTTGAACAATTTCTCACCCTTCAAACCGTGATACTTCGAGTTTTATAGCAAGACAGCAAAGCTAAATAATTGTTTCCTATATATCTTCACAAGATTTAATAACAATAATGTCATTCTTTGAAAGTTTTTCTAAGAGAAAAATATTTAACATTATATATATATATATATATATATATATATATATAGTTCAAAGTATTTGGGGCTTGATAATTCTGCTTTGGTTCTACAAATTCCATTTGTATTCATTTTATTTATTTATTTAATTTTTTTCCTCATGTTCAATATATATTTTTTTCTATTAAATTCAAATGGTTCATATTGTAATACAATTAATGGTTATATATATATATATATATATACATATGTATATATATATATCAGTTAATACCTCATGTTTCCATATTAAAATTTTATATCTCGTAATTTTTATCTGCTAAAGTAAAATGGAAAATTAGCTTTGAAGTTTTTAAGTTACATGAAATTGCAATTGTGCTATATTAATGTTCTATTTTTTAACAACAGATGGCAGCACTATTAAAAAAAGGAGTGAATATTTGTGAACTTTCCATCTACTATTTTCATTAAATTCGGCGAAATTTGCAAAATGAGAAAATTTTTGTTAAATTTTTTTTCTATCGCAATTTTAATATTTTCTTATGGTAACAGAAATTGTTATTGAAATTAAAAATCATAATACAGTACTTTTCTGAATAATGAGAGAATTAGATGATCATCATATAATAATAAAATGACAGCGTTGAATTCAGGCGGATGAATGAGATGTCCCCATTCCCCCCTACCCCGGAAGATTTAATATGTATGTGTTTTCAATGTTAACAAGTTGGAAATTGCACGTGAAGTGTAGCAAACGAGGTGCGTTCGTACGATAACGAAGTTTAAAATAAGACTCTCATATATCAATCACATAAAATTGTAAATAGTTAAAATTAAAATGTGCACCAAACAATGTTCTCCCTCTACCATTATGTAATGGAATACTTTTGTGTTGCCTTTTTGTGCACCACAGATTATACAAAATGTATATTATAATATGTGCTTTATAGATGCATATCAATTTTATTATGTTTGAATGAGAGTAACACCATTAAAATGCATTTGAAACATTTTCCCCCATTGACCGTAGACCGTAATGTAACGGAATACTTTTGATTGTCCCTGTAATTGATCTATGCATCCGATTTCGTAAAATTTGAAATGACTCAACATAATTATGTTATAATTATGTATTTTGAATTTCAAACGATTAAAATGCATTTGTAACTTTTCCCCCCATCGACCGAAAATATACGGGATACTTTTGATTGTCCCTGTAATCGATCTATGCATCCGATTTTCATAAAATTTGAAATGACTCGACAAAATTATGTAATAATTATATATTTCAAATTTCAAACGATTCGGTTGGGTATTTTTTGCGTTGTTATATGCGGACGGACAGACGGATAGACGAACGGACTGAACGACAACTATGGATGCTTCGTATTTACATAATTACGAACGCACCTAAAAAATTGAGCCCCCCTCTGGGGCTCTATAATATGACCCCGGAGTCGCAAAAATCTTTCTCAGAGAAAAGAGTCTCAATTCAACTCTGTAGAATATATTTCTAAATATATAATGGAAAATGTGAAATGAACATTTTTATGTGTCAGCATGGGACGTAAATAAAATTTGCCAATAAATTTGTGAAACAAATGTGCTTTTGTTTAGAAAAGAATGTTTAACTAATTAAGGGGCCGTCCATAAATGATGTCAAGCTTGAAGGTGGGGGGGGGGGTCATGAAGTTGTGACAGCTTGTGACAAGGGGGTGGGAGGGGGTAAGAAGAAATGTGACATCACACATTTTGGAACAGCATTAAAATTCAGTAGATTAAATTATGAAGCTTGAAGTTATTTTAAAAATAAAATATTTTGTGTTCATAAAGATACGATTTAAAGTCCAAAATGTTAAAATCTATTTCAACTTCCAAAATACTACTGTATTTAATAAAACTGTATGCTCTTTTATATTAATATTTTATTACTATTGTATATTAATTATGTTTTTTATTGTAAAACTTATTACATACAAAATATGAATCACTTTTATTGTTCTGCGCACAAATTTCATTATAATAGTTGAAGTTTTAAAATAAAATTTGAAATGTGATCTAAAACGCTGCAAGCATATGTTTACGTAATATAGCGTGACATGTGACAAGAGGGGGGGGGGGGGAGGGATTAAGTGAAGTGTGACACTTTGAGACAAAAGGGGGGGGGAGTCAAAAATATGAAAAAAAACGTGTGACATCATTTATGGATGGCCCCTAAATGTGGAATTGCATATGAGACTTAAGGGTGTTCTTAAATAAAAAAGAGCAACTTTGTGACGTAAGTTTTAATTTATTTTTGTTCAGAAATGCGTGAAACTAGCAAGTGTCCTCGTTCAGAAACTATCTAATAACACACATTTTTTTTTTTTTTTTTTTTTCTTGCAAACGCAATACATATTTCAGAACAAACCTCAAAAATGATCTTTTGAACCGCATTTTCCGACGAAAGCAGAAAAACCAGCGACCGAAAGGTAGAAAATCGCGGGATCACGTGATCAAAATAGCGAATAACTCGGTAGGTAATTTAACTATCACAAAATTGAAAACTGGGTCCGATTCGAATGTGCTTACATAGCTGAGTCCTTCCAATTTTATATCTTACCCTTAAAAAATGAATCTGTTAAAGTGTCAAAATCTTTTGCGCTTGTTGAGCAGAGCAGTTGAGAACAACCTTATTTAAAATAATGCCATTGTTTGAAAGTTTTTCTAAGAGAAAAATATTTAATATTTTATAATAATAATAATAATAATAATAATAATAATAATAATAATAATAATAATAATAATAATAATAATAATTAAAAATAAAACTGTTTTACAATATTTATTGCTTTTAAAACAACTATAGTAATATCAGTTAATACCTCATGTTTCCATATTAAAATTTTATAGCTCGTAATTTTTATCTACTATAGTAAAATAGAAAATTAACTTTGAAGTTATTAAGTTATATGAAATTGCATTGTGCTATATTAATGTTTTAACTTTCAACAACTGATGACAGCAGTATTAAAACAAGTTGGAAATTGCACGTGAAGCGTAGCAAATGCGAGATGCGTTCGTACTATAAGTTTTAAAATATTCAGATCTTGCTGATATAGTAGAGCGTACTTTGGATACAGTATAGTGGTCGAAATCTTTGTGTTCTTGTAAATATGCAGGGAGTAATTTCTATTATACTCCATTAGCGTATATCTTATTCATAAAATGTGAAGTAGTTTAATGTGATTAAAACACGCCCCAAACAATGTTTCCCCGTATAACAATATTTAGTGGAATACATTTGTGTGGCCCTGTAATTTAATAATAAATATTCTTTGCATCCCAGATTGTACAGAATGTATATTTTAGTACATACTTCATAGATTCATGTCAATTCTATTATGTTCAAATGAGTGTAACACCATTAAAATGCATTTGAAACTTTTTTCCCCATTGATCGTAATGTAACGAAATACTTTTGAATGTCCCTATAATTGATCTATTCATCCGATTTTCAAAACATTTGAAATGACTCGACAAAATTATGTAATAATTATACGTTTTAAATTTCAAACGATTAAAATGCATTTGAAACTTTTTTCCCCATTGACGTAATGTAACGGAATCCTTTTGATTGTCCTTGTAATAGATCTATCCATCCGATTTTCATAAAATTTGAAATGACTCGACAAAATTATGTAGTAATTATATATTTTAAATTTCAAACTATTCGGTTGGATAGTTTTTGCGTTGTTATATGCGGACGGACAGACAGACGGACTGAGCGACAACAATAGGTGCTACGTATTTACATATTTACGAACGCACCTAAAAAGGAGTGAATATTTGTGAATTTTTTCCACCCTGCTAGTAAAAACATAAATTATCCACTGACACCGGAATTTAGATACAACTTTTTAGAAATTAGGAATTCCTTAATTTTAGCTTTCATTGTAAAAGGAAAATTTTATTAAAATATTATTGGTACCATTTGGACGTTTAGAATTAAAATTAAGTATCCCAGACTGGGCACAGTGTGCCGGAAATCGGCGAAATTTACAAAATGAGAAAATTTTTGTTAAATGTTTTATCTATCGCAATTTTAATATCTTTTTATGGTAACAGAAATTTTATTTGAAGTTAAAAATCATATAATACAGTACTTTTTTTAATAATGAGATGAGAGAATTAAATGATCATCACGTAATAACAAAATGACAGTGTTGAATTCCTGCGGATGAATGAGATGTCACCCCCCCGGAAGATTTAATATGTATGTGTTTTCAATGTTGAAAAAGTGAGACCCCCCCCCCCTCCTGGGGATCTCTTCACTAGGAACACGCTTTTGTAGAATTTTTATGTTTTATCACTGGTTTTCAAAATAGATATTTTTGCCTATTTGGATCGGAAAAGCACTCCAATTAAATGAGTCAAAATTTACAATAAAAAATTACTGATGGTAATAATAAAATATTCTGAACATTTTATGCGATACGTATACGCGACACTCGTGACCAAGAGGTTAAATATTTCTATTTATACTAATAATAAACTATTAGATTTATAATATTTATATATGCTTTTTTTTTTCAAATGAATGCGCTGCTAGTTTCACAGTTAACTTTGATTTACTTGCCATGTACTCTAATGGCACGTGGTACATGTAAAATCCGTCGTGGATGCAAAGTCCTCCAAGTCACCTGTGAATTATACCTCTGGAGGTGCCTTGTCAAGTGAAGATCTCGTCATCTGATCAAGGTTCTAATTCAAAATCGAGTATCGGTTGTCATATAGACAGCTCGTATGAGTTCTGTGTAAGAATTAGCATTACCCCGGTCTTTTCTTTTTAATGTCTTCCATTTCCAACAACGTACGAACGAACTTAAACAGACAATTAAAAGTAAAATAGAACAGACCAGCATAGTAACAAATATGATAAAAAATAATAGCGATACAGCCACAATCAAGTAGACCTCAGCTTGAGGCAATCAAGCGGCTTAAGCCCCGCAGCCAGGTATAAAATTCGTTAAGCTAGGCATATTGCCCGGCAGGTAGGGGCCTGGTCTGCGGTATAATAATAATAATAATAATAATAACTTTGATTTACTTTCTTCTGCCTAGCGTCGGTGTTGCTTCTGCACCTTCTGATGCATCTGGGCCGGGAAGCGGCAGCACAAACAATCACCTCATCAGGTTCACTGCTAAAATTCCTGAATTAGTTGAAACTCGAATTTCATATTAAGGTTGTTCTCAACTGCTCTGCTCAACAAGCGCAAAACATTTTGACACATTAACAAATTCATTTTTTAACGGTGAGGTATAAAATTGAAAGGTCTGGCTATGTAAGCACATTCGAATCGGACTCACTTTTCCTTTTTATGATAATTAATTTACTTATCGAGTTATACGCTATTTTGATTCGTGATCACGCGATTTTCTACCTTCGTTGACTAGTTTTTCTGCTTTCGTCGGAAAATGCGGTTCAAAAGATCATTTTTGAGGCTTGTTCTGAAATATCTGTTGGCACAAAAACAGAAAAATGAGTGCGATTAGATAGTTTCTGAACGACAACACTTGCTAGTTTCATGCATTTCTGAACAAAACGGAATTAAAACTTGTGTCACAAAGTTGCCCTTTTTGATTTAAGTACACCCTCAAGATGCAATCGGTCTGCCAAGTCCTGTCTTGGTGGAAAATACCCGAAAACCCGATTTTAGCGGTTAATTGGCAGATTTGTCATTGGGATTTCCTTCACCCACTTGTATGGAAACATGGAGAACTAGGAGCAAGAAAGCACAGAGGTAAAACTGCTAGTCAACCACTCAAATCGAATTTTCAGATGTTTTCAACTAAGATAATGACTTAGCAGACAAATTGCATTTGAATATGCGAATCCAGTTTTAATTAATTCTGGAATTTCAGCCGTGAACTCGATGATGTGATTGTCTGTGCTGCCGCCTCCCAGTCTAATCTATATTATATAGATATAATGTATGTATACGCATGTAATACAATACAATACGAGCATATTATTCGCAATCTCAGTTGTAGTTAAAACATAAAGTTAAAAAATAAATAATCAATGCTGTGGGGTGACTGTTGTTCAAAGGTTTAATGTAATGCTATTTATATGGAAGAAATTCGGTTAACACTAAAACATGACTGGTATTCGGAAGTTACCGTTATTCGAAGTGACCGTTGTAGGCAGGTTTCACTATATGCCAATTTCTGGGACAATGTTGTAGGAAAGCTCATCAGAAATTGCAGAGAATAAGGGAAATTAAATTTTCCGCTCACTCAAAATGATAACAAATCGGTGAAAATAATTATGCATTTCGGGAGGAAAAAACTGCAAATAAGGTTTTTTTACTGCTTAATAATAGTGTGTATTTTTTAATTGTAAAAATAAAATATTTTTTTACATTTAGTTGTATTTAAAAAAAGTAATTTTGAGCTTTTAAAATATGGAACCTTTGAAGTACTGTCACTTTATTGTGCTCCCAGTGGTAGCCGCTATTCAAAGGTTTTTACGGCATTAAATGTATTGTATTACTGTATTATTACTGTATTTTTACCGTAATATTGTACTGTATTTTACTGTATTAATTAATAAGTTAAGCATTTCGTTAGGCTAATAAAATAAATGTACGTTCTAACCTCTTCCCTTATGGGTTATTTTTTTTTCATGATTGCGCTTTTTTTACTTTATAGATATAAGCAAAATGCCTGCAATAGTTACTCTTCGCGCTCCATTGGAACAGTCTACAGAGCCAGTTACGATAGAAAGGCAGAATCTATTATAGTTCAATTTACAAGGATAAGTTTGTCTTGAAGATAAGCCCCAATATCTATCTCCAGGTGTAATTTATTTCACCGCAGCGCCAAATGTTTGTTCTACTCCCTTACGGAATTTAATAAAGTTCTTTCATTTTTTAAAAGTCCGCAACCACATTTTAGTCGCATAAAAATCCAGGTAATTCTCTCCACTAATATAGCAACTAGCTCAGATGTATAGGAGCCAAGCCACAAAGAAATCTGTGCCAAATAATCGTAAAAATAAAGTCACCAACACTGTAACTGCAATATACACTGCCAACAGGATAGCCTAGACCAGGCCTGTCCAACCTTTCACTAACCAGGGGCGCATTTCAGCTCGTGGTAAACAGTGAAGGGCGCCATTATTAAAAAAAGCTCAAAACATGCAACAAACTTATCTAACAATATTAACAGGTAACCTACTACAACATGCAAATGCATGTTGTAGTAGGGCCCTATAAATCTGAAGTAAAAAAATAAAATAAAAATCGTTGTAAATTTTAAATTACACATTTTTCTGTTAGGGACTATCACAACAGGTTTTTGTAGTCGAAGGTGCCAGAAACATCAACCTCGCTTATAATTAAAATATGATGCTAATCAGAGATCGTTAGATATTTTAGCACGAAAAAGTACTCCTCGATTTCGGAGATACAAATATGCCGTTATAAACAGCACAAAAAACAAAGACATGACAGTAACCAATCCATGAGTGGTCCCAAAGAGATTCACTCATGGAAGTCATTTCGCATGATTTTATAGATTTTTTTAAACAAAATGAGAAAAAATAGTTAACATTTTAAAGGCAGGGAGTCAGACCTTTCACCAGTATTATAAAAACAGTAATAGGCCAGTACTGCAACATCAAAAATGAAAAAACAACAACAACAAAAAAAAGGCTATACATTCACATAAGGAGGAGTAGGGGGGTGCTTATTTTTCTATCTTTCACATTTTAGCATGTTAGAAAAGTCAATAGCAATTTTTTCCAATTTATATCGTCATAATTTCCACAACATTTTTTTCATAATAAATAACTATAAATTAGTGAAGAAACTCAAAAACACATGACTAAATTTTTAATGTACGTTTTCATTCTTAATGCGTGAAATGCACTTATCGAGTTTTATAAATATTTTTCAAGCAAATAACAAAATTTTAAAAAGCATACTTTTAAATAGAAATTTATTTTTTAAAAATGATAATAACAGGAAACCACCAAAAGGGCGCCAAAAAATTCTCCAAAGGGCACCATGGCGCCCGCGGGAGCCGCGTTGGACAGCCCTGGCCTAGACGTTCGACAGGCTGTTTGAAATTGTGCGCATCGGAATCGAGATTAGAGGTCTGCACGGGCCGAAATTTCCAGGCCCGGGCCCGGCCCGGCCCGAACGAAAGAAATATTGGCCCGACCCGGCCCGGCCCGAAAGTTAAAAATTCGGTCCGAGCCCGGCCCGGCCCGAACGAAAAAAATAATGGCCCGACCCGGCCCGGCCCGAAAGTTAAAATTTCGGCCCGAGTTCGGCCCGGTCCGGAAAAAATTTTAAATTTCGGCCCGAACCCGGCCCGGCTCGAGTGAATTTCTACAGAACATTGATCTTTAATCTTATGGAAGAGTTCTGACCAAAAAAAATTATATTAGTCTTTTTTTTCCATGTTTATAATCTTTATTTATGCAGAAGTGCCGTAGGCTGCGATATTAATGCTTTTAAATGAATCTTTGTTTGTTGTATGTAAATGTTTCAGTTATCACTAGTATTGTTAATCCATATTCCCTGTAATGGAGACAAAAAATCGAAAAAGCGGTATATGGTAAAATTTCCAAAGACCAAATCGCCTTGGAACGAAAAAAATACATTCCCTTCTTAAGGCCCCTGTCCTCGCTCGAGGAAACGCTCCCGAGCTAATGCTATTCCTATGGGGAAGCATTTTTCTAATAACTCTTTCGCATTTTGACATTTTTGAATAATTTTCTTTTGCATTGTATAGCTGAGGTGCATGCCGGCAGCGCACTTTTTTTATTTTTTCGATTTTGGTTGGAGATATATTTTTAAAAAGCACACCGGTTTTGAAAGTGAAACTAACTTTGTAAAAAATATCTCCAACCAAAATGCGAAAGAGTTATTAGAAAAATGCTTCCCCATAGGAATAGCATTAGCTCGCGAGCGTTTCCTCGAGCGAGGACAGGGGCCTTAACAGATGTAAATGTTTAATATATTTTTTTCTCCCGTAGTGTTGTGTTCATTCATTCATTTTGCATGGACGAACATTTTAAAAGAAACTTTCAGTTCTCAGTTTTAAAAAAAATTCCGTCATAATCATGTTTTTTTTTTTTTTTTTTTTTTTTTTTTTTTTTTGTGTGTGTGTGTGTGTGTGTGTGTGTGTGTGTTTAATTCTATTTTAAAACACCTAGTATCTACGATTATTTAAAAGGAATAAATTCTAATGTTTAATTGTAGAATAATGACGGCTTAAAAGTATATGCTTTTTTTGCAGAAATTTTTGGACAAAGCCAAATATTACTGATTTATAAAAAGTCGAGAAAAGGATTTTCATATAGGAATATTCAATATAGGAACTGATTATTTTGGTCCATGAAAACTAGGAAGAATGGAATCAGTCTCGGCTTCGTACGGAAAAAAAAAGTTAGGCCCGACCCGATACTCCATCAAAAAAATTAAGACCCGAGCCCAACCCGGCCCGAAAAGATTAGTGATTAGGCCCGGCCCGGCCCGGCCCGAGTCTTCAGAAATAAGGCCCGAGCCCGGCCCGAATACCATTATTGGAAATCGGCCCGAGCCCGGCCCGCGGGCCGGGCCGGGCTCGGGCTTCGGGCCGAGGCCCGGCCCGTGCAGACCTCTAATCGAGATAACAAGAAACTTTATATATTTTTATCCCAGACTATCTTCTTGAACTCGAATTATTTGACATTAAAATTATTCTTTTCTATTTTAGATGTGTGTACATGTAGATGACCAACCTACATTATTGTGGCTTATTGCACCCAAACCCTTGCCATAAGAAATATGTAAACTTGCGCTAGTTTGCCTGTACCTTTTTTCCTTACTTCTGATGATGTTTCTTACTGCGGAGGGTAGAGGTGGTTATTCTCTCCCTTTTCGCATACAATCAAATAATCAAGAATAAATAAAATTTTTTTTTAATAATCAAGTGTATACATTCACCCACTAATCTCACAAAAGAATACTACTTCAACTAAATAAAAAAAAAAAAAAAAAAATGACCAATTTTTTTATTTTTACACTAGATAGTTTGTGAAAAGAAATATGCATGTCATCTCGTCGGGGAACTTGGACCGAGAATCTGGGCGGTTGCTACAAGACAATCTGAGGTAAGAGAATTTCCTTATCTCTTTATAACTATTCAAGTATTTATAAAATAAATGAATTCGTCTAGAAGATCCTGCGACAAAGGTTTAGTCATAATGTTGTTTACAATAGAAATCATGTGGCGATCAGCCAGTTACCAGCTCCGGTACCAGGGACAAAACCATTCAGCTTGGGGCACCTGGCAGGTACTAGTAGGGGCCTTGTCATCGGTTAGAAACAAAAAGAGATAGAACCATATGTACCACAAGGACTTGATATCAGTGTTGCAGTCATAATTAAAACTTGAGGATACGTCTTAAGCAAACGATATACAATATAAAATATACTTGATAGTGCACTGGATGTATTTAAATAAAATACAAAAGAATAATAACTAAAAAAATACGATAAATAAATATAAAAAAATTGATCACACTTTAATTAAACTCACAGGGTTTCAACACTCTTTCTTCAACAAAACAGAATAAAAGCATGTAAACAAAACATCTCCCTTTTCAGGAAAAAAAAAAAAAAAAAAAAAAAAAAAAAAAAAAACTAGTACAAAAAAAAATTGCTAACATTAAGTTTTGGCAGACGCAACGGCATCGCAGACGAACGAACAATACTTTATAGCTCTAGTTGAGAAATACAGGGTATGAGGAACATCTTAAAAAATTTTCAGAAAGTATACGGCCTATACTTTTGTATACCTCCCACGACATTCTTGCTTAAAATAGTAACAAATTAATAGAAAAAAGAACTGAAAAACTTTTCTCTTGCTTTCTTCCCAAAACCCCCGCGGAAGCGAAATTTCAGAGATTTGATGGTGAAATTAGCAAAATGTTAAGTTGATCACGTATCGCACAAAAGTTCAAATTTAGATGATTTCTAAAGTGTCACATTTTTGGCTGAAGTAGCGTTAAAAGTGTTCACTACAAACTACTTATTTTTATATCGCGCTCGCTACATTACACTGTGCAAAATGTAGCGAGTGTTACATTACGAACTACCAGGGCCTGATTAATGCACGGGCCTCCGGGGCCTTGGCCCTGGGTCCACCAATTTCAGGGGCCCACAAATTATGTGGCTGAGGTTTTTTTCCTTAATCAAATACTTTTCAAATAATATTTTTTATAAAATATGAAATGTAAAATTTAAATATTCTGAATGACTCAACACAATTTTTTGAAGCTTTTAACCTGGGCACTTTTCATCCAAATAATTTTGTCAGCTCGTCAAATAAACCTTCTTTTTTGTGAAAATGTCGCCAAAAATGGTTTGGTAGGGGGGCCCAATTTTTTAACAGGCCCTGGGTCCAACTTCAGCTTGATCGGGCTCTGCGAACTACTATAAAAAATAGAGACTACTGTAGTTTCGCTACTTGTAGCGATTAGAGACTTCTGACTGCTGTAGATGTAAGAATATAAGCTGTATATTAAAATAGCAAATAAAGCTTTTGTGCGTAATATATGTGGGAGTAATTTAGAAAATATTAACAATAAAGAAGCATTTATTTTCTATTTATATTATTAATAAAAAATTTTTGAAACTATTTTGAAGTGTCATAACTATTTTTCTGTCCCAAATGTGTAAGATAAATTAAAACTCAACTTTTTAAAAAACTTTAAACGGTATGTGAATATTGAAATGAACGTAATAAAAATCAAAATAAAAATTATCAGCAAACACTAAAGAAAAAAAAAATCGCCTAAATTAGCTGTTTTCAATTTATGGGTCGCGATCCACTGGCGGTTCGCGGAACAATCGAGGTTTGTCTTCAAAATGTATCTTTTATTTCATTGGTTTAGAAAGATATAATTTCAACAGGAAATAATATTTCAAGGGAAAATACTAATTTACTTTTAGATCAATATACAAACAGAATATCCCGAAATATTCAAATCAGCTTTGAGGTCCTTGGTGAAATTCAACTCTTCGTGTTTATGAGAAAATGCTTTTTCTACTTTGCTGTTTTTGAAAGACAAGTACTGAGACAAATTGCTTGTTAATATATGTTTCCACATTGGTAAACATCAGTACCAGAAATCTTATTGATTATAAAGTTATGTTCTCATAATAATTAAACGTATTTTTAACTACCTTTGTAGATTGTGCATTGTTTTAATTACTATTCACTTACATACATTGAGATTACTGATTCTTGTTTTTGGTGATAATGTATCTTCCGTACGAAAATTTGTGTTTTTCGTAGGATAGGATAGCCGAGCGTATAGAGATCGTAATAAAATGCTATACTGATGTACAACTTTATCTTAAGTGGGTCGCGAAATTTTTTTTCGCTGAAAGGTAGGTCGCATTCCAAGAAACTTTGGGAACTGCTGGCCTAAATGTATGTTATTCCTAACATTTTCCGCACTTAAATCTTTTCTTGAACAAAATGACATACATTCATCACTTTGTTTAAAAGTAAAGAATCGACCGAAACAGATTTTTAAAAGCAGAACCCGAAACCAAATTTCTGTAATCTTCCTATTTTTGGCCAAAAACAAAAATGTCCAATTTTTTTTTTTTTTTTTTTTTTTTTTTTAAGTAATAAAAACATACATAAATATACATAATTTTTAATTATTTATGCGTGTGGTCAAGCTGGCTCTTTGTGCTTCCGACCAAAACGTTTTATTTTCACATAAAATATAATTAATTCATCAACGACACAAATTGTTTTTCTAGTATATAAATTTCATCAATTAAAAATGTTTTATGTCTATATACTCGATTTATCTTTTATAAAGATTTTTGTAAATGATCCTCTGCTATACTAGGAATTTTTTTGAAGAACATTCGAAACACTTTATTTTCAAACAAAAAATTTTCTATTGATGTTGTTTTTGCAGTTGTTAATGAGCACATGAAAAACGTCTTCAAAGTTTAGTCATACATAAATCGCTTGTTTTATAATTTGCACTTACAATTTATGTCAGACATGACTGATAATTATAATTTGTGAAATATAGCTCAAATCAGTGAGTCATGTAGAACCTTTCTGAAGGAAGAAACGAGATTTTTAAAATATGTATAATACTCGACAGCATTTTCACCGAAAACGAATTATCGGTGAAACTTTTTCGGCTGAAACCGAATTTTCAGTCATCTGTATTTAAAAGTAACTCAATGGGAGTAAGTTATGTATCCATTCCTCAAACGCGGCCACTAAAAATGCTGCGCCACATTAATTTATTCGAGTAATTTGCACAAGTGAAAAGCTATTAAGCATCGAGCGAGGGTGGACACTGTAGCATGACATTTTTTGTTATGACGTCAGTTCATTAGATAAAAGTCGCGTAGTTTCTATTGAATAGTATCTTTATCAGAGTTGTCTATACGAATCAATGTTTCTTAATCTATGTCCCACCTAATCTCAATCTCAGTCCCACCTAACGTTGTCTGGGACTGAGATGAGAAAAAAAAACTAATTATCGTAAAAAAATATTTAAATAGCGTAAGACAAATTTTACTAAATTATAATATTGCAAAAAACTAGCTGAAGTTAACAAGAAATAAATGTAAATTACAGTGTTGTAGTCGTAAAGCAGAGTGTATGAGCTGTCATTATGAACTTTGATAGGTATGATGTACGCTAATGCTTTATTTGAAAAACAGAGGGTATACGGAGCTTTTTAAAAAATCCAGAAGGTACACGGCGTATATCCCCGTATACCCGCCACTACATCCCTGTGTAGATACACAATGAGGTAATAATTTTATTAAGAAAAATTACATTTTTGAAATAAAGTAAAGACTATGAACTGATGGTAGGAGTAATTTTGCATTCCTTCGTTTCTCAGTCAATTTTTCAACTTCGAATAAATATTTGAGTTTTTTATCTGCTGAAGATAGCATCTGAATAAAAGTTTTCAAAATATCAATTATATGTTTTAATGATTTTTCACTAGAACATTCATCTACCAAATGGTTCAAAGTTTTTTTTTTCTTCTTTATATATATTCTTTGAATTTTGAGCGAGTTTAATATCCATTCGAAACAGCGTTGAATTCAGGCGGTGGCCCGGGGGAGGGGAGCTTTCGCCCCCGGAGCAATGAAATGTCGCTCCGGAAAATGTGAAATTTTGGGTTTTCAATGGTCGAAAAGTGCAATTTCCCCCTCGGTACTTTATAATGTCCCCTCCCTGGAGCCACAAAAGTCCCTCCCGGAGAAAAGTGTCTGAATTAAACACTGCTTTCGAAAGTTCCCTCTGCCCCCAGGGCAATTCCTTCCTTCCCCCCTCCTGGTGCGTATCACTCATGCAAATAATCAGCTATAATAAACACCATGACACGTCTAATTAAGATAATTTATGTTTCAATTCTTTTTGTAGATTGTTATTATTCTAAATTACCTGAAGTTAATTTATATTTTACTAGTAAATGATTTTAAAAGCGTTCTTTTAAAAAACCCTTTCCTTTCCGGTGCGGTGTCCTTAAAAAAGGACACATAATTTTAATTTTCCAATTACCAAGAATATTTAATTAAAATTTTCCTTTTACAACAAACCTGAAAATAAACAAGTTCTTAATCTCTAATAAATTCGTTTATAAATTCTGATGAAATTTAATTATTTCAAATAGATTTACTCAACGCCGGAAAGGGTTAAAAAAATAATTATTATTCAGAAAAGAGATTTCTGTCTCTGATAATTGCTTGTCTATGTCCAATTCGTTAGTACATTTGCGTGAATGAGACATAATCTATTTCAAATTCCCTTTTATAGCGAGATGTTTTCAACGAATAATAATAAAAAAAGTTACATGGGTGTCATTACATGAGATAAAATTTGGCGATTATTCATTATTTTTAACATCGACTCTCATTGTTAGAAAAATATGTTCAAACAAAATTTTTAATCTTGAATGTTTGTTGCCACAAATATTCTTCTTCTTTGTATTGACAAAAGAAAGGAAGAATTAGGCGCTTCTTTTCTTAAACAGACGTGAGTACTTAAATGAAATGGAACTTTTTACTTCTCAAAGTCTTTGTTATTGGCTGAGACACGCACGAAAAGAGAAGACAATGAAGAAGATTTAGGAAATTGAGAAAGTAGTTTGCAGCTGAAAACTCTTTATTCATCACTTAGTTAACAATTGTCAAACTCGAAAAAAATTAGTGTTAACATCTTCTGTTTAGCACTTTTCGACACAGTTGGAAGTGTTTATGACCTGGGTTCGTTTGTAAGATCGTTCGTACTTTCACTTTCGTAAGTAATTTTGCTTTTCTGAGAAATTTAAATAGGTGAACAGTGTTGAATTCAGACACTTTTCTCCGGGAGGGAATACTGTGAATCCGGGGGGGGGGAGGGGGATTGCACCTTTTGACCATTGAAAACACAAAATCTCAATTTTTTTTGGGGGGGGGGGGACGTTTTATTGGTCCGGGGAGGAATGTTCCCCTCGGGCCACCCCCTGCAATCAACACTGTGGGTGATTCTCTCCAAATAGGCCATCAAAGAATTATCAGGAAGTGATGCAATTTAACAAAATGCCTATTTACTTTTTTTACCATTTTCTCAATTCAGATTAGGCTTGGTAAGCTTTAATTAGTATATCTAAATACTTATAAATCAGTTGTAACAATTTTTTTTTAATACTTACGTGAATTCAGTAGAGGCTGATGAAAGAGTGATGAGCAAGGTTTAGGACCTCATCAGCCGGTACTGAACAGGTAAATATTAAAAAACATTAACTATTATCGATTTATAAGTATTTAGATATAGATAAAGCCAACTAATCTTAATTCAGAAAATGGAAAAAAAAAAGTAAAAGGGTAGTTTGTTAAAATTTATCATTCCTTCACACACACTACCTTATAACTCTTATTTTGGACTATTTGAAGCAACAACAAAAGAAAAAAAAAAATCACGAAAATTTGAAAATTATTGAACGAATTTCGAAAAAAAAATTATTGGAAAGAGAACAAATTTAGTTTTTTAGCTTAAAAAACTTTATCTATTTGTTTATCTGTCTATCTGTCTATCTATCTGTATATCACTTTTTTATGAACAAGATAACATTCATAATTCTGTACAAATCTCTTCCAAACTGATACCTAAAATCAAGTGTCGAAAAATATCGGTCAAGTTCATTTATGGACAAAAAGGGAACAAAGTGGGGTTAAAAGTGGGGGGGGGGGGGTATGAAAGCAATAAAAACCATAGCTCCTTAATTATCATACACATCAAATTAGTTTAAAATTACTTTTACTTCTAGAGAAAGGGCCAACAATATATGTACAGAAGATTTTTGATATCATTAAAAATGGGACCAAGCGGCGAAAAAAGTAAGGTTTTATGAAGAAAAAAATTCATATCTTCGTAAATTCACAACATTTCAATGCCGCATAATGTTTTTATAAATCTTCTTAATCTTATCTACAACTTTTATATTGACAAGTTTTTGATTAGACCAACTCTTACAGTTAAAACATATATAAAAAACAACAACAACAAAAAGGGGAGGGCGATGAAAAAGAAAAAAAAATCTGACGTCTTCAATTCATGAGATATCAAATCGATTTAAATTTATTATAAATCTATTTAATGTTATCAACAACTTTAATATTGACAAGATTTTGATAAAATCAATTCTTTCAGAAAGAAAAAATTGGATCTAAGAAAAATTACCGCATTAAGGCTGCTCTCTAATCCAAAGGGCTTTTCTTCATGTAAAATAAGTTTTTTAATTAATTTTTGTTCGGAAACGCAAGAAACTGGAAGGTGTTGTTATACAGAAACTATGTAATTCAAAGGCGTTTTTCTTTTTTTCACAATTGGCATTTTGAACCGAATTTTCTAACAAAAGCAGAAAAAACAGTGAATGAAGGAGAAAAATGCTTTGTGATAAGTCAATTTTTTACCTTTGTGTTTAAAAACGTGTACATCGTTGTGTTAGAAAGTATTAGGTTTGTTGAGCAGCCTAACATGATTCTGATAAAATTTATTCTTACAGAAAAAAAAAAAAAAAAAATAATAAAAACTCGTCAAAAGCGGCCAGATGAAATTGCTAACCTCTGTTTATCTCTAATTTTGATTTAGTTGTTGTTGGTGAAATTAGTACTTAACTTCGAAGTGTATCTGTCCCTGTAGGCCGAGTTCGCACGGATTTTTTTTTTCTTTCCTGTAAAAAAGAAGCAGTACAATTTTTTTAAATCAATTAATTAGCTCATACTTTCTACTAATCGTATATAAAAAAGAGTAAATTATTCTCAATAGAGTTCGGTATCCATTTCAAAATAATGTGTTTCAATGGAAATTTGGGGAGGTGGGGGGCGGAGGACATGAAGTGCGTTGAACGCTTATTAAAATATGTAACTTACCCCACTCCCCAATATATATTAGGGTGGATCGAAAAATCGAAATTCAGATAATCGAATTGGCGCGGGGTGCAAAAGTTGCCTTTTATGCATACTAATTCACATATGTTTTTTTATTGAAATTCATTCATATCTTCCGGTGCCCCAAACGCCTCAAAAATAGTTAAAAATTGAAATTTTTATAAATTTTATAATTTTTTTTTTTGCTTTTTAATATTTTTAAAATTATTTTTGGCGCGGGTTTCAAAAGTTGCCTTATATATATATTAGTTCAATCCTTTTTTTTAATTTAAATCTATCCATATCTTTTGGTGCCCCCAAGCGCCCCCAAAATAGTAAAAAAATGAAATTTTTATAAAAATTTATAATTTTTTTTTTTTTTTTTAATTTCTTTTAAATTATTTTATCAGCGGGATAAAAAAGATGCATTTTATAGTATATTAGCATGCATCCAAATAATTTTCGACTTTGATAAATTTCTTCCAATGCCCCAAAACTTTTAATTATTTGCTGAAAATCGAGTTTCATGCAAATTTTGAGCTAAAAAATACAAGTAAAATTAACAGTTAACGAATAATATATCTAACGTAAAACGTAGATCGAGAGGATGAGAAATCGTTTATCATATTTTATTAAATGTATAAAATAAACTTTTTATACTTTATTATTTGAAAGACAATATAGATAGAAGAGTTCTCAGCAATGACCAGCAATATTTATATGATATTTGCATAGCAATATCACGTGGTGAATGTGGTTCTGATCTGGCATTAATGAAACCTGGTCCAGTTTATCACTCAACATGGCTAACAATTGCGTGTAGAGTTTTAAGGTTATAAGTGGCTACAGAAAATCATTCTGATAATCTCATTACTCTTACAATATATATTATGAAGGTATATGTAGCTGTATGGTTTCATATCAAAACAAAGCCATGCATAACTAAAGGAGCGCGTCATTTTTGGAAACTTATCACATATTCTAGATATTTGGAACGAAATTTAAGAAAGATCGTAGGTGCTGTTATTCAACGAAATAGAAATAGTTTTTTTTTTTTTTTTTTTTGGCTCCCTGAAAACTTGCTATTGTCAATGCTCACAAATAACAGAGAGCATATCAGATCTTTAGCAATACGAAAGCTAATTTTGCTAGGAATAAAAAGAGAAAATCACCAGAAGTGAGAATTTTCAAAGTACCCCAAATAAACTTCAAAGCAAAGAATTATTTTAAACTTATTGACTGGCAACGAGTTGGACGTTTTGAACAACCTCTTTTGATGAATGTGCCTTGCGAAGAAATTGAGAATATCATAAAAGTTGTAAAAACGAATGAAGGTCAAAATATCCATGCCATACCCAAGCGGTTGAAAGATGCATTCGACTAGTGTCTGAGGCATCAGAATTTGTATCTGGACAAGAAAAGAGACACGGTTTTATACTGAGTAGAATAAAATCAAAAAGCCATATAAAACACTATGATACCAAAAAAAGATTACAAATTTTAAAAATATGTAACTTTCCAAATGGCAGGATGTAAAACGTTTCTCTACGTAAGTTCGATTTTTGTAATTTTTATTATTTAATGCTTTGATTTTTAAATTTATATGTGGCTTATTATTGTAAAATTAATGTTATTTATAACCTTATACGTTATTAATTAAACTGTTTTCAAAATTTGTAAGTATTTTTCGTAAATTATAATTCTTAATACATTTTTGTAAAAATTTCAGTTTTTAATTATAATTGGTGCATCAAATATGTGAATGGATTTTGATTAAGAAAATATATGGGAACTGCAGAGTTATGTAATATTGTAATAACAACTTTCCAACCCTGTGCCAAATGAATTTCAAAAAATAAAATAAAATAAAACAAAACAAAACAAAACAAAAATTTCAAGAAAATTTCAATTTTAAACTATTTTTAGGGCGCTTGGGGCACCGGAAGATATGAATGAATTTTATTTTTAAAAAATATGTAAGCTAAGATAGATAAAAGATAGCTTTTGCACCCCGCGCCAAAAGTAATTAAGAAAAAATAAATAAACAAAAAAATATAAAAGAAATCATAAAAAAATCAATTTTAATTATTTTTGGGGCGCTTGGGGCACCGGAAGATATGAATGGATATTAATTAAAAAAACCATGTAAACTAGTATGCATAAAAGGCAACTTTTGCATGCCGCGCCGATAGTGATTTCTAAAAAAAATTTTTTTCCTATACTTTTCGATCCACCCTAATATATATATGCATATATATTACTTATACTTATTAGAAGTATTTATATTTCTATAAAAATACGTTGCTTGATTAATCATGATTATAAAATCTTTTTTTAAGTAACTAATTCTATCACCAAATCAATATATTGATATTCTTCTAAATATTTCACTTGACTCTAGAATAAGAGCTTTTGAAGTTATCGCCTTTTACTGGAGATTAGCCTCGAGGGTTATTTTCTAATAAGTTACTAAAGAGCAGATTACAACCGAAACGACATGTTTGCAATTTTTAATAGTTTAACTTTGAGAGGAATTACTAGTTAAATTGCTATGAAATACGATTGTGCTAACTACAAAAGAACATGATAAGTCTTTTAAAAGTAATAAATAATGCATACGCGATTATTTAGCAGTTAAGAGACGATAAAAGATCAAGTATTCGATAGTGAATATTGAAGTTCAAACATTTGAAAATTTGTATCATTAGTGATAAGAGAAAGATGCAAATCAATATTAATGTTATTTTTCCAGTAAAGATGGAGTAACGTAAAGGTATTAAATAGATCTTCGGGCATTCTCAATTAAAAATGTGTTTTCACCTCCTTTTCTCCTTGAAAAAGGCCCCACCAGTAGCCGAGAGGTACGGACCTCTCAACTGGTAGACGGCAGGTGCTGGGTTCGAACCCAATCGCGGCTGTCGGCCTAACAGTTCGGAGTTTTCGTGGTTTTCTTCGAACCTTGCGTAAATAGGGGTTAGGTTCCCTTAGAAAGACCCCCACGAAGGGCACTTCCCTGGTCCTATATCCCTAGTGTAGATAATCGGACGACAAAAAATACACCTTGAAAAAGAGAACATTTTTTGCACAGTTTTCGTTTGAATCGCATTTTCAGGCCCCTTGTCCCTGCCCGCGAAGACACTCGCGAGCTAATGCAATTCCTATGGGGGAGGCATTTTTCTAATAACTAATTCGCATTTTGACATTTTTAAATAATTTTTTTTTTTTTTTTGCATTGGATAGATAAAGTCCCTCTCAAGATCGCCACTTGATTACTTTTTCGATTTTAGTCGCAGGTATTTTCTATAAATTTACTTTCACTTTCGGAACCGGTTTTGGAAGTGGAAGTAACTTTATAGAAAATAACTTCGACCAAAAGCAAAAAAGTAATCAAAGAGCGATCTTGAGAGTGACCTCAGCTATCCAAAGCAAAAATAAAATAAAAAATAAAAATAAATAAGTAAAATAAACAGTGAAAAAAAATTTTAATTTATTTTTCGTACATAAAATTTGATGATAGAGGAAGATTCAAAAGGTACACTTTTTGGCAATTTATTAAGATTTTATTTTATTTTATTTTATTTTTTTGCGTTCCAAAAACAATGAAAAAATGAAATAAGTATACGTTTAACAATGTTTTATTACTAATGGACTCTACAAATGGTATCTTAATGCACAATTAAATTACTTATGGTTTCGTTTTTCACCTTTTCATATATTTCTGCTGCAAACCATTTTTATATAACACGTACACTATATGGCCAAAGATGACCGTGCACTTGCGATTTTAGAAATTTTGTTAAATATCTAGAAAAGTACATGAAGGATTATCCTGGAACTGTAAGTGTGGAAACATAATGCAGTCTGTCTCGAAAGTTTAAGCACTCTGCACATCTGGTTTAAAAGAAATAAAGAAGAAAATATTTTATGCTAATTTACATCAAATACTCGACATTTAATCAAAATAAAATGAAATAAACCATTTTGGGTGGTTAAAACAAAAAATATATTTACTTTTATTTAATTCTTCCTTTTTCTTGAAGAAATGTTGTCTCAAATGTTTAAGCACTTTATGCAAATTTTTCAAGAAACACGGGATGTGTAATGACGTTGTATGACGTCATATTTCCCTTGCATAAAAGTATAAAATGTAGAGAAATTATTTCCTCTCGTTTTAAAAATGCCGAAGGGTAAAGAATTCACTAAATGTGAGATTTTAAAAGTTTTTAAATTGAAACCGCAAAATAAAACTGTTTCTGAAGTTGCAAAAGTTTTAATTCGATAGAAGCGAGGAATATATCAAGTACTCTGCAGAAATGTTAATTTTAAGCGGAAAACAAGATGTGGGCGACCACGTATGAAGACTTTTCAGACTGATTGGAGAGTATGAAGATTGCTATATAAATAAAAATATGTCCCATACGGTAAATTAAAAATAATCTCAGTATATAGGCATTCAAAGACACTCTACATAGATTATTTAAAAGTGTGATCACATAATACTAAAAAAAAATGGCTCGCAGAACGTCTCTTAAATTACATCACAAACAGGCAAGAATGAACTGGGCTAAAAAAGCACATGTCCTACGGGGACAAATGGCTTACTGCTTTATTCAGCTATAAGAAAAAGTGGAACTTAGATGGCATTGATGTTTGGAACGCGTATTGGCATGATTCACGTAAGAAACCAAAGGCATTTTTTCAGCAGGCAGCAAGGCCGTAAATCTGTTATGGTTTGGGGGGGGGGGGGGCGGTTGGATTCAATGACTAGGCCCTTCTGACTTTTCGAAAAGGAAGACAAGATAAAAAAAAAAAATTATCAAGAGACGCTTAACCAACATTTGCTTCCATTCGGTGACATTTGGGGGGGGGGGGGGGGGAGTGTCCTGAATGGACTTTTCAATAAGACAATGCATCAAACGACGTATTACAATCTACAAAACTTTGGCTTTCTCAAAAAAATGTGAAAGTTCTTGACTGGCCAGCTCTAAGTCCAGACTTAAACTTCATTGAGAATGTCTGCGCTATTTTAATCCGCCAGGTTTACGGCTATGGAAAGCAGTATGATTCTGTTAAAGAACTCGAAGAGACCATTGAGAAAGCGTAGTACTCTTTGCCACTAGAAACCCCACAAAAACTAATAATTTCGTTTATTTGTACGCTTATTTGAACTTATCCAAAGTCAAGGAAAAATAATTTTTAAATAAAAGTTCTGTAAAAATTATAAATCTAGTTGTTTTTGACATTTTGCATAAACTTTTAAAACAGTTTTTTTTAACATTTTTTTAAATTATATTTTTTTTACAATTTATGAATTATATTTTTTTCTATTTTTGATACCATTTATTTAAATAATATTGCGAAATCTGCAAATAAAAAAAAATGTCATTCATTCTAACTTTTTATGATTCTTTGAAAATCGACATTTTATGGTTGTGCTTAAAGTTTTGAGACAGACCTTAGTACAGGTCATACATTTCCGTGAAATTTTTTTACGAAACTCCATAGGGGAATATTTTGGATAATCTTGTCAACTCAAAACTAATGTAGCAACAGTGTTCAAACTGTAGATTATGATTAAATGGCTTATTGTAATAAAAATGTGTTCATTTTTATGCAGATAGCATGTATACTCGTAGAGAAGTTTTTATTAAAGTTCGTATTAAGGTTTTTATAAAAACAGTCCCAATTTTTTCCAAGTTTTTTGCTTATAATTTGCAGAATTCTTAATGTAAAATAATGTCCCTTTCTGAAAATATGTCAAACAACGTTATACACAATACCCTGTAATCAGAATTAAAAAAATAATAAAAATTGTATGAAAAATGAGCAGGTTTACTAAATAATTTTTCATTGCACATGCGTGAATGTTATCAAAATTTCATTTGCATATTATGTTACCTAAATGTATAGAGCAACTTTTGTAAAAGTCTAAAAAACATAGCTTGAAAATTCGGAAAGTGTTCGTCGATAGAATAAGCTTAAAATCCGTTATTCCTAAAATGAAGCAAAAATATGAGGGGTTGTATCCAAAAATAGTAGTACGTGCAATATGGTGTATGCTATATTGACACTAATCAATCGATAAATGGATACAACCCCTCATCTTTTTGCTACCATGCATACATGCTATTTCCATAAAAAGGAACACAGTTTATTACAATAAGCTACTTAATCATAATCTACAGTTTGGTCTCATTAACTACATTAGTTTTGACAAAGTTATCCAAAAGATATTCGTTCTTTTTCAATTTGTTGACGGTCCCCTATTGGAATTTCGGGAAAAAATCTTCACGGAAATGAATGACCTGTACTATTATGTTTACACACTTATTTTCAGGATAAAAATCCTCAAGGACCTCAATGTACTTTTCTAGATATTTAACAAAATATCTAAAATCGCAAGTGGACGGTCATCTTTGGACATATAGTGTAGCTCACTAAAAATGCGCCATAAGAAACAAATTGCTATGTTATGTACAAATAACACAAATCACAAACATTATATAAACACATAATATTGTATAATCACAAATATTTGACTTAATTTCGTTAAGAAACATTAATTATTGAATATACAGCTATTTTATTCATGATCGCTGTTTCTTAAAATAAATAAATAAATAAATAAAAAATAAATTAAAATAAAATAAAAAGAATCTATTTTTATTATTAATCATTTTTTCTTTTAGTATTTTTCTTTTAAATCTTAATAAAGGCAGATAAACCAACCCGTTACATATTTTATAAATAAAAGCATTTGATTTTCCTGTGATTTATTATTAATGACCGATTTAAAGAAAGGTAAACAGTACATTTTAACATTTGTTTTTATACTTCTAAACAAAGTTAATGTGCATAATTTTTTTTTATTTTTAATATAGAATTAAGTTTGTATTTAAAGTTGTAAATTTTATACATCTTTTTTATAATATTAAAATCTTCATTTGCAGTTTTCTAATTGCATTTTTGATTGTGTACGTTTACGACAAACCTCATTTCTTAAAGAGTATTTAAGATATTGAAATAAACTTTTGTCACAAGGTTCTGCTGCTCTGTTGGTATGATATGAAGCAAAATATACTTGATAAGTCTGTATATATTATTTTTAGAGTTATTTTTATTAAAAAATACACATTATTTAAAAAAAAGAAAATCATGTTTCATGTAAGAAATTTGTTATAGGTTAGTGAATTCAAGAGGTATCGGAAATCTTTTGTTTCATAACAGAGTTAAATGGTTTGGTAAGTACATTGTAGAAATAAAAAGTGAAATATATTGAATATATTTCGTCATAGAAGGTTTTTTTTTATATGAAAATTCAATGCAATTCTTTGTAAAAACGGATTAAAAAATGCAATTCTTCAATACATTTTTTTCTAAAATATGATTAAATATTGCATAAACTTGAAAATTTAATTAATTAATACAATAAAGAGAACAAAATTAAATATTTCTTAATGTTTTGATTACATTTTCACAAAATTTAAAATGACTCCACAAAATTCTGCAATGATTCTATAGATTAAATTTCAAATCATTCGGTTGGATAGTTTTTGCGCTGTCATATGCGGACAGACAGACGGATCAAATGACGATTGTAGAAAATACTACAAATTTATATAGGTACCTAACAACTGCAATTCGAAATTTCTGAATAAAAAGAAAAAATGATCAAACTCGCAATCCTAATTTAAATTAATAATCATCCCGCTAATAATCATCTCCTTTATTAACATCAAAATGTCCAAACAATGCTAATCAAGGCCATAATAAATCAAGTCCTTGCACCATAATTATTCCATTAAAGTGCGTCCATTCTTCAGAATTTGAAATGGATTTACTAGACCATAACGAGGAAACACAAGAGTATCCAGAAAAAAAGAAGAAGAAAATCCTCACAAAAATAATAAATCTTGTCTTTCTGTGGAACTTTTATTCAACAATTCATAAGCATGTCAGAGTCATTGTTTTGTAGAACAACAATGTCTCTCTATCGAGGTCTCGCAAGAGTCTCGTTATGTGTTATGTATATGAGAGACGAAAATGCACTGTAAACTAGTCGTTGGGGGCCACCTTAAAGCTTACCCATCATGGATAAGTATAATATAAAATATGTGTAAACTATATATAAAATGCATCACAATTAAAAAAATAAACAAATAAATAAATAAATAAATAAATAAACGTATATTTAAATATTTGTATAACATAAAATCTGTGTTAACCAATTGCTGATGAACCAATTTTGACAAATTATTTAAAACGCCAAACTACTCAATTGGTACCAAACTGCGTTTAAAAAACATCCTTATAATTCCAAAAATAATAATCCTGTTAACTAACAGTTTAGTGCGTCGGATTAAGTGTCTCATATTCAATTAAAATATATCTTTGAATTGAAATTTGAATGAAATACAGGGTCATGAAAAATAGAAGAGTGTGGAAAATAGGATTACAAATATGTCGACAACTAATTATCCGATCGACTTCGTTCTTTATACAAACTTTGTGTTATGTTATTGTCTTTTACATCTACTTCTTAAAATAAAAAAAATTGGAAAATTTTTATATATCTTTCATCAGAATGAATGTTTCGAGAGTTCGAAAAAAATAGTTCCGGATTATCGAGGTTACAAAAACCATAATAGGTTTCTTACCATTATTATATACTAAGTACACACCATCTGGATTAGTTCGGGAGATACATTCAGACAGACTGACAGCCAGACAGACACCCAGACAGACGGACGGCACATTTTTTTTCTCTTCTAAAAATATATTTTTCGGAATCTCCAGTGTCTAAAACGTGTAAATCTATATAATTTTTTTTTTTCGATTTTCAAAACGTTTGTAAAATTTACCCAATACTATATATGATGGGAGATAAGTAAAAGTGACGGATGTTAAAATACATAGTATGAACTTTAAAACGTTTACCATTTTACTTAAAAGGCGATAAATAATAAATGTTAATGGTTAATTTTATTTGAGATATCTTATCACTTTCAAACAATACTTACTCATCCAGTCTCTTCAGCAGAGAATATTTTTATGACTAATTGTTTATTTATACAAATAAGTGATTTAAAAAAAATTACATATAATGATATATATATAGACAGCAATTAGTTATAAAAATATTCTCTGCTGAAGAGACTGAATGAGTAAGTATTGCTTAAAAGTACTAAGATATCTCAAATAAAATTAGCTATTAACATCTTTAATTAACTATTAACATTTTTTATAAGTAAAACAGCGAACGTTTTAAAGTTCATATCATATATTGACCGTTTATTTATTTTCAGTTCTTATTCCAGTCCTTCCCATAACAAGAAACGATGAGTTAATGTGGAATACAATTAAATTGTAACCTATACGTAAAAGACACAATTTTTGACAGTAAACATATAAATGAAAGCTTTAAAGTTCATTCAGATAGTTAGATGTATAAATAAGTCCAGTTCCTGCATCATTATGCAAATCAATCACATTTACTATAATCAACCCGCTTAATACGAGATTTTTGTCAACTGCCTTGAAGTGCGTCTTAACCGGATTCGACTGTATAGTCGTGGGGAAAAAAATAGTATACATCCCCTACTAGCTCCTCAACAAATCATCGTAGAAGAAAGTTATTGGTACTGAACGATTCGAAATAAAATCTTTTAGGGGGCCATTTACATATTAAAATGATCCCCAAATTTCATTTTTGTCAATGGCAGTATCAAATTTTAACAAGATATTTGAAATCTTCTGTTCAATCTATGCTTAGACATCAAATTTCAAGTCATTTGAATGGTAAGTTTTTGAATTATAAGCACTCAAAATTTAGTGCTATGTTTTATTTTTATATTTTTATTATATCTCCATAAATTATACTTCTTATGTGCTATTGTTTTAGGTAGCAATGATACTAAAATATCCACACATAATTATGTTGAATTTGCAATTTTTATAATTTTATGATATGAATTATGAATTATGAAATTGGTAGTAAAAATATAAGTTGCAGCCTACAATTCTTTTGATAGATCTAGATTTATTAAGACCCGCTTTATTTAATTTCAAAATTTCAATTTTTTTCTTCTAAGTAGTTTTCAAATTATGCTCAAAAAACGGCAAAATGGTGGTTTAAGGGGCCGTGTGCGATAGGAGTGATTATATATTTTGAAACCTCTCATATTATCGTGTAATTTAACAGGCTTCAATTATTGTTTGAGTTCTCCTAAGATGCCATGATCAAGAAGGGGACTCTCTCGGTCAACAATCCAGTATCGAAATTCAATTTGGATACAACCCTTAAAATATGCTCGTTTTAAAATAATTAATTTCTCGGAAACTTATCATACGAATTGCGCGAAAATTTGTTTTTAGGCTAATTGAAAAGTGTTGAGTTCATTTATGCTATCAACCAAAATTGGAGTTCGTTTTAATATGTAGATGACCCCTCTCAGCAAATTTTATATATATCATTTAAAAGTAGACTTAATTTTTAATCGATTGATAGCAGTAACTTTCTTCAGTGATAATGTTTTGCAGAGTTAGTAGGGGGTGTTTACTTTTTTTTTTTTTTTTTTTTTTTTTTTTTCCACGACCGTACACAGGGCCGTAGCTAAGGGCGTGCTGAGGTCGGCTCAACCCCTTGCCCTCAAAAACATTTTGAGCTTCTCCTGGAAAAGATTCCAAGGTCAACAAATAAATTTATGTTCCGAAAATCCAAACATATTTCTATTCAAAAACCAAATTTAGTTTTGAGGCCCTTTCACAGATTTGAAAAAATCGTAACTAAAATAAGTCTTTCAACACTCGCGCATCCTATTTGCACATATGAAGCTAACATGGTGTTTATCATTTCACTCGTTATGCACTCTAATTTTTCATCATCAATTCATCACATTCCTTTCCTTGCATAGGGTGAAGTTATTACAACGGTTTATTAAGGGTACAGTCTGGGGCGTGCCGACCCGGTGTGCGAAGTGTGCGGCGCACACAGGCGCCGAAGTAGTAAAGGTGCCAAAGATTTCAGTTGGAGAGAAAGTACTTTAAAAAAATCCTTAATGTTATTAACCTAAAATGTATCTCAATTTCTTAACATCTGAATTAAATTTTATAAATTTACCTAAGACAAACTTTTTATATATATATATTTTTTATTATTATTTATTTACTTTGTTTTATTCGACTTCTGTGTTTCCTAATAAGGTAACTTAGACGTAGACCAGTCCAACATTTCAATAAAAAGAAGCGCACCTCATAGAGTTGCAAACGATGAAAGGCGCGAGGTTGTTGAAAACATTCAACATTTATCTCACGGTAGTAGTGTCAAAGTCTAGTACAGTTTTATTACCACAAGAATTAAATTTCACTCTTTTTTTTAAATAGCAATCTTCTCCTTGTTGCAGAGGTCCTGTTATAAATAAAATGAAAATTATTATTCGGAAATATTGGTAAAAATTTTCTCTGTAGTAATAAGTCCATGAATAGCGGTAGACTGAAGCGTCATAAGCGTCTTCAGTCTGGCCTCAAGCCCGATGTAGCAGTCAAATGCCGATCTCTAATCTGGATATGTTATATTTCGGTATTGTTGTTTTTAAACCAACATCGCTATTATACTGACCTCTGTTATACCAACCACTATTATACTTATTCATAATTATATCCATAAAAATATCATATTTTATCAGTTACGTGTAAATTTTTATATCGGCACAGCTGTTGTCTTTATTCTGCCGGTTCGGCTCGACTCATTTGAAAGTTTACTTTCATTTTTCTAGACAGGGTACGGACACGCACAGACATCTACCCTGATTACAGAAACAACTTAAAACCTGAAATATTGTGCAGTGTGCTGTGCATAAGCCATAATATTATCATAGTAAAGATTTTATTTTCGAGAGACTGACCTCAGTTATAAAACAAATTTCAATTGGTAAGCATCAACCGTTTGTGACAATTTTGGCATTCCATGTCGAAGGTTTAACACTAGGCGGTCGAAGCAATATACTTTTTCAGCGCTTCTACAAATGATCACTTTTGTAGAGATTATTATTTATTTGGCCAAAAATTATTCGTCTTTTAGGACCACAGACTTTCGAGCAGTACAAATACTTTTTATCTATACTTCTTGTACTCTGGACATATCATCCTGACGGAAGCAAAACTTTTGTTAAGGAGAAGGGGATTGAAAAAATAGGCTAAATTTGGTCATAAACGTCCAAAGATTCTTACTCTTGCAAAGATTCAGAGGGACGGCCTTTCCTTGTACATCTTTCATAGGGTTCGTATTCAATCATAGACTGAACAAATATAACTGTGATGTTTATTTCAATACAAAACATAAAATTCAAAGTATTGAAATGTCAGCTCTTATTAGCTTTACATATAACTGTAGACACTTGTGAGACTAGAATGGCAAAATTTTTAATTTAGACATAAATAAGTTAGCAGCTTATATGGTTACTGTATTACGAAAAAAATATATAGATTTATGAAATAAGAGTTTTAAATTCTTTGTCTTTATCTTACTATCCGACCTGCCCGGCAAAAAATAATATTCTTAATCTTTAACTGATGTGACAGAAATTCTCATACAATTACTGTGTAGCAGTCTGTGAGACCGCTCCATCGAAAAATGAATAAAATGCGCGATTAACTCTAAGGATGATGTTTTTATACTAAACTTTATGTGCAGGGCTGTCATATTTAAAATTCACCTACTCAAAAGTCTTTATTGATAGTATTTACTAAAGTTCCAAATTAAACAAAATTTCGGTAGTGTTTGTACTTAAACTGAAAGTTACAAGCTAACCCTTTGCACTCGAGAGGTGACTATCACTCACAACTACAGTTGCCAAGTGTCTCTCATAAATCGGGACGCCAATTGCTTCGAACACCTCTAATATCTAAAAGTTTATTTCGCCATCTTTTATCACAGACTATTCGGCCATTAGATAAAGCGAAGAAAATTAGCTTAAGATACTGGTGTCCACAGCATTTAGAGCACCCATTTACGCGGGGCACTAGTGGTCAGTGAGAATCACTTCTCAAGGGAAAAGGGTTAAACTATAAAAATTCCCGCAGAGTAAAGACAAACGTTTTTGTTTTATTAACCTTTAACTGGTGTTGCCGGTCTCACAGACCACTGCTTTTTCTCGATTTTTATAGTTTAACACTTAACTTACAGTTCAACTACAAACACTATTGAAATTCTGTTTCATTTGGACTATAGTACTATCAGAGACTTTTGAATATGTGAATTTTAATCATAACAGCCCTATACATAAAGTTTAGTACAAAAACATAATCCAATGAGTTAACTTCGCTTTTTATTCATCTTTCGATGGCGCGGTCTCATAGATTGCTTCACTGTAGTTGTGTGAGAATTTCTGCGTCATCAGTTAAAGGTTAATATAGATATGCAAATTAGAGGTGACAAACAACTTTATTCTATTAGAATGGATGCAATCTAATGTTATTGTAATGTTTTATTTTCTTTGGTAGAATGGAATTTTCCCGTTTAATGTAGGATTCTGATGCAGACAGATTTTATTTTCACGGGCTTTATTATGTTTCAAATTTTATTTATATATATGCCAACCTTCCTTATTTTTCAAATAATTTACACATGTTTTGAACCAGAAATTTATTTAATAAATGAAATAAAATACGAACCCTGTTGAAACAAGACGCTTTTTATTAAACAATTTTCTAGTTCAAAAAACTTTATTTGAACTGGGATAAAACTCTAGCAGGATACAATTTATGCATCTATAGATACTGACAAAGTTTTTTATTAGTTTGTCCCAAAAGTTTCTTTTGTTTTTTTGCCAAAATATAACCCCTTCAAATTTCGAAAACAGCGTGATTTAACTAAAGAATATACTATTCTGTTCAACAAGCCTTCTCCTACCTTTCCAGGAGTCTTATAATGCCTTCTTTCCAAAAAAATTTTGATTTGGTTCCAAAATGCTAACCGAGATGATTTTTTATGTCATTCAAACAATTAAAATTTTTTGTGAAAAGAATTTTTGTGAGAGAAAAGCAAATAGTGGACGGAGCAATGTCCGAAGAGTAGGGAAGGTGGATCAGGATAGTTCTGTCGAACGCAAGCTATTTGTTCTCCCATTTATAGAGTGTCCGAAAAAAACAATTCATGTGCTATTTTTTAATTCAGCTGGCACTGAGGCATTCGATTGAGACATTCTGACCCATCCTCCCTACTCTCCGGACATTGTTCCGTCCGACTATTATTTGTTTCTTTCTGCCAAATATTCTCTTCAGCAAAACAAAATTAACTCTTTGATAGACATAAAAAATCACTTCGATAAGTATTTTGCTATCAAATCAAAAACGTTTTTGAACTATGGCATTATTAGACTGCCAGAAAGATTAAAAGTTTATTCAACAAACTTTCACAAACATATCGCCACTATAGAAATTTCCTTGGTTTGTTTTTTGTAAATAAGCAAGTGACGATCTAATATAAAGTTTTATTTTTGAATGGGGGGGGGGGGGTAAAATGCGCCAACTGAAATTCTGCACACAGGCGCTGGATACTGCTGGCACGCCCCTGGGTACAGTAGACTTTCAAAATCGCAAAAAATCATCAAATTGTCGAATTTTCATTTTTAGCAGACTAACATTATATAAAATCACTGCTATTGAACGTAAAAATATTTTTTCAATTTCGACTATTTTTACTGGAGTTACAAGCATTTTTGTCCACTCAGCTGATTCTGGCACGCCCCTTTATTTACTTTTTCGCCGACTCGCAGCCGTAAAACTCAGCTTAGTTTTTCGTTTTACCTTACTCAATGTCATTATTTTGCACTGAATACTTATTAATTTTGTGATTTCACAAAACAATACTTTAACTGTTACTTTTAACTGGTTCTTTTGGCGTTTGTTTATAATGTGTTTAGAGGAATTGTTTTTTGTCCCTAATCTTTTAAGCGTGAAATGAAAAAGACTCTATTTCTCAACATATATTTATTATATTTTACAAAAATTTGTACAATAACAGGTATTTATACAATGAATATTTCCAGATAAATTTTAAAAAATTCATCAGACACTAAAAAAGTTAGTTTTGAGAAGATTTTTTAAAATTCAGATACTTTACGTCCTTTGCATGAATTACTGTCGAAGCCACGCATTTTATGTGAATTTACCTTACAAACATAAAACACCTACATATAAGCTATAAATGATATCATATCTCTTATATATAACTGAAACTGTATCAGTAGGAAAATATTAAGCGGTTATAACCATTGTAGTTATTAAAACCTGTTTTACTCAGAATGAATATTTTCATTGTTTTCATGATTTCAAAATGTTCCATGCGAAATTCTTTATGCCCAATTTTTCTAATTTTTTAAAGAGATGCTCTCTATATATGTATTAACAAATGTTGCTAGAAATAAACTTATTTAGAAGCATTTAAATTTTTAAAATTTCAGTTATATGGAATTTTTAATGATTTTTTAACGAAAAATAGAAAAAAAATAAGTTAAAATTATTTTTAAAAATTTTTACAAGTAGTATGCTAAAAATGCTTAGTAACATTTATTTGTACGTATGAAAGAGTTATTATGGAAAAATTTTGAACAAGTATGTGAAAACTGGTTTCGCCTAGAGCATTTTGAAATATTGTCATTTTTCGTTAATTTTAAAAATAAAAAAATCTGTATCTCAAAAACTATTGAATATATTTTTTAAAAAAATTGTGAAATAAGAGATATATATATATTATGACTATTTCCAGATATTTTAAAAAAAAGTTCATTGAAAATTGAAAAAAAAAATAGTTTTGAGAATCCACTGTACCATTAAAAAACATAGTATACCTACAGTGTGAATCTGTATTAATTTATCTTTCTGCGTCAGAAAGAGGGAGAAAATATGAGCCTGCCCCCTAATTTTCTTGATCCCTCTCTCCCCTATTATTCCCTTCTAGCTACGGTCCTGACTGTACGTATATATTTTAAATATTTCGAAAACAGCTACTAAACATTTCGAACTTAATATACTAAAATCAGTTTTATTATACTCACTGCTCTTTAGATGATTAAATCACACCTATTACACTATAAAGTCTCATTTTCCGATTACAGTCACGTTGTCGGTTAATCAAAACACCCGGAGTGGATATATTAAATGTTAGCAGAACATTGTAAGCTCCAATATAAATTACGCTTTGCGTTTAAGGATTCAGCAATAGTTAATATAATAGTATTAAATTCGATTTCCAGACAACTTTATGTGCGGGTTCGATGACTCGAGTCGTAACCACGGTTACACTTTCTTAGGGTCAATATCAAAGATCTATCTGTGAGCTATTTGTAATTTAAGGAATCAGAATGAATTATTTTATATTGCAAAGGACAATGGTCGATATGTCTATAAAGTGACATTCATGTAAATTTTCAAGAACGCCATATAATAATTACTTACTAACAATATACAATTAATTAAAACAAGTTGAAAATTGTTTGTGAAATGGAAAATGACGTGCATTTGTATTATATTAATTTTATAGATATTCATATGTTGGTGCAATAGCTGTTGCTCCCTTATGCAGAAGGAATAAATAAAAAATGTATTACGATTCTGTATACTAAATTCAATAATACGGAAATAATAAGACTTCATATGAAATAGAATGTCATCACCATGACAACCTAAAATCATTACCCACCATGGGATTATCATCGAATAAATGGCCTACGATAGGATTTAATAGAATGGAGAAAACTTTTATTAATATATTTTTAACTTTTATTAATATATTTTTAAGTTATTCGATTTTCATAAAAGTTTAAATGATTCGACATAATTCTGCAATGATTATAAATATTAAATTCCAAACCGTTCGGTTAGAAATTTTTGCGTTGTTATATGCTGACATACGTGGACAGACGGACGGACCACACGGCGACTCTACGTGCTACGCATTTATAAAATTACGAACGTACCTAAAATTCACTAAAAATATGATTTATATAAAACATGATGCATATTAAAACTGATTTTATGTAAATTGATACTATGCTAAAATAATCAGTTTTTAGACACTACAAAAATATAATTAATTTATATTTCAGAAATATAAATTTATATAAATATGTAAAAATATATAAAGTAAATAATATGTCAAATAACAACACAAAAATATATGTTTTAGCTTTTCCTAATGCATTTCGGTTGTGGTTATAAATAAATTGAAAAAGATATATTTCCATAAAACTTTTTTAAAAATTATTATTTCACTTTAAGCGTACCGAGGGCAGTATAACATGCATCCAAACTTTGTCTTAAGATTTAAATAATGAAAAAACGAAAGAAAAAGATTGAAAAACTCTCGAAATAAAATCATTTTTCTCTGAATTTATATTCTGCTAAAGCAGAAAAAAAAGCCTTATCTCTTGTAAAACCTCGTAAACCTCAAAAACAATCTTTAAATCACTACAAATGCTTTTGGTATTTTTTGTTTTCTTTCTGAGCTTAGAATATGATGGTTGTAATTTTTGAACAAAACTTTTGAACTGAAATTTAAAGCGAAAAAAAGAAGAAAAAAAAAACCAATAATATAAGAGAACATTTCTAATTAATTATTTAATTAATTAAAAGGACAGTTTACCTTTTCAGCAATTTTGTTTATTTTTAAAAATATGTTTCAAAGGTAAATTCACTGCATTTTAATGTTCAACTAAAAGTACATAAAAAACAGTAAAGTAAGAAAACCATTCTCATTAATTATTTAATTAATTAAGTTTTGAACTCATTTTAAACAATTTCGTTTATTTTTAAAAATATAATTCAAATGTGGTGTATTCAGTACATTTCAATGTTCAAGTAAAAGTACATAAAAAAAAAAGAAAATAGTTTTAATTAAATATTTAATTAAGGTGGCAGTTTACCTTTTCAACAATTTAGTTTATGTAAAAAAATGGATCAAATGATAAATTCACTGCATTTCACTGTTGTCGCCCCAGTGGCGTGGTCAGTAGCGGCAGCTTTTGCCACACCAAGGGGTCCTAGTTCGAATATGGGTACGGACATAGATGGTGTGTTGTCCCTTTGTAGTGTAATAAAAATATGTAATGGATATGTATAATAAAAGATTGTTCTGTATTGTCTCTGTTTCTGCGTACAATGGATCAATCGAGGCGACAGCCATAGCAGCTATAGGGCTCAAATTCAATGTCAAATTAAATCTCAAATTTCAGTGTTGAATTAAAAGTACATAAAAAAACCCCAGTAATATAAGAAAAAAATTTATCATTAATTAAGGGGACAGTTTACCTTTTCAACAAATTTTGTTTATTTTTAAAAATATGTTTCAAATGGTGAACTCACGCATTTCAGTGTTCAAGTTAAAATACGTTAAAAAATAATAACTGCATATTTAATTTTTTTTTTCAAGTTTTAAAAAAATTACATTTTTTAAAAGTCCATACTACTTTTTAAATATTTATATTCTTGGACATTGTTTTGTTTTAAAAATATTTTCAAATGTACATTACACAAGACTGCGCATGGAGTTTTAAATGCATCTAGTGTTACACATTTAATAAGTTCTTTTTTCTTTTTTACAGATATGTACATGTACAATAGTGAATAAACGGTCAAATGCGAGTATTACTCGCACTCAAAGGGTTCTGTACAGCGGTTATTTTTTTATGATAAAGTTTACTTAATGTAATCGGAGCATTTTCACGTTTCAACTAAAGAAAGTTTTCTATTTTGAAGATGTTAATTTAGTTTTATAAAAAGCATATAAAGAAAGACAGCATAGTGATTAATCCATGTGGATGGTTTTCGATAGATCTATAGATTGTCTAGAGCCGCACAAAGAGTCCGCGAACTCCTGTAATATGTAATTCCAATACGGGCCTAGAAGTCTGCACGGGCCGGAATTTCCAGGCCCGGGCCCGGCCCGTTTTGGCCCGTTAAAATTTCTACGATTTCTAAGAAATTCAGATTTTTATCTTATAATTAAGATTCCTTTAAAGAATACTGCATACATATCTATGAAATGATTTTACAGTATATTTTACAGGAAGTACACATTAGCAACATTAATGATTACTTAGATTCTTAGGCTTTCAACATTCAAATAAGGATTCATTAAAAAATTAATATGGCTTAGAATAAAAGTAAAAAGAAAGTTAAAAACATCGCAACTGTTGAAGCTGTTTAATAAAAATAGATTTATAAAAATATTTCTGTATCATTTTATTAAAGATTTTAAATCCAAATTCATTCGTTAATTCAAAAAAGCTCCTTTCTGATACATTTCTAAATTCTTTTTTTTTTTTTCTCAGAAATGCATAAGATTATCAGGTGTCTTTATTCAGAAACTATATAATCGAATGGCGTTATCCATTTTTTGATAAAAGCAACTTAAGAATACTGCAAGCAAATAAAATATTGTCATAGTTAGCGTTTTGAAGAGAAGCATGGGAAAGGAGAAAAACCTGCAACCATTTGAGAAACTGTTATCCCTCAACAAGGTTATACAAGTATTTTATTTACCAAAAATAAAAAACGCTATTCGATTCTAAATCTCTTCAATAGTCAGGCTTATCACTTTTATGCTTTTACAATTAAAAATTAATCTGAAAATGTGTCGAACTTTCGAATTATTGAGAAATTAATTTAAAAACCATCAAGAAGTCATTTCCAAAAATTAAGCTAACATAAGTTCTTTATCGCTGTTAGTAATTTTACAAATCATGTTGTCTGCCCTATAGATCTTGATAACAATTAAATCTAGTTTCGGTCCGGCAAGTCTATATGTAGAAAAATAATGCAAGCTTGTTCTCGGCCCGGCACGAATCAGCTAAAAAAATATTAAAACGGGTTCCACACAATGTAACTGTCCGATGCCGATCTCTACACTGTACAAGTTACATTTTTATATTGATGCTGTTAAATTAGTATGGTTCGTGACGCACATTGATATTTACTCTCGTTAAAACCATTTTCGTTGGAAATAGGTCATATTTTATCGTATCTGCTGAAATCTTCAGAACGGGCCAGCAGGCCCGAAATTTTTTTTATCGGCCCGGCCCGTATGGCCCGTTGAAAAAACTATTCTAATTCTGCCGGTCCGGGTACGGGCCACGGGCCAAGCCCGGCCTTCACCTGCAGACTGGTCTTTACGTCCAGTCTTCACGTGCAGACCTCTATACAGGCCTTCCACCATAAATATGATAGAATAGAACTTGCTTCCAAGAAAATGCAAACCATCAGTGAAAACTTCCGTTTTACATAGGTTGTTTTTATTTTAGAAAGCTTAATTGAATAACATTTTGGTGTTAGGAATGTGATTTTTTTTTCTCTACTTATAACACGATTCCGTTATAAACAGGCTTCACTCTATTAGAAAATAAATTTGCTAGGTAGTATTTTTTTATATATATAATATTTGTTTACAGTTTTATTATTGTCCTATTACAATATTGCAGTTTATGATGCCTAGCAGTACTTTTTCATCGAATGATTTTAAATAAAAATTTAAATTATTAAAAACATTAATTGAATTCATAAATTGAACTTTCAGATATTTGATACATATACAGGAGTAGGGGCTTTGAGCCCAACCTCGCCCTCTTCCGATCTAATAAATTGCGACTTTTGAATATTACTGTTTGCTAGTTAATTAAAAATTTTTACATAAAAAGATAAGAATTTACTTTTACTTTGCTTTCTTACTTTTTTTAAAATCAGGGGTGAAGAGGGGTCCTGGCAGTTTGTACCGGCTGCATCCCTTTCTATATGGGTCTGCAAATGTACCGTTGCCCTCCGCCCAATTTTTCTGTGGACACTCTTGCAAGGGGCTACCTATAAATGATGTCACACTTTTTTCAATATTTTTTAACCCTTCCCCCTTTTGTCACAAAGGGTCACACTTCACCTCCCCCAATCTTGTCACATGTCCATGTCACGTTATATTACATAAACATATACTTGCGGTTTAAAAACAAAGCTTTACGTTATAGATTATGTTTCAAATTTTAAGAAATTCAATGATATTAGTAATTCTAACAATAAAAATGATTTAGGTATTTATTTTGTATAAAATAATGTTCAGATTTACCACAAAAACATAAATGATATAGAATAGTAATAAAATATTAATATGAAAGAGCATTTGAAAACAATAGTACTTTGGAATTTAAAATAGAATTTAATATATTGTGCTTTTTAAATCTTATCTTTAATTTATGAATACCAAATTAATTAAAAAATAATTTCAAAATTTAATCTGTTAATTTTTAATGCTTTTATTTTAACATGAAAGGGGAGTCGTTCCATTTCTTCACCCCTTCCCATCAGGGATACAGTGGAGGGTATACGGAGGTATATGCCGTATACTTTCTGGTTTAAAAAAAAACATCATATACTCTCTGTTTCTCAAAAAAGCTATAGTATACATACTATAGATTATACCCTCTGCCTTGAGCGTATACCCTCTGCTTAGAGCATATAACCTCTGTTATTTTTACGACTAAACCCCTGCTTCCCATCCCCTTATTAGGTGCGTTCGTAATTATATATTATTACATAATTTTGTCGAGTCATTTCAAATTTTATGAAACTCGGATGCATAGATCAATTACAGGGGCAACCAAAAGTATTCCATTACATTATGGTCAATGGGGAAAAAAGTTTCAAATGCATTTTAATCGTTTGAAATTTAAAATACGTAATTATTACATAATTCTGCCGAGTTATTTCAAATATTTTGATAATCGTGTGCATAGATCAATTACAGAGGCAATCAAAAGTATTCAATTACATTATGGTCAATGGGAAAAAAGTTTCAAATGCATTTTAATCGTTTGAAATTTAAAATACGCAATTATTACATAATTCTGTCGAGTTATTTCAAATTTTTTGATAATCGTGTGTATAGATCAATTACAGGTGCAATCAAAAGTTTTCAATTACATTATGGTCAATGGGGAAAAAAGTTTCAAATGCATTTTAATCGTTTTAAATTTAAAATACGCAATTATTACATAATTCTGTCGAGTTATTTCAAATTTTTTGATAATCGTGTGCATAGATCAATTACAAGGGCAATCAAAAGTATTCAATTACATTATGGTCAATGGGAAAAAGTTTCAAATATATTCTATACTTTTGAAATTTAAAATACATAATTATTACATAATTTTGTCGAGTTATTTTAAATTTTATGAAAATCGGATGCATAGATCAATTACAGGGACAATTAAAAGTATTCCGTTACATTACGGTCAATGGGAAAAAATGTTTCAAATGCATTTTAATCGTGTTACACTCATGCGAACTTAATAAAATTTATATGTAACTAGCGGACCCGACAGACGTTGTCCTTCTTCGCACCGACTCCAGAAAATCAAATAAATGTACGTAAATATGGTAATACGCACGATATACACTACGCTCTTAATTTAATTTCTTATTACAATTATGTAAGGAAATTATTTTTCACTCTTCAGTATTTTTTGAAGTCGGCTCAATTTTTGATAGAAAAGTTTATTTTTCTCTTTTTAGTTAAAAGTTAACGATTTTCTGAAGTCGGTTAATCAAAATTATAATACAGAAAATATCATTGTAAAGCATACACGTTTGTCAGGAGCGGGGTTCGAACACGTGATCTCTTTCTTCAAGAAACTGAGCTTAAATCTGGCGCCTTAGACCGCTCGGACATTCCGTCCGCACTCTACTCATCGAAATTATTCAACAATTTTAATTAGCAAAAAATCACTAACTAATAGTTTTTGCCTAATTACTAAAAAAGCACTGAATCAATTTCTACGAAATGTGAATCTAAACCTTTCTCGAATCTACTGGAACGCACACACAATATTTCATCAAAATCGGTCCAGTCGCTTAGGAGGAGTTCAATTACATACACTGTAAAAAATTTTCCCGTTAAAAAACGGAAATAGTTCTGGTAATCTAGACGCCAGTACTACTTCCGTTTTATAACGGAAAAAAAAATTCCGTAAATTCCAGAAATAGTTCCGTTTTTTCGCAAAATATTTCCGTTTTTTTAATATTTTCTCATGCAAAAATTTTCGTTTGAAAATTAAAAGAATTTTTCAAGGACAAACTAACACCTTTGTGATTTTTATTCTTTACTTTAGAGAGAAACGTTAACATCCGGAGCATATTGTGTACATTTAATTTAAACAACAGTGAATAAATGTGACTTACCTTCCATGGGGATCGAGCCCGGGAGCTCTTCGGTCGTAGACAGCAGTGTAATACCATTACACCAGGATTACACAAAACACTTTTTCAAATATCTTTAGTTATTTCGGATGCATTTCATAAAGTAAAGACAAGATTTTGAAAGCGGGTTTATCTTTTAGAGATTTTTTTTTTTTTTTTTTTTTAAATTGAGCGGATAGTTTAAAATCATGTTTTACAGATTTTCTTTCTATAATTTCTAATATTTAGCATTTTAATTTTAGCTATATAAAATAAAGTTTAGCCTTTAAAATATTACATGCATGAATGAAAGTATTAAAACATTTTGTTTCCTAATTTTTTGGAAGAGTTTTAAAGTTCTATTATAATATTATTCATGTTCATTTATTTATTTTATAAAAGGATTCTAACACACTTTTTAAAAAAGCATGTATTTTAACAAATATTTTGTATGACGATCTATTGTAAACTCAGTAAAAATAGTTACTATAGTAACTATTAATTTTAGTAACTATTAATTTTAATAGCCCATATATGAGTTATTAAAATTAATTACATTTATTGATTATTATGACTTAGGTAATCGCCGAAATAATAATAATTTTGGTAATATATTTCGATGTATTTTAAATTTTATGTGCGAACTTTTTAATTTGAATAGATTAAAAAATACATATATTAAAATTAAAAGTAGATTTTTTTTCTCAGTAAAATATCCTACACACTTTTTGTACTGTGATTAAATAAACATTATTTTAAAATGATACTGAAAAAAAAAATAATTTTCCTTAACTGTATCAAACTTAAAAAGAATTAATAAATCTTATTATTACTATTATTAATTTAATATTGTAAAAATATGCTATCTTTTTATTATTAAAACAGAAAAAAAAGAGAAATGTTGCTATAACGTTTTTCTCTATTTTTCTCATACAGATGGCGCCACGACACTTATCGGTTAAAAATACCAATAACATGTGCTGTTAAAAACGGAAGATTTACTGTTTCGGAAAAATTAACGGAACAGTTCCGTATTTCTAACCGCAAAGTGGGAAATACGGAAATACTACTGTTTTCTCGGAAAAATATAACTATTCCGTAAAATTTTACGGAAAAGTTTGTGTATATTAACGGATATTTTTTACAGTGTACACACGCACAAAAGATTTTATATATATATAAAGATGAGCATTGAAAATTTCAGGTTTTTGCGCCTTTTAAAAAATTTCACAAAAATCGGCTTTTGTAGTTATTTTTCAACTAATAACATATTTTAGTGCATTTTTTCATTCTGAATCGAATGGTACTAAGCAAATTCGTTTAAATCCAGTAGTTCGTGAGATAATTCACATTTTCCTAATTTGGCGATGTTATCAGGAGGCGTTCCGTTACATACACACGCACAGATTTTTATATATAAAGGTAAGCATTGAAAATTTCAGGTTTTTGCGCCGAAGACATCGCAAAATTAGGAAAACGTGAATTATCTCACGAACTACTGGATTTAAACAATTTGCTTAGTACCGTTCGATTCAGCATGAAAAAATGCACTAAAATATGTTATCAGATGAAAAATAACTACAAAAGCCGATTTTAAGGAATTTTTTAAAAGTTCGTTCTTTTTTCTACTCATCGTAGGGGTGGAATTTTCTAAAATCCATTAATAGCGGCACTCGATGTTATAAGAAGTATTTTTACCCCAATTTTTAAGATTTTTAGTTCGGTAGATTTTTTTGTGCTGTGATTAATACGAAATCCAGGCTATCTTTTATATATAAAGGTAAGCATTGAAAATTTCAGGTTTTTGCGCCAAAGACATCACCAAATTAGGAAAATGTGAATTATCTCACGAACTACTGGATTTAAACGATTTTGCTTAGTACCATTCGATTCAGAATGAAAAAATGCACTAAAATATGTTATCAGTTGAAAAATATCTACAAACGCCGATTTTAAAGGATTTTTTTAAAAAAGTTCGTTCTTTTTTTTTTTTTTTTTACCTTCTTAGGGGGGGGGGGGAGGAATTTTCGAAAATCCCTTCTTAGCGGCACTCGGTGTTATAAGAAGTATTTTTACCCCAATTTTCCAGATTTTTGGTTCGGTAGATTTTTTTGTGCTGTGATTAATACGAAACCCAGGTTTTCTTTTATATATATAGCACTTTTAATTAGCGAAAAATCACTAACTATTAGTTTTTGCCTAATTACTAAAAAAGTACTCAATCAATTTCGATGAAATGTGAATCTAAACCGTTCTCGAATCCACTGGAACACACATACAAAATTTCATTAAAATCGGTCCTGTCGTTTAAAAGGAGTTCAATTACATACACACGCACAGAAGATTTTTATATATAAAGACTATAAAGTACATATCATAATATACATCTTACATATTTTGTGGTGCAAAGAACATTTGTTATTGATTTACAAGGCCACACAAAAATATTCCATTACATAATGGTATAGGGAGAACATTGTTTGATGAGCGTTTTAATTGTAATTATTTACAATTTTAGGAGATTGTTATATGAGAGTGATATTTTTAAAACTATGTTATCGTACGAACGCACCTCATTTGCTGCGCTTCACGTGCAATTTCCAACTTGTTATAAACTGTCACGATTTCATTAACCTCTCCTCCCCTCATCCAAGCGTGACATCATTTGTGGACGGCCAGCAAGTAATTAAAAATTAGACCCCGAGTTAATATATCTCTGGAATTTCTTAGAAAGTCATTTCTGGTGTTCAAATTTCTATCAAGCCAAGAAAGCGATGTACGCACCGCATTTAGCAACCCCCAATTCTCTTTCTGCGCAGCTGCGGGATGCGATCGCCGTACGCTTCTTGTTTCTGTTTCCCAGCCGGCACGCAACGGAGGCCCGGGATGGGTGTGAGTGCGGGTGATAATGGTCGAAACTGTCGCTTCCATCCCGTGATGATGGCACATTTTTATAGCGGTACTTCTCGACTGTTGAATACAGGAGAATATAGTTTTTTTTATGATACCTGACATTATAGCTGGACATTTACAACTTCGGAAGCTTTAGCTTTTTTTTTTCTTCTTTTTCTTTTTTGAACTCAATTTGATATAATGGGAATTCAGTATATTTTCCCCACAGCGAAAAGATAAGAATTTTAAAGCGATATTTTGAGAGTTTCTCTTTCTTATTTTTCGCTTCAATATATTAAAAAACTTATACAATTGGGGGTAAAGAAAGTTTTTACGAAAAAGAAGAAAAAAAAAAAAAAGCTAACAGCATCTTAGAATTCAAGATTTTTTAAAACTAATAAATATATTTATTTAACACTGATATAGTTATATAAGTTTAAACTGCTTGCTAATTTAAATAAAAAAAAAGTTTAAATGCATATAATATAGAACGCTGACACCTCAAAAATTGTGTAACTCGACATTTATTATTAGCACTATTGGTGCAATGCTAACTTGAATGAGAAAATACTCTTTAAAGTCGACTACAATTTGATTTAATTTTTCACATCTAAACTTTAGAAACTTCTCTTTCATTAATCAATATTTTCAGTGTAAAATTCGTTATTTGTTTTTGTAAACAAATTTAACTTCTTATTTCACACAAATATCGCTTTTCTAATTTTTAAGAAAAAATCATCAATCTATTTTTTTTTTTTTTTTTTACCCATTTAAATTTTTTATAAATCTTCTTAATATTACCTATAATTTTCATATTAACAAGTTTTTGATAAGACCTACTCTTAAATGTCAAGAAAGAAAAAAAGAAAGAAGAAAAAAAAGGGAGTTTTGAAATCTACATGTGCTTGTAGCAGAGCCAGCAGATATTTTTTTGCTGTCGTATTTGTAAAAATATGCAAATTTTTTTTTTCTAAATAAAACTCATAGGGACCAAGAATCATATAAAAATTCAATGCAATTTACACTGGCTACCGATCTCCAACAGGTTAAAAAATAAAGCATGTTGCAGTTTTTATGACACCCTGTATAGTAAAAAATATATTTAAATAGAAGTTGCGGCAATTATTCGCATTTTTTTTCTTACTAAAAAACTGATTTCTAATTGCCATGATTAATTAAAAAAAGTTCTATTCATAATATTTTATCCAAGAACGTTAAAATATTTACATACGTTAATTCATAGCTTTACCATTAGATAAAAATCTTAGATCACATAAAGATAAACATTTATTCGTAAAAGTGAAGTGCAAAAGAAATATTATATTATAGCAAGTTCGCACTCTGCACTTAAATCTGAAAGGCACCCAACCATTTTTATCTAATCAGAACAGAAAAGATATTTGTCTGGTTAAAATAATAATAGCTTCTGCCTTAGTTGTTTATTCTCTTTTTCTACTTTCTGTGGAATTTATTATCTTGAGGGGCTGTCCACACCACAAATGATGTCACGCTTAGGGCGAGGAAAGGAAGGAGGGTTCATAAAATTATGACAGTTTGTGACAAGCGGGTGGGATGGGGTAGGAAAAAATGTGACATCACATATTTTGGTTAAAATGAAAGCATTAAAAATCAGCAGATTAAATTATCAAATTATTTTAAAATTAAAGTATGTTTTGTTTTGCTAAAGTAAAGATAAGATTTAAAGTCAAATATATAAAATTCTATTTCAAATTCCAAAATATTACTGTTTTCAATTGTTGTTTCATATTGATATTTTATTACTGTTCTATATTAATTATGTTTTTGTAAATCTTAATCTTATTTCATAAAAATAAGTATATCGATTTTTTTGTTATACTATACAAATGTCATTAAAACACATAGTTAAAGTTCAAAAGTAAAGTCTGAAATATGATCGATAACGTAGAGCTTTTGTTTCTGAACTGCAAGTATGTAATATTATGTAATAATGAGTGACATGGGACAAGAGGCGAAGGGAAGGGGGATAAAGTGAAGTGTGACATTTTGTGACAAAGAGGAAGGGGGGGGGGGGTCAAAAATTTGGTAAAAACGCTTGAAATAATTTATGGACTTTTATAAATGACCTCTGAAGTAGGTTTAGTTCTTATAATGCTTCCATTAAGAGTTTTTTAACCCTTTGCGGAGCAGGACAAAATCATTGCTTAAGTTTTGAAATAAATGACTGACACCGGAATTTGAAAACAACTTTATTTGTAAATAAGAAAACGGTATATTTCAAGCATTCAATAAACCGTAATTTTCTTAAACAAAATTCCGGTGCCAATGTGGTGTTTGAGAGTTAAAATTAAGTGGTATATCTATGAAACCACTACGCCGCAAAGGGTTAAGCAAATGAATAATATAGATTAACTTTTTTATTTTGAGAACGTAACGGAATTATAATTGCTCCGTAAATAAAGACCAATGATAAAAAAAAAGCAGTCTATAATTGGTAAAAATCACATATTTAATTTTTGTTTTGTCACATTACTTATTATCTCTTTAAATAATACTGATAAAGTAAAGTAGAGTAATATAATGCTTGAAAATTGTCAAATAATTTTCTGTATAGAGAATACTTTCTGTAGAATTCAGTAGAAAACAATTCTATCATCATATAGTTTTACAAAACTTTGATTTTTGTTTTCTTCAGAAAAAAAAAGCATGTTCTATAGTCAGGCTTTTCAGATTTTTACCTTTACAGTTAAAAGTTAATCAGAAAATGTGTCAAACTTTCACGTTGTTGAGAAGTGAATTTAAGAACCACCAAGAAGCATGTTTTCAATTGATTATGCTAATAGAAATTCATTATCGATATTAATATTTTTAAACATATTGTCTGCCATACCCATCTTGAGAACAATTAAGTCCAGTTCCGGCCCGCCTCGACTATGTAAAAAAAAACAATGAAAAGCCTGATCTCAGCCTGACACGAATCTGCTAAGAAAATATTAAGCCCAGGTTTTTTCACAACGTAACTGTCTGATGTCTTTCTCTACACTGGACAAGTTACTTTTCTGTACTATTGTTGTCAAACAAGCATCGGCTCGTGACGCACATTTATATTTATTCTTGTTAAGGCGATATTCTTTGAAAATAGCTCATATTTTATACTTTTTGCTTAAATCTTTATATCAGGCCGGTAGGTCCTAATATTTTTTATCGGCCTGGCCAGTTTGAAAATGCACTTACATTCCGTTGGTCAGGCCTGGGCTCAAAGCAGCACACTCTCTTTCATAAACAAAGCCGAAACTGAATCAATAAATCATTAAATGCATTGTTTTCTCAACTCCCTTGCAATAAAATATACGAATTGCAGAGAATATGTGGCGATTTATCACCTGTCTATCATCCAACTGAAATATGCCTTAAAATTAATGTATTAATTTATAATCAAGTTTTAAAAATTTTTAAATGTTTCATTGTCATCGGAAACACATCTTTCGATACAATTTGTGTAATTCTAGCTTATAAGAAATTAGTTGGGTTAACAATTGATTTCTAAATTCTATCTTTACATACTAAAAATAGTTTTTTAAAAAAGCAGATTACGTTAATATCATGATATATTTGAAAAAAATCGGATAAGTTCGATATTTTCAAAATAGTTAATTTATTGATAGTTATAAATGTGTTCAGACCTAAAATAAATTAGAAATTAAAACATACCACTTTAGCATGAAAGCTTAATAACACAATTTTTTAAATGTGTTTTTTTATTTTTCACATATGTCGAAAAATTGAAAACCAACTTATTGAAAACAGACATTTTCTTTTCAGTTTCACAAAAAAAAAAAAAAAAAAAAAAAAAAAAACTAACCATAGGATTAATTATAAAATTGCCAGGAAATTTTAGGTTTTATACAACAAAATTACATACAAAATAATTTATTTTACTGAAAAATTTATCATAAATGTAATCTTTTTTAATTTTTAACTTCTTGTATATAGTTTAAACTGACGAAAAAAAAAATGCTGTAAATAACTTATCTAAATTAGACAGTTTATCTTTCATTAGAAGTTTTAAGTTGTTATTGTCCAATCTAATTGTTGGTTCTACACAGTGTTGAATTCAGGGGGTAGATCGGGGGGCATCCTTCCGGAGCTATAGAGTGTGCCCCCCTCGGAAAATTTGAGATTTTGTTTTTGTAAGTGTAATCCCCCCCCCCCCCCGAACTCTTTTGTATCCCCCTGGAGCCACAAAAGTCCCTCCTGGAGAAAAGAGTCTAAATTCAACTCTGATTCTATATTTAAAAATTCAGCTTCAAACGTGAAGTTTGAAAAACTTTTTTTGCGGAAGGGGGGGGGGGGGGGAGGAGAAGCTAAAAATGGCCTGCCAAAGAAAAAATTCTTATCTACAGAAACACAATCAATAAAAGTTAAAAAAAGTTTCATTTACAGTTGTTTTGACTGAAAATACCAAGAATATCATGCGCAATATTTTAAAAATTAGTGCCAAATATAGAAATATTAAAAATATGAAACTTCAGGATATTTTGAAATATGTTGGATATATATATCGCGATATACATCAAGATATATATCTTTCGATGTGTATTACCGAACCCTGATAAAAAGTATAAATAAATAAAAATTAAATAAATAAACTTTTGTTTTCTAGATCAAATTGCGCTTAACTTTTTACATCGTCGTATTTTTAAAACTTTGTCATGTTTTAACAATTTCAAAATAAAATACAATGAGTTCAAACCGCTTAAGCAATTTGAAGCAAATTTATATTTCTCTGAATTAAACTTCATCCAGATAAAGATAAGTGGGTGTCTTGGAGAAAGAAAAAGAAAATTACCCATTCATCAAACAAAGTTACTAATGTATCTACTGAAGACATTGCACGCGAAATATGCGTCATCATTAGTTCAATTCACCTGAAAATATTGATCATATGAATTTAATGTAGTCATGACGTCATATTCTCGATTCAGAAAGTTTCTTAGAAATGGGTAGTTGAAAACTTGAATTTTGTAACGCAGAAATACTATTATAGCAGTGCTTATAGAGCGGTTGTTAAAGTCTGTGCATATATAATGTTATCATTTTAGGGGAGTGTCTCTGTCTGGCACATGATATCGTATGATATCTCTAGGGAGATAAAAAGTTCGTTTTTTGATATCATTATCATTTTTTATCCATACAAAATTTTCTCTTTTTACTTATAACTTGTTCTTTACATCAAAATAGTCTGGTATATTGTCTTAATTTGTTATTTATTTTTATGAAAATAGAAAATGTTATTAAAATCATGAAGTGGTTATAAAAATATTTAATTTCAAAATATGGAATACTCGAACGTTTGGCATTCCTATTCTTCTTTCATCTGCGTATACATACATAATCTACTGTTCGAGAAAGCATCTGTGAAGTATGTTTGAAATGATACTTGTTGTATTTATCAGCAAATACATGAAAAACAATGTTATCCACTTGTTTTATTGATAAGAAATTTTATCTGCCCTCCCCACCCACCTGTGTAAGGAGTAAAGTACCGGAAGACATTATTACTTTAGAATATACTAAGTAACAAAAAGCTATTAACACATATTTTTAAATAGTAACTATTTATTTTAATTGTTATTTGAAATAATTTTATATACAAAGTAATATTTTAGTGATTTGTCTTCGTTTGAATCAATAAAGTATGCGAAAAACAAACGTATAACAATATCTGTATATCATTCAAAACAAAATAAAAGCATATGAAAAATGAACAATTAATTTTTAGACATTGATAACGATATTATTACGGGGAGGGAATTCAACTTTCACGTGTAATCACGGCTCTTCACACGTGTAATTAATTAATAGTTATGTATATTTATGTACGTATTAATAACTTAAATTTTCCTTTTAGCATTTTCGTTTTCATTTTCGGCCGAAAGTAGAAAGCTTACTGAAATTTGGTTTCTTTTCGGTTTTAAAAACCTGTTTCGGTTGATTCTTACTTTATAAATTTTCACGCGCGGGCACCCTAGCAACAGGCGATACAGCATTTTCGCACGGTCAACAGCATGGAGACAAGCGACGTAAGTACTTTATTGTATGATGCAGATGCTTATCATAAATCAAAATGCAAAGACGTGCCAATTCCATAAATTTGATGAGGATGGAAAGTACACTGAAAGAAAAGTCTGCAACTTTTTTTGCATAGTCACTCCTCCGCTTTTATAGAATTGCTCTATTCTGACTAATGAGATTGCTCTATGGTTTCGTCAACTAATCGTTTTCTATAAAAACGATGGAGTGACAATGTAACAAAGGTTGCAAATTTTCTACAGTGTAAGTTTTGAACAAGAAAGAGAGCGTTGAGATCTGTGCTAGGTAAGACATATTTCGGAGAAGACTGTGCTCGAAGTACGCCCGCCTTGGAATTCGAGTCCCATGCAGGTCGGGTTGAACCCGAACCAGTAACGAAATTTCTATTCGAAGACAACCTGCAACACGACCAAACTTGACAAAAAAATTCTTAGACCCGCATACATAATTTTCTGCGACCGGAACCCCGACGTATTTCAACCCGCTTCCGGCAACTCAACTCGAACGTGCAATGAAAGAAAAGTAAATCATATTTTAATGCTATTAGGAGAAATTATCTTACGATTGTATTTGTGGAAGCAGGACGTTTCGGTCCCGCCATTTCGGTCCCTAGCCATTTCGGTCCCAACACATTTCGGTCCCTTCTCATGCAAACTGAAATTTTGTGAAATAAGACATAATTTTAAAGGGAACATTGCAGAGTTTTTAAACTGAAGGCCATAAAATTTTAGTATAATGCGATTATAAGTGCCCGAAAACCGCACACACGTATAACTCTTATCCAAAATATTATAATTCACACAAATTTTGTCTGGTAATCTTAATCATAATTGGTAATTCTAATAATAATTGGTAATCCTAATTCTCAAAACAGTTAGTAATTTTAACATAAAAATCAAATTAATATTTTATTAAATATATTTATTGTTACTAACATGATTAATTTACATAATGAATTTTATTTTAAAATAAACTCAATATATAATCCATTTTATATTCAATACATCATTATATTTCCTAGTAGTTCTAAACTGAAATTTATCTTTTACTTGTTTATTTATTGTATATTTAAAGCTACAGAAATTTAAAACAATAAGATTAAAAGCAGTTCTAAAAATAAGACTAAAAATAAGACTAAAATAATAATAATTATATTTTTTCTGGGAAAGTAGAAGCTAAAAGGTAATACAAATAAATAAATAAATAAATAAATAAATAAATAAAAGCTTAGTTTTGTCACTTAAAAATTGAAAATAAAATTATTTAAAATATTATTATAATACATTTTAATATATTTTATTAAATTATGCATTAAATTTTATATATAATATTTATATTATTATTTTTATGTATAATATTTATATTATTTTATTTATGTATAATATTTATATTATATTTTAAATTATTATTATATAAATTTTATGTAAATAAAAATAAAAAATAATCATCTTATTAGAATGAAATAGGCCCAGTTTCAATAAAATTAACTCACAAAAATTGTCTTCATGGCCTGAGAAAACTCTTAAAAATGCAATCAATAAACACTATTATTATTTAATAAAAAAAAAAAAAGTGGTGGATGCAAATTTCTAAAAACAATTTTTTTTCATAGCATGCCCAGTTACGAAATAACTATTGCTTTCGCAATGTTAATAATGGAAAGTAACTTATAAAAAAATGTATACGATGCAACTTTGTATTACAAAAATAATAATCTCTATAAATAAAAGGAATTCCGAGGATAATTAATTGAATAATTATTTAATTAATTGAGGCACAGAAAAAATCGTCTGCTAAGAAAATCTTTTTTCATTTTGAACTTCTATAAATAAAAGGACAGATAGGCTCTCAAACAGTGAATCGTCGAATATAATTGAAGAACAAATGGAAGAACAAATGGAAGAACAAATGGAAGAACAGATGGAAGAACAGAAAGAAGAACAGATGGAAGAACAAATGGAAGACCTCTTCATTAACAATAAAAAAAGATATGCAAACGAAACCCCAGACAAATGGAAGAACAAATGGAAGAACAAATGGAAGAACAAATGGAAGAACAGATGGAAGAACAGAAAGAAGAACAGATGGAAGAACAAATGGAAGACCTCTTCATTAACAATAAAAAAAGATATGCAAACGAAACCCCAGAACACCGAGAGAACTGGCATTCAGATAGTCTTCGGGCTACTGAGGGCGGGCAACCGTCTAGTAATGATAAAAAAAATCTTCAATAAATATATCTCATTTCTCAATTATCAAAGGAGAGGGTGTAGATGGGTGATTTGAGGAAATATGTATATATTATAATTTATAATTGAATTATTAAAGACATTTATTATCAAACTAATTGGAAGGGGAAAAATAGACACAGTTTTTTATTATTTAATTAATGCCAATTTAAAGGTTCTAAAAAAATGTACGTAAACAGAAAAAAAAAAAAAATATTTATGGCAGTTTATATAAAATACTTTTTAGTTTATATAGCTTATAGACGTTTACATAAAATACTGATACTAATAATTAATAATAAAATTTAAAATATTTATTCTGATTAATAGTAATACTACTAAAAGCAAAAGACAATATCCCCTAAATTTATATCACATTGTTTAATCAAACATAATTTTCAGCTCGCTGTGATTTCATTGTCTCGAATTATAAAAGTATAAATTTATCGGACTCTTATATTCAACTTTTTATAAAACTTGGGGAGGGGGGGGGGGAAGAATTAAAAATATTTAAAAAAAGCCCGAATAATGTGGAACTTATAACATTTGGCAGGCCCACAACAATTAGAATCCGACTTATAAGATAGCGAGCAAAGAAATAACAAGAGACTGAAATGACTAAGGACCGAAGTGGCAAAGGACCAAAGTTGCTGGGGACCGAATTGTCTCGGGACCGAAATGTCTTGGGACCGAATTGTCTCGGGACCGAAATGTCTTGAGACCGAAATGTCTCGGGACCGAAATGTCTCGGGACCGAAACGGCGGGACCGAAATGTCGTGTACCCTGTATTTATTTACCATCATACCATTACAAAGTGTACACTATAAGCAGAGAGTATACGCTACAGTCATTTACATTCATGGATACAGTATATGCCAATGCTTTATTTGAGAAACAGAGGGTATATGAAGCTAAAAAATAAAATCCAGAGGGCATATACCAGTGTTCTCGCTGGCGCTCGCCAATGCGCCAAATTGCGACTAAATTCTTCATTTGGCGAGTAAACAAGCGATTAGATTCGCCAAATTGCTAGTGCTCAGTTTTTGCTTTTTCTTTTTCGTTTTTCGTACATATGCATATATATTTAATATATACATATTTTTATATTTGTAGCGGATAGTTGAAATTAGATTAATAACAATCGCTGTCACAGCTAACTTGGGTTATTTTAGAACATATTGAAAAAAAAGGAAATACATTAAAAAATTAAAGTTTTTTTTTTTTTTTTTTTTTTTTTTTTGGGGGGGGGGGGGGGGGTTATACGGCGAATCTATTTTGCTAATACTTTTCTCATTTGGCGATTTTTTTTTATTTTTAATTAGCCAAAATACTAATGTTGGTCAAATGTCAGCGAGAACACTGGCATATACTCCCGTATAGCCTCCACTACAACCCTGGTTGGGTTTGTTTCCGAATTTTCTTTTTTCGACTCGGTATGAATCTAATTATCTTTCTATATTCACATTAAAAGAATTCTTGCTAGTCATATTTAGAATTTTTGCAAGTCAGATAAATGTGATTTTTACCAAAAGTTTGAGCACAACTATGTTTAAGATAAAGATAAAAATGTATATTCAATTTACTGCATAATAAAAAAATCTATAGAAGAAATGGAATCATAGATTATTCTCTTCCTTTAAGAATTATATTTTCCTTACGAAGTCTGAAAAAATATTATTAACATTTCCTTTTTCATATGCACAAAAATACATGTATCACTATTTGTGATAGTTTATGCACACAAAAACATGTTACGTGTGTGCAGATTGAGAGATGCCCGCTTTTTAGAGGTATAAGCGTTTAAATATATGAATTTTACAGATTAGAAAAGTATTCGTTAAATAAGGGTGAGTTTTTCGGGAGAAAAACCATTTTGAAAATCTTATTGTATGTAGACACTCAGTCCTTTGAAATTCAGGCTTCGATGCAGGATTCTATATGCAGGAAGCGTGAGCCAACGTCTACTACATTGTATTGCAGCAGAGTTCTCTCTTTACCATAATTTCCACTATACAACCATAGCAACCATAATTTCCTCTTTAATCTTATACATAAATTGTGATTAATATACCATATATATTCATGTATAAATCGAAGAATTTTAGACAAAATTTAGGAGTTGAAAGTGGGAGGTCGACTTATATACGAGTTAATAAAAATAAAAATACATTTTTTGCAGATAATTGGCGAATGGGCAAGTCTTTTAACTAGTCACATATGGGTCTAGGTTGGAGAGAAAGATAAAAGGGGACAACGATCATTTTCCTGCGATTGAAATAAAAAAAAGCTAAAAAACAATGTCCCTGATAATTGGTTCTGCATCTATTTTCTCTCGGAATTAGAGTCCCCTTCAATACAGGGACATTCCTTTCAGCATTGTAATCCTGCCTTTAAAAAAAGTTCAATTTAAGAATGCGTCTCAAATTGTTATCGCTCCTAAAATTCCTACTATACAAAGAAGTACTATATTAAAGCAATCTAAGAAGTTCTTTACCCTTGTAAATAAGGCTTGAAAGGACTTTTGAAAGATTTTTTTCTTTTACATTACTATTAAATTGATATTAATAAGTTTCACAATAGTTTAAGCTACTTTTGTGTTACATAATTATGCAGTTTTTTTTATTTGATTGTTTTTAAGACTGATTAGAAATGTAAAAAGAAGAAAAGTTTACTAATTTAATGAAAATTTATTATTATTTTTTTAATATCATCGATTACAAATAATTTGTCCACATACTACTAGAAATGTAATTCAACCTATGCACAAAAATTCTTTTTTTTTTTTTTTTTTTTTTTTTTTTCAAAATTTAGCTTACGAACTTAAGGATCGACTTATAAATAAGTATATACGTATTATTAATTGTAAGTGCAAATCCATACTTAATTAAATAATATTTCATAGCCTGAGCGAGCATTTACTGAGTTTAGTTATTACGATATCTTTATATACCTGATGGCTAAAACATAACATAATGAAAAGTATAAACAATTAAAAAATATGTATATAGGAATGGAGCGTAGGAAAAGCAGGGTAGTAATAAATAAAAAAAAGTTCCAAAATCTCGCTGAATCAATATTTAATTATCAATTCTTGAATAAATATTTAGTACATATAAACCGACAATTCTTGGGTAATATAAATATAAAATTAACAAACACATATTAGTGACTAAAATCAAGCATGGATCTCAATCGATCCTTTTAAAAGGTTTTTAAAACGGAAACTTCGTTCCGGTAAAGCACAAGCACGCGGGAGCACATCTGCTCTGAATCGCAGTTCAGGTCATCTCTCCTCCAGAAATCTTAGAGCGTTCACACCCTGCATATTGACTTAGCTTGCAATAATTTGCCTGGGCTTTTGGACTTCATTCAGCTATTGATACAACGTTTCATTATGAGTATGCTCTTGTTTTTTTCTGAGGCTAATTCGCATCTGCATGTATTGTATTCGCATTCCATGGCTTCATAAAATAAAAGCCTTCTTCAGAGTATAATGAGCGAAGCGTTGAGAGAAAAATAATGGCAGCAAAATACTTGTGTTATACCGCTGCCGCTATTTCTTCCTACAGTACAGTCTCGCTATTTCGAACCCCGCTATTCCGAAAAATAGTGCTTATTCTGAACAGAGTTCAGGAAAATTACCGATTATTTCTAACTTAAAAACACGAAAAATAGGTGATATTCACTGATATAATTTAAATTTAATTTTTAAAATGTTTTTGCATTAGTTATAGCTAGAGCTAAACCGGAAATTACGTTTTGCTCTCTCTTTAAACCCAAAATCTAAGTTTAATCAAACATTAGTTTAGGCGAAAATGCGGCCAAAATCTCGGTAGAGGCGAAATTCCGAAAATCTCATTTCTTCCTTCAGAAATTTTCAATGTAACTCATTGAATTGAGCTGCATTGGCTCAAATGAAACATTCTTTATCTATTACTATGAACTTCTCTGTTTATGAATATCAGTTATCTATAACTAAAGATGTGAGTGCAAATTATAAAGCGAGCAATGCATATATGACCAAACTTTGAAAACGCTTTTAACATGCACTTTATAAGCTACAGACTTAATTGTAATATATTTTTTTAGTTTGAAACCGCAAAAGTGTTTCGAGTACTCTTTCAGTTCTCGTAAATGAATCTGTTCACCACGAGCCGATCAATGCTGTATAGAGCTGACACTAGCAGATGCCCCCGCACTTAATTTATGCTTTAAGAAGTCAATGCGTTGGTTATCATTAATGAAATCCGCCTATTCCGAATAACCGCTAAACCGAACAGCCTTTGGTCCCATTTAATTCGGAATAGCGGGACTCAACTGTATTTTGTTCCGAAAATTGAAAAATGGGCTATCAAGCCAGGAAACAGTTGGAAGTTAAATTTATTTTAACTGCTTTACTTTCACTAAGTTAAAGTTTTTACACATCATTCACTTATTAACAACTACTTTAAAAACATATGTAAAACAACGAAGCTTTTCTTAGATTGAGTAATAATGTCTTTAAAACTATTCCATGAAAAGATGCTGGCCACGATATAATAATCTTTATTCTCAATGTCAGAAACTTTTAATATTTTTACCAAATCCTGAGATAAGTTTATAACTTTCTAGGAGTCATTGATTGGAGAAATAAATGTGAAATGCTGCCATTCACGTCAAGAACAGGCGTCAGAGTGGTGGAGCATACCCTTTGAGTTTCTCCCAAACAGACATAAAGTCGATGACAACACACTTCTTACAGAGAAAGAGAAGCAAAGGATCTTCTGTCATTGATATCGCAGACGACTTTCCTTTGCCCCGGAAAAGAGGTCAATAATTTCTGTGTGGAAAAATATTCTCTTTCACATGTTTGTCGTCTGCTTGCTTTAGGTAATACATCATTCTGAAGCAATACAAAAGATTTCTATTTTAATTAAAAAGTAGATGCATAATTAATAATTTCTAAAACAAATTCTGAAAAACTTTTAAAATAAACTGATAAAAAGTTTTTTTTTTCCTTTAGCTTAAATGTAAAGTTTAAATTTAATATATGAATTCTTAAATAACAGACGACTTTTCTTTTTCTTTGGAAAGAAGTCAATAATTTTTGAGAGTAATAATATTTTCTTTTATATTCTGGTTTCTTATGGAATGCAGCGTTCTGAAGCAATACAAAAGATATAAAAAATTACCTGACGTATCTAATTAAAAAGTAAGTAAGTCAATTAATAGCTTATATTATTTATAATTATAACTACTAGTCAATTAAAGCTTGAAAATCAGATTTTAAAAGAACTTTTGAAACAGAAAAAGCTAAAGCAATTTTAAATGTAGGAGTTGTATCAAGTAGGCTGAGGATAAATGTAAGGTTCATTCTAAATTTTAAATACAGTGTCTCACAAAAGTGATGGGACACTTGTGCTTTATAAAAAGAAACTGCAATAAAATAAATAAACAAACATGTGCAGAAAAATTTTGGGTGTGTTTCATAAAGTTAGTAACAATTATTACATAACATGCATTTTGTCAAAATATTAAAATATTAATTTAGTAAAAATACAATTGTTCAGAACGGAGCAAAAAATGGCTCACATAAGTGATGGGACACTTACTTTCCCACCAAATATTTATCCAAAAATTTTACTTTTTAAAAGGTTTTAATATTTTGTTGGATTTCCTTTTACTTTTAAAACATGATTTAATCTTTTTGGGATGGATTCGACTAATTTTTTTGTGATTTCTGGAGTGATTTTACCCCATTCTTCTTGAAGCACCGATTTTAGTTGTTGTTTTGAAGAAATGGTGTGTTTGCGAATTCTTGATTCCAATTCTTGCCAAATATTCTCTATGGGATTTAAGTCTGGAGATTGTGGTGGTGTTTTTATTATTTCAGGACAGTTATATAGCAGCCAGAGTCTAACGTTCAGAGCAGTGTGCTTGGGGTCATTGTCCTGGTAGAATTTAAAATCGTTATGAAGGTTCAATTTTCGTGCTGAAGATTTCAAATTTTGCTTTAAAATATCAATATACTTGTACTGATTCATTATACTGTCAATAAAAACAAGATTACCAACTCCAGCGGACGACATACACCCCCATACCATAACTCCTCCTCCACCATGTTTTACTGTTGGTACCAAGTTCTGTTTGCGAAATTCTTCCCTGGGTTTTCTCCACACCAAGATTCTACCGTCAGAACCAAATATATTAAATTTACTCTCATCAGCAAATATAACTTTATTCCAGTAATCAGAATTCTTATTTATGCTGGATTTTGCGAAAGCTAGTCTGAGTTTTCTATTCTTTTCACTTACGAAGAATTTTTTCCTGGCTACTCTACCGTGATATCCAGCAGATCGAATTACCCTTCTAATAGTCTCAGAATTAACAATTATTCCATATAATGCTTGTAAATCAGCAGCAACTTTTGAAGCACTATTTCTTAGATTTTTTTTTTTAATATTTCGAACGATAATTCGCTTTATTCCATTGAATAGCTTTGATGGTCGGCCAGGTCTTCTTTTATCCTGAATCATATGATTCTTTTTATATCGTTTAATGATATTGAAAACTGTTGAACGACTCAAGTTAACTGTTTCAGCAGTTTTTCTAATAGATTTTCCACGTTCAATATGCAAATTAATAACTAATTTTCGAATTTCAGGCGAAGTTTCTTTTCGTTTAGCATTCATGGCTACATAGAGCTAAAAAACACAAAAATTCCAAAACAAACTGGAGAGAAATACTGCAGACGATTTTATAAATTATTGCCAATTGCTTTTAAGTAAAAATAAAACCCCAAAAAATATTTTTATTGTTTATTTCAGACGATTTTTGTTGCATATATAATGGTGTCCCATCACTTATGTGAGCTATTTTTTGCTCCGTTCTAAACGTTTGTATTTTTATTAAATTAATATTTTAATATTTTGACAAAATGTATGTTATGTAATAATCTTTAACAAATTTAAGTATGAAACACACCCACAAAAAAATGTGTACATGTTTTTTTAATTTATTTGATTAGTTTCCTTTTGTAAAGCACAAGTGTCCCATCACTTATGTGAGACACTGTATTTAATATGCTTTCTTGATTAAAATAAAATTTTATAAATGTATGCGGATAATGAAATATTAATAAACAGGTAAATATTTCCAATTTTTATTCAGAGAGTACTAGTAAATTAAAGGACAACGCCCTAATTATACAAAATGGTCCACAGAGACGGTCTCTGTGTAACCAAAATGTTTAGAAAATAAAGATCGACGGAAAAAGCTCTTTAAGACCAAAACCGAATTTTGGTAATCTTCTTATTTTCGGTCAAAAGAAAAAAAAAAGTAATTAATTGATACATAAATAAACATAATTATTTATTAATTATGCGTATTGACAAAGTTGGCTCGCTGCGCCTCTGATCAAATAAAATGTTCTTAATTCATCAACGACATAAAATACTTTTCTAATTATACGCATTTCACCTAATTAAAAAATGTTTTTGGTAATCGTATCACAATTTTTTTTCATAATGATTTTTGTGAATGGTCATCAATTATACCAGAACTTTCTTAAAGTATAATCAAAGCATTTCTGCGATTTCAAACTACATTATTCAGATATGACAATATACCAAAACTTTCTTTTATCTTATGCATGTTAATAATTCCTGACAAATGCAGCTTAGCAGCGTCACTGGTTAGGTGGTTTAAACCAAAATCTAGTCAACAACTTATGTTAACTTGTTATTGAATCTGAAGTTTGATGAAAATCCGTGCATTAGTTTTTGAGAAAGATCTATTGCAAAATCGTAAAAAAATCTGCATAACAGAGCCACATATTGGATAATGTACACACACACACACACACACACACACAAAAAAAAAAAAGATAAAATTTTTATCAGATACTAACTGGATCTGATTTGTTTGATGATTTGTCATATTTTTTTCACTCTCTCTTTCTGTCGCAGAAAGATAAATTAATGCTTATTCACTCTGCAGGTACTATGTTTCTGATTAAACTGTTGTAATAACTTCATTTTCATACTAAGAAAAGAATATGATGATAAAAAATTCGAGTGTATAACTAGAGTAATATTAAACATCATATTAGCTTCATATGTGCAAAGGGGATGAGCAAGTGTTGAAACACTTATTTTAGATACAATTTAGTAACTCTGCAAAAATGTGAAAGGACCTCAAAACTAAATTAGATTTTTGAACAGAATTTCATTTGGATTTTCGAAACAGAAATTCATTTAGTCACCTTGGAATCTTTTACAGGGGAGGCTTAAAATGTTTTAAGGAGGGGGGGAGGGACTGAACTGCCCTTAGCTACGCCCTGCTCATAGAGCAACAGTCGGGATCCAATAATAATCGAAAATGAGATGTTTGATTTACTGCTAATGAAAAACTGTGTCTGGATTAAGTTGAACAATAGGGAGTTTTTCTAAAACACATACGACATATTATATTAAACATAACTTTGTGTTTAATAAAAGTTTTTTAGAAGTTGTTCCACGAGATGCAGACACAGATTCTCGAATTATAAGACATATATTTCATTTTTTTTATTAAGATGTAATGGGATATTAACGCCAGGATAGGTAATAATGCCAAGTGCTAATATTGTGTGTAAGTTATGGAGGAATCCGGGAGATGGTACCTATTGTTTCTGCACAGAAGAGCTCTAAGTCATTTAAATCACAAACATCCGCTAAAAACTTAATTTGTTCCATTTTTAGACCTTATCACTGGAAGGAGCATGCACGTGTCAACGCCCCATCTAAAATTTGCGAGGTGAGTTCTGTGATCTAAAAACTACATATTTATTAGGAAATATTTTGTTTATTATCTAAATTTGTAGTGTATTTCATGAAATTTCATAATGTTGGAATACAAATGTTGTTGAAGTTATGGGAGATTTTGGATGTGTTCGCAAGGTAGTTTGTAGTTTCTAATGTACTACCCAATAACTATACCTGTGTAATAACACCATCCACTGGTATTACTACTTCGGTTGATTCCTTTCACTGCTGGAACTATGTTCGAAGAAGGTTTAGTTTTTATTTTATGCACGAGAGTGTATTTTTGCCATTGATGAAAACCAAAAAGGATAAGGAGAAATTTGTATATCCTTAGTGCTTCTAATTTTTGCATGTCAGAAGAATAAAATATCAAATGATTATTACTGCATCCAGATATCGCAATTAATGGTAAGTAAGAGAAATTTGTCAATTTTAGGGCTGTTGAGTTTGTATCTTTAGAATTGAACAATTTGCATGCCAATATTCCATTTTATTTTAGAGTTTTGTTTGCAATGGGTTATTACTCAGGCAGGTATTAATGTCGAACAGCATTGGTCAAGAAAGTACGCCATTACATTTTATGAATAAGTATCTGCTGAAATATCCTTTCTTGTATAGTAGTCAATAAATTGCTGTATCAAAACCTACATTTGCCTGGAAAAATAATTCTAAAATTAAGCTGTGAAAATTAGTAGAACCTTAACATGGCCATATTACCTTATTTCTAGATATCCTATTGTTGCTGTGAGGCGACAATATACTGTCTCCATTGTTTCTATTTTAGTGGATATTTTAATTCAAATATTCCAAATTCAAACATGAAACTTAAACTAGCAATATTTGCTTTATTTAATAATGGTCATTCCGTCGTTAAATGGATAAAATTTTCTGGCATAAATTCAAATTCACTTAATTTCTATAATTGAGGATTGGGGTGTCAAAATGTTAATGGCTGGAGGAGATTAGGTCATCTCTTCCGCGAAAATCAACACAGTAACTTTTAATTTAAGGTATTGTATTTTCTGACATATCGTTGAAAATGTAATATGAAAATAATGTCCCTCCCCTTTCCTCATCTATTTCCGATTCTACTGAAACTAAAATTATGAAAAAAAAGGAGGGATTTTAGAAGTTAATTTAAAATTTTGAAGGAAAACTACAACGATTACCCTCATCATAAATTTTTCGTTACACACAAATTTCGATTTGCGAGCGTTTAGGAAAGGAGTTGAGCAGCGCTGGATAAACCTATCGTCGCAGAAATATAAAAGAATTGTTGATAATGATCTTTGAAAGAAAACTGTCGATAATTAGCCGAGATACGAACCCTTAAAAACACAGACGGTTTGGACGTACTTAAAGACAAGAGCTGCGTATTCTATACACCATCGCTCAACAAGCGCAAAACGTTTCGACACACTTACAAATTCATTTATTATCAGAAAGATATAAAATTGCAAAACCTGACTATGGAAGTGATTTCGAATCGAACTTTGTTTCTCATTAAATGATAATCAAATTATCTATCGAGTTAGAAGCGATTTCGATCATGTGATTAAGCTTGTTTTCTCCCTTCGTTGACTGGTGTTTCTGCAGTCGTAGAAAAATACGGTTCAAAACGTCAACTTTGACGGCTTCTTCTGAAAAATCTATTGTGTTTTGAAAAAAAAACAGAAAAATGAGTGTGATTAGATAGCTTCTGTACAAAAGTACCTGCTAGTTTCATGCATTTCTGAACAAAATTAAATTAAAACTAATGCCACAAAGTTGCCCTTTTTGATTTAAAAATACCCTTAAGGCTACGCTGCAATGAAACTCCCCGATCGCGAAATCCCATGTTAGCCCATGGGAAAAATTTGAAGTGTGATGACTCATTACCTAATATAATAATTAAAATACCATTTTCACCATCAGAAAGTAGACGCCAGATGCCGATGATATGTAATTTTAAAATTTACTTTAGTAAATTTTAAATATACAAACAATGCTTATAAACTTTGACATTATCATTTGATTAAATTTTATCATCTTCTTAAATACTTCATCTATCAGATATTTAAAATTTTCGTAGACATTTTTTTAAAAACGCACATCATCGACATTTGATGTGTACTTTCTGATGGTGGAAACCGTATTTTAATAATTATATTAGGTAATGAGTCATCACACTTCAAAGTTTTCCCATAGGGTAACAAGGGATTTCGCGATCTAGGAGTTTCACTGCAGCGGCCCCTTAAGGCCCCTGTCCTCGCTCGAGGAAACGCTCGCGAGTTAATGCTATTCCTATGGGGAAGCATTTTTCTAATAACTTTCGCATTTTGACATTTTTGAATAATTTTTTTTGCATTGGATAGCTGAGGTGCATGCCGACAGCGCACCTTTTTTATTTTTTCCGATTTTGGTTGCAGATATTTTTTACAAAGTTAGTTTCACTTTCAAAACCGGTTTCGAAACTGAAAGTGCTTTTTAAAAAATATATCTGCAACCAAAATCGAAAAAGTAAAAAAGGTGCGCTGTCGGCATGCCCCTCAGCTATCCAATGCAAAAAAAAAAAAAAAAAAAAAAAAAAAAAAAAAAATATTCAAAAATGTCAAAATGCGAAAGAGTTATTAGAAAAATGCTTCCCCATAGGAATAGCATTAGCTCGCGAACGTTTCCTCGGCCAGGGACAGGGGCCTTAACGCGTAGATAACAACTTTTAATGATTTGTTTCTATAACAGAAATCCCACACTGTAAAAAAATTTACCCTTTTGCTGCATCGTCATTCCCCTGCTTTAATGGAATATCTCGCTTTTGACCCATGAGAAAGCTCCATAATAGGCTGAAGTAATCGCTTTCTATAAAAGCGGTGGAGTGACGATGCAGCAAAAGGGTCAGTTTTTTAACAGTGCAGTTACTAATTCTTATATTTATTGTACGGAATCCTCTGTGTGTGAGTAATACTTGCATTTGATCTGTCATCTATTATCCTACTTAAATATCTTTAATTTATAAACTTCATCTATCAGTTTTCTTATTGTCACTTTACGAAAGAATTTGTGTCAATGTTTACGATTATATAAAAAAGAAAGCAAACTCTCCCAGGAACACTATGTTAATAGGACAGTATACACTGTTAAAAATATGACCCTTTTGCTTTATCGTCATTCCACCGCTTTTATAGAAAACGATTAGTTCACCCTATTATGGAGCATTCTCATGGGTCAAAAGGCAGATATTCTATAAAAGCGGGGGAGTGACGATGCAGCAAAGGGTCAATTTTTTTACAGTGTAAGGTGCAGAATACTTAATTAAGAGTGTATTCGAATAAACATTTTTCCACTCTCAACAGCTCGAAATTTTTTGATACATTTTCAGACTCATTTTTAAAAGTAAAAACATGAAACTTGCTGAGACGATTTTTGAAGAGATGTACAAGAGGTCGTGTGATTTTATTTTACGCTCAATTCATTAGAATTTGATTTATAAACAATTATTATCTAAGTATGACCATTTTTTTCGTTCCAGATATCCCGCTTCGGAAAATTCGGTTCAAAATGTTACCTTTGACAGCATTTTTTTTTTTGTAATATTTTCTGCATTTATCAAAAGATTGACGAGCACGACACATTGTGTACTTTCTAAATAAGAGAAATTGCCAGTCTGATGCATTTGAGAGCAAAAATGAATTAAAAAATAAAATCAGAAAATAAGCAGTTTGGATTGGAATACACCCTTAATATCCTACTTAAATATATTTAGTCTATAAATTTCAGCTATCAGTTTCCTTGTTGTTATTTAATAAAGGAATTTGTGTCAATGTTTAAGATTGTATAAAAAAGAGAGCAAACTGTCCCAGGACCACTATGTTAGTAGGACAGTATAAGGTGCGGAATACTTAATTAGGAAGGTGAATGGATCAGATCATTTCTTCCGTCCAAGGTCGACAACGTAACTTTAGATGTTTTCTCTCCGGCTACTCCTTTGGATCTTCATTCAGACGTCAGGCTGAATTATGCATTGTTAAAAATATACATGGAAATCGGTTCGCTGATATAATGCTTTTTCGAATTAGATTATAATCTTTTTTGTTGACGAAACGCCATCTTGTGACTGGAATATTTTTACATAAAATTTTTATTTTATGGCATGAGAATTCTTAGTTTCATTGTTTTATGGAAAGCATCATAAAATGATTAAGCTGTTACCAATGTTGTAAATTTGGGAGACTAACATTTTAAGGTAATCAAGCCGTGTGAGAAAAAGGAAAAGATGAAAAAGTTTTCACGCAATCTGTTAAGCGATCAGGTATCTTGAAATAAATAAATAAATTCTTTTTGTATAAACACTTAAAAATTTGATTAATTTGTAATGTTTTAAATGAAGCAGCACTCAAAAGTTCGAATTAGAATAACAGTTAAGAATTTTTTTTTTTTTTTTTTTGACCACTTATTTTCATTATCGTCGCAAACATAATTAATTTTTAATGTTGTTGAAATCCCTTTACTTATACTTTAGACAAGAACGAAAAATCATGCGTCAGGTACAGATTATAGCTAATTCACTTTCCAACATTAACAGAAAATTATTTATAGCATAGCACGGTAATGCTATGCTATATTTATTTCCAATGCGACTCCGTAATGTTATTTTAATAGGGAATTTAACATTGAACGAGTTATTTACTAGACATTTTCCCACCTTTTGTACGCGCTGCCACAGATTTTCTTCGAAGCACCTAATTGAGTAAAAAAAATTCCTCCAATCAAAAAAAAAAAAAAAAAAGAAAAAAGAAAAAAGAAAAAAGAAAGAAAAAGAAAATGAAAATCTTAGTGATCAATGGACATATTTCCTGTAGCATTTAATAATTTTTACGTGATTTAAAAAGAAATTTTTTTTTTGTAAGAATTAAAAACGGCATATTTAAGACTTCATATTGGAAGTGAAACGGAGATTTTTAAACATTTGGTACCAGGAAAAAGAATTATTTTCAGAAAATAATAAATATGAAGCATGATTTTTGTAATAAAGAGATATTTTCTAACATTAATTGATGGATCAAGGCGATTTTTAATTGAAGAAATATAGAAAATTAGTAAATTAAGCTTTTTTCTATTTATTGTTTTTTCAAAATAATAGAAAATAACTTAAAAATATATATGTAAATAATGGTATTTGAAAGTGGGGTTTCTGACACATTGGCATCTGAAAAAAATCGCGCCAAAGCCAGTATATGATATTTGTGCTGGAATTTTGTACCTATACCACAATTTTTATAATGTCTTCGCCTTATACGTTCGAAGAAAATCAAAATAAATTAAAGTAAATAAAAGTCTCCAAAAATAATAGTATTAAAAAATAATAGTAAAAAATAATAGTATATCATCCTTGGTACGTAATGAAATTAGTAAATCTGCAGAACTAGACCTTCAAACTCAATTCCTGGCAATTTTTTTAAGGCTAAACCGCAGAATTAACGACTAATTGGCGTAAGACTTTTCGGCACTGCAATAAATTAGCCAATTCTATCAACCTAATCATTCAAATATTTTTTTTAATTTCCAATTTGGCGATTTTTTAAAATCGCTCCTCAACTTGTAACATTACAAATAATTAATCATTGAATAAAATTTAATTTTGAATTAATTTGTATTAAATTTATTATTCCTATGATTGTTAAAATGATAAGAAACTTACACGATTTAATTTTTAAAACATCACAAAGAGTTTCTGTTGAAAAGTAGCTGTTTTTTTTATATTTCAAGTTAATATTTTTATAAAACTCTTTTGATGCATTATTTGTATGAAATTATAAAATGTAAACTCATTTGAAATATTCTTAACGCTCTGTCCTTTGGCACAGATGTCTAATACTTATCACGTTGGCGCAATTTTTGCGAAAATTGATGGTGAAAATTTCGTTTTCAATAGAACAAAACAATTTATATCATTTTAAGGTACTTCTAGGTTATCCCGTCGACCAATTTCGCCAAATTATACAAATCGCCAAACTATAATAGTCAAATTATACATGTTGACATAATTTTTATTTTAAATAACGAAAAAATAAATAATTAGTAGAATATTAATAAAAATATTAATAAAAAGTCGAAATAAAAATCACTTAATGACATTTTAAACACGTGAATCGCATTAATGTCATTGAATGTGACATTCACGATCATCCATTATTGGCATTTAATCTTATAGTTTGGCGATAATTTTTTGGTCGACGGGATAACCTAGAAGTACCCATTTTAAAAAAGAAAGTTCAAGAAAATAATTTATTAATAAGTATACAATGATAGCCGGGTTAGCATGTGAGACACATAATCGCCATATTGTTCCAATCATGCCAACGTGTTGCATGCACAGTGTACGCCGCTGAATGCCCCTTAGGCATTCTCTTGAGCTCACCCAGCCCTCCACCCCCATAGTTCACTTCTAGCTATGGCCCTGGGTGAATTACATCAGTAATTGTGACACGATACCGCATAAAGAAGTCCTGAAGATGATACCCTCAGTTAATTTTGAAATGAGTTCACCTGAATGCAATAGTTATTAAAAAACTTGAGATATTAAACAAAAACATAATTTGCAGAACAAATTAAAAAAACCAAGATTTATTTCCTACACTCTTTAAGCCCGAGAAGGGACAGATATTAAGATAATTGATTTATTCATTTCGACATTTAATATTAAATTTTGGTAACAAATAAGTTAAACCAAGTGAACATGAAAAAATAAAAATGCAATTCAAACAATATGATACTTAACCACCCTAAATCTTAGATTCCGTTCAAATGAAATCGAAATAAATCTAAGACTTTTTTTCCAAACTCAACTTGCAAATTTGTATTGCAGATTTTGTATTATGTTTACGGTAAGTGTAAACAAAATGAATAGGCAATCAAAAAAGCAAATGTTCAGAAAAAGTCGGAGATTTATTTCGATTTCATTTGAACGGAATCTAAGATTTAGGGTGGTTAAGTATCATATTGTTTGAATTGCATTTTTATTTTTTCATGTTCACTTGGTTTAACTTATTTGTTACCAAAATTTAATATTAAATGTCGAAATGAATAAATCAATTATCTTAATATCTGCCCCTTCTCGGGCTTAAAGAGTGTAGGAAATAAATCTTGTTTTTTTTAATTTGTTCTGCAAATTATGTTTTTGTTTAATTAAATATTTTAATTGTTTTGATATAGTAAAATGTGATCATCAAATTAAGCAATTCAAAAAACACACAACTCAGTAAAAATCTATTTTCACTAATTTCTATTCATGTCAGGTAATTTTGAGAACTTTTTTGTGCAATTCTATGCGATTTATAGAATTTCACGCCTCAAAATAAACCAAAAAAAAGAGGAAATTTGTAAAATGTATGCCGCAGCAAGAAACGCACATCTAGCAATTATAGATTTCATTCAATCCTGTAATTGATGGAAATCTTTTGGGCATCTCTGTAAATGATCTTTAAATATTACGCTCTCCATATTCTATACAAATCATGTCATATGCATATCAGTATCGTTTTAAATCCTACTGTGTTTGAACTATCATAGCATCATTAAAAAGTGCTACAAACGTTTTTTCCCTTACATCATAATGTAATGGAATCCTTTTGTGTGAACTTTTTTTTTTTTTTTTTTTTTTTTTTTTTTTTGTACCTTGTAAACGATTGATTAATGTTTGGAATTCCATACTCCAAAAGCATAATTTAGACTAGCTAAGAGATGCATGTCTTTTTCATTATATATAAAGTTTTGTATCGTCATTAAATCGAACCGGAAGCATTTTTTTTCAGCATTGTAACGGAATATTTTTTATCAATAGCGTAACAATTTAAAAACTGTGGTGTGGGGGACAGGGACTCAATTAGTTTCTAACTCAGTAGGCTCAAAATAAGAGCGAAACTGTGAAAATCAATTCATGAAAAAGCGTCTCGCCTTTTTTTAATAATTTGTAATTTTTTTAAATTAATAGAATTTAAATTTCACTTTTTAAAAAACACTATAATCTGACAAAAAAAAAAAAAAAAAAAAAAAAAAAAAAAAAAAAAGACTTATTTTGCAGTGGGAGGCGGGATTCAGCCCTCTTAGTTGACTTTTTCTAGCCCCTACTTTTGACTGTCCCTGTAAGCGAATTATAAATGCTACATCCTAGTTTTTTTTTAATAGTGGTTGTGTTATATCTTAATTAGTGATTAATATGTAAACATCGATAACATATTAATTTTACTGAGCGATTCGAGTATATTTACCAGAGTTAGTGCACGGACAAGCACACAGACAAACCGATATCGTAAACACATTTTAACAATATTGAAAGGATTAGAAAGTTTTAGAATTTTGACTTTTATACAAAATATAATTGTCATGTGTTATTCAATGAACAATTTCTTTCTTTTTCTATAGCAGAACAATTTAGTTACACAACAGTTATCTAAGTATTTAAAATGTTTATTGTGCTACAACATAACATTATCCTGCGTTTAATGCACCAATTCTTGGTAAAATATATACATCTATTTATAGGTTAAGATTAATACATACTGAATATAAAAAAAGGTCAGAGAAGCAGAACTATTTAAACATTTTATTAAAGCTTTTATCTAATAATTTAAAAAATAATAGCTTGTTTCAAAAATTTCTCTAACTTTTGACATTTAAAAGGTTTTTGACCCATTAAACTGCAACAAATGATGTCTGAGTGAAATTAGGAGAAATAAATTAGAAGGAGACTAAGAGGGGCGTCTACAGGAAAGAGATAAATTAGTAAGTCAAACCAATGTTTTAATGGCTATATCTTCTCCAGATGTGGGTTTATCACGTATATTTAAAATGTTTTTAGGTCTGTTTCATTAGCGATTTATAATTAATGTAAAACAACGTAAGTACATTTGTTATGCTATAAAAGTTACACTAATGATGTGAAAAAGGGCATTATTTTCTTATACAGTATAACTTCAAAAATCGGGCATCGTCGGGATCGGGACCGAGACTAAGCCGGATTTTTGATAATTCCGGATTTCTGAAGGAATATCAAAAATGCTTTCAATGTTCTTAATTGTGCCTTTTGTCCAAATTTAATTCGCAATCAATTGATAATAATGTGAGAAGAATAGTAACGTTTAGTTAAAGTTCTGTCCATAATTTTACATTCCTTTACGCTCCTTTTGGGACAATCCCCTCCTCCCCTCCCCCCCCCTAACAATTTCAACTGGTATCTGCTGGCCATAGCCAAAGACACTATATATAAAGTGTGGTTATACGAAGATACAAAGAGGACACATGGACAGATGAATATTTTGTAAAAAATATGTTTTTTGGAATCTCCAACTCCTAAAATATGTCAATCCATTCTAAGCCGGAAGTCGAAAGAAATTTCGATAACAATACTTTTTACTGTTATAGATAAAAGTAAGTAAAACGTGCTTAGTAGAACTCTTTAAACGTGTATTTTCGATGTAAAATCTAAATAACGTTTTCGTGATTTAACAAAGCCTTTTTTCCCTTGAGGTTGATTAAAAATGCAACTTACCTGCACAAAGCACTTTTACAAGTGCTTTATTAGCTTTTGTAATTGGGCGTGCCAGATAAGTAGTTACAGTTTAATAAATTAGACTCAATTGTTATGCGACATTGTTTCAACTTCTTTATATTCATATAGATGCGCATATTTCAATGAAATTTCTTCATTTCCTGAAACTGCTTTTTTTTATCAGATTCGGTAAACATAGATTTTTAATATATATATATATATATATATATATATTTATTAAAACCCTTCATTGTACCTTGTGCTACATCTGGGACATACCTAAAAATATTGTAGGTCTCTGTATGTGCCATGGATTTGGCCAATATGATCGCTGTAACTGATCAAGAACAATCCATGAAATAGAATAATACTCTTTTTGCTTAGGTCAGATGGCTGCATTTGACAAAAAAATAGAGTTTGTTCTTCGGAAAATAAAAAAAATCGATCAAGTTATTAAGGCAAATTTTACTTTATTCTTATTTTCCAGTATTTTTTATTCAAATTTTCCATTAATGAGCCGTTTAAATAGAGAAAGATTTTTTTGCAAAAATTTACTGGTGGAAGTTTGCAGCGGTGATAACGAATCCCTGCGAGTGCGGTTACAGTTGAAACTTCTCCATTTTAAAGCTATGTCAGTTCTCTTTTTTAACAGTCCCACAAGTCTGCAACTGTATAATGCGTTTTCCAAATAGCTTATTTAGACATCACCTTTCATCTTGAAGTTTTGATAAAAGATTCAAAATGTGTTGGAATCCTGTTTCATAATCTACGCTTACCACATGACTTGTTCTTATTTTATGATTTTTTTAATTTAACCGTTATTACATCCAAAACACATTAGTCTGCGTGATTACAGTTTCTCAATAACTCCAAAATCAAAATATTAAATTCATAAAAAAATGTAATATATTCTATGATTCTAATTCTGATTTTAAATTTCCGCTCACAACTATATATTAAAATTACCCTCCCTTTTGAGAAAAGTGCCAAAGCGTGCGACTTTAAAGAATTAAAGGCGTTACTATCGATCGAAGTATTTTTATTTGAAATAAGCATTTCCTTAATCTTCAAGAATTCCTATAAATTCATTTCAAAAGTTCAGTTTTATTAAAGGTTACTATTTTTATAAATTATTTCTGAAGTAAAAGTGGAGAAAAGTTTTCTCATTAATATATATATATATATATATATATATATATATATAGTTATATCGCTTTTGTTATTTAACCATAATAGGTTTTTGCTACAATGAAGGAAGATATAGGAGGGATTTTTTTTTTTCTTTAACCGATCAATGGAATTTTTACAAAAGGCATAGATATCCCACAAGAATTATTTGTGCACATAAGCAGTAAATATTCTGTAATCTGCGATGACTGTTTATGTACTTTAAAATAATGTACAGCAGGTTTGCTGGTTTGCCCTTTCTTTTTTTTCCCAAAAAAATTTAAGTTCATTTTGGAACATCTGTGTTATTCTTCTTTAATGGCTTTTGCAAGCGATGGAAATAGATTTTTAAAAATTATGCTTAAAAATTATATTTAAAAAAGCAATAGATGAGTAAATTGCGAAACATTTCTAGCAAATGGCATTTTAAAGTACATTTATTTCCTATATGACGGTGTATAAATTGAAAAGGTAAGATATTTAGAAGTTTTAAAAATCGCAATAACTAAAATTGCAAAACAGAAATTCAATCATCAGGCATTGGCAACCTCAAAATGATGTCAGCGTTAGGGATGGGACGAATATTCGGCCACTATTCGGTATTCGGCCTATTCGGCCCTTTTGCCGAATATTCGGTTGGCCGAATATTGAAGGTTTGTTGGCCGAATACTTCGGCCGAATACCTGTAGCCGAATATTTAGAGATATCTTGCCGAATATTGCTAAAATCTCGCCGAATAGTGAAAGATATCTTGCCAAATAAATTTCGGATTTAAAGAATTTCATTCTTGTAATTTTTTTTTTCCGCTAATCCAAATTGGCTACTTCATTTATGAAGTCATTCTAACTCTTACTTACAAAATATAGTTATTCAGATACTAAAAAATATACAGCCTTTCTGTATTTCCTATAAAAGTTAGTGATATTCTAGAAAACGCTGCCCAAGTTGGAGATTTAATTGTACGGGAAATGTCATCATTAGAGAATGATATATTACAGTTCAAAATATAAAAATACTGCCTTATTCTAAAATGCTCGAATATTTATTAATGTCTGCAAATTCCATGCACATATAAAAAAGGCTCTTATGAAATTCATAACTTATTTTCTATAAAGTAAGAAATGAAAACATTTATTCACTAGGTGTGTTAATGAAGATTTATTTTCAAAATTAAATATAATATATCACCATTCCAAATACAACGGTACATCTGAAAGCAGAACTGGTGTCAAACTCGATACACATTAGATGACACAACTTGCTTTATGAAGATGGTTTTATAATTATTTTAATATAAATTCTAAATACTCAACAAAATAATTTTTTCATTCTATAGTTTTCACTTTTAAATAATTATTTGCATAATTACTGACTTAAATATGTAACATTATTATGTATATATTTTTAATTTAATCTTCCTTCCTCTTCCTTCATGTTGTTATCAATTTCTGTTTATCCTTTTAATGCTTGTTGAATAAGTGGAATATTGAAGTTGAATATTGTATGAGCCGATTCAAATGTCAAAGATTTTGTTAACATATGCATTCTATTTTAAGCATAACCTTTTGCTTTAACGTAATTTGTAATTTAAAGCTTGGCATCTGATTTCAGAACAGTCTCATTCTTACAAATTTGCTTATCACTAGGGACACAAATTCTAAATGATCAAATTTACTTCATTAAAGGTTATTTCAGAAAATATGTCCTTGTGAGTTCTGAGAGAGAGAGAGAGATTAAGAATATTATTGATTTTGGATACAAGAAGTATCAATTGATAGTAAAAGTGAAGTACATTCTTCATATTTTAATGGAAATATTTTCTCATCTTGACTTACTGAAAATCAATTTGATGTACATTAGAATAAAGGATATAATGCAATTTCATAATTTTTTTGTGTTAAAATAAGTTTTTCAAATTTAAAAATACATTTAAAAGCACATTTAAGAGTAATAATTATTAATGAGCTCCTATTTTTTAAATTATATATAATAAAAATTTATTTTCTTTATTGAAAAAAAAATTTTACTATTCGGCCAGCCGAATATTCGGTATTCGGCCTAAAATTTGGCCGAATATTCGGTATTCGGCTATTCGGCCAAATCACTATTCGTCCCATCCCTAGTCAGCGTTACGAAAGAACGCATTTATCTTTTATAACATATAGATACACGAATATAAAAATATTGATCCGAAAGTAATTTTCAAACTGTATGATATATAGTGACTATATCTATCGTCTTGCATTTTCTATTATATTGTACTTATCAAAAAAGTGCTAATATAATATGATTCCAAATGAATTACTTAATATATTTATTTCTATGTTTTAAAACCGATAGGAAATACGTTATCAGTGAAGGTGTAAAATACAGTAATTCCTTAATATCCGCAAATTTAACATTCACGAGTTTTGATTATTCGCGAAATAGGGCATTCCAACATGACGTCAGGGACATTACCGCCCAAAATCTTCTATCTGCGCAACTTCACGCACATATTATTGGCATCTTTCAAGTGAATGTATGGTTACCATTTTGGCTGCTTTATCGCATTTGATTTAAATGCCAAATGCTTTATTTAAATTAGCCTTAATCATTTGTTTTTAATAGAAAATTCAGAAATCTTTGCGCTATCCAGACTTGAATGTAAATGAAAGAAATATATTACGTAAGTGTTTTGTAATTGTTTTCTATTTAATAATCTGTCCGATTACTTGTTCAATATTTCGTATAATTTTTTGTCTGTTACGTGAATAGTAATATTTCTAGTGCTAGAATCATGCCTGCTTTTCAAATACTTGTAAACTGTTTGTATATTTTTATATTAAAGCTTATTTATCATTATGATAAGTATACTAGAATATTTTATGAAAAAGACATTGTATATTTTGAAAAATATTTGTGATATACAGTGAAACCTCCAAATAAGGGACACCCATATGGGACCGGAACTTTTGTCCCTTAAATAAAAGTGTCCCTTATTCGGAGTTTTTCTTTTTTTTTTTTAAATTAATCTTTCAGATAGACATAAAATATAACATTAAATTAAAGGTGAAGTTTAAATGTACCAGAAGGATATGAATTACGTTAATCAGACACAACAAATAGATATTGAATTCATTGAAATTTTTAATCGATTACTTCATTAAAAGATTTGTAGAATTATTGATTTACATTTTTTACACAAATATTTCATATATGTAAAATGTGCATTAACATTTAAAAGAATCTTACTTAATCAATCAAAAGTGATTCTTTTGCAGATTTCAATTTTTCATTACAAATCTTTCAAGTGTTCATTTACCATGCATATAAATTTCAATCCTTCATTATCAGCAACATTTACTAAAAAAGTATTGAACTTAACATATTTTAAAACATCTGTAAAGTTTTTTATTTCACAATTTCCATTTCTTCTTCAGTTTCATAGTCATCCTTACAATTTTCAGCACTACTTTTGATGGGGATAAAAACACTAATTGTGGGTAAATAAATGCACATCAATTGAGTCATATCAACATGTCTGCCTGTCTGTTTGATAAGCTCTCAAAAATCTATTTTTGTTTTCATCACTGGCTACTTCATTATCTGAAATGCAAAAACCAGCTCCTTTCATCGCATTTTCAGGTGTCCCTTATTAAGAGGTAAATACATTACTCGGCCTATATCAAGGGACTGGGACCGGAACTTTTGTCCCTTAAATAGAGGTGTCCGTTATTCGGAGTGTCCCTTATTTGGAGTTTCACTGTACATGCTTGTCGATTTTTTTTTTTTCCCTTTCAATCAATATGCAACACTACAATATTTCCTTCTAGTTCCTGCAAGATATATTCACAATCCTTCACGGAAAAAATAATTTAAAAATACTTTATTAAAGTTTTTTTACTTTTAAAACAGTCAATTTTGCAGACCTATTAATATGAAAACATATATCTGCCAAATTTCCCCCCATTTTTTTTCTACTCAAATAAGTATTTTATTTGCTAAAAGTTTTATTTAAATTAAATGAAATTGAATAAGTACCAAATAAATATAACACAGTTTATGAATTTTCTGAACTCATTTAAGTTAAACAAGTAAGAAAAATTATGCCTTAAGCATAGATTATGGAACACTTTCTTACACTTCCTCTTCCTGAAATCATTAACAAAACATCATTATCTATAGAAATAAGGTGTTACTGTTCACAGCCAAATATGTATTCTAATACTTTTGAACAGCCACATATTTGATTTGCCGATTGATATATATATACTACATAATGAGTAAATTTAGTCTTGCAAGAAAACGCCTAACTAGTTGAAAATTTTCTTTCAACAATTAATATTAATAGATCAAAACATACTTGAATACTTTTGTTCAGCCCTGTAGTTTATCTAGTACCCTTATTATATGAGAGTATTTTGTTAAAATTTAATTCATATAAAAATACTCTTTAAACTACTACCATTGTTAAGTAAATTGCTTTATGCTTATCAGATTGGAAAGCCTAAACATAGATGGGTTGCACTACAGGGGACGGTTAATTCTGGGAAAACTACATTCGCTTCGGATGTAGTTAGTTGATTTATTTAATGGGGTTCCTATGAATATTAATACAAATGAGGACAATAGCTAACATTTCAGCTAGGGCAAGCTATCCACATGCTTTTCTTACATATTATGATGTAACATCTGTTGGTTTCCATAATATTGAGATTGACAGAGTTATGAGAGAAATGATGGATGGGAATAATAACAACAAATGAACAACACTTTCCTGCCGAATTGTATAAGGTGAACTGTCAATCGGGATCCAGTTTGTTAAATTTTTTTTCTGAACGAACAGTTCTACCAGGCTCACAAAGATGAATTTCAAGAAGTTAAATTTGATTAAAAAAAAAAAAAGCTATTGTTATCAATATTAATAAGTATGATTTTCTTTTAGTAAATTTTTGAAATAGTTTCATTTAAGGGAAAAAGTATGTATAAATTAAATATTGAAAAATTTTCTAGAAGTTTGTGAAATGTTGGGTCTAGAATTCGATATTAGGGCAAAGCATGAAAGCCTTAAAGATCTCTTTCAGGTAAGTGTTGCAGTAAAATTTAGAAGTAAGTAATACATTTTCTTTAATTTTTCAAAATCTATTTATCTGTTTACTTAATTTTTTTTTTTTTTTTTTTTTTTTTTTTTTAGAATTTAAACCGCTACACAGGCATTGTGTCAGCTGTGCCAACAATGTATTGGGATAAAAGCTACTGCAAAAGAAATTCGTCCAGATTGCACCTTTTTTTTCAGAATCGGCACTCCCCTATGAGAATCATCACAGGCATAGACAAATCCCGGCATCAACTGTGACCCTGCATGCTAAAGATTTCTCTTCAAGAAGATCTCCCATTAAAAAAAAGTGAGATGTGACAATGGCAACAGAAGAATATGTTTGTAATTATATGTGAATAAAGGCATAACGCTTGGAGAGTTTCTAGCGCGGGTAGCGCCTGGCACACAGTGTTCGGCCGCTCACACAGGAAACTCCTCCCGGTCAATGCTTTTGTTACATATAAAAAAAATTATAAAAATCAAGAAAAAGAAAACACATATAAACAAAAACAAGTAAGTTTACTTCAGTTATATTTATTTGAGATATAAGTTTAATATATAAAAGAAAAATTAGGTAAATTAAAAAAAAACTTTTTTTTCCCTCTAATTTTTTTTTAAATGTTCGCATATAAAAGCTTTTTAGTTTATCTTAAAAAATTTTGAAGGGCATTGCTGATGCGTCTTTATCCTCTAATCTAGAGGACTGATTTTTCCTACGCTTAGATTCTTTAGGATGTTCAGTTTTAAATTCAACATTGTGCAAATTGTCAGCAATACATAGAATTTTTGTTGGGAATTTGATCCAAGTTGCATTGTTTTGGATGTTAACTTTACATTATATTGCCTCAAAACTGGTATGTTAAAAAATTATTGTATAAAGTATATTATTGAGGAAAGTCCCACCTTAGAGAATTCTGAATGCCTTTACGACTTGTGTGGATAGGTGCATTATCTTGCTGTTAATCCTTTCTTTTTTTTTTTTTTTTTTTTTTTTTTTCATGCTAGAAGTGTAAACATGTAACAAATGAAAGTATTTCTTGTAACAAATGAAAGATGGTCAAAAAGAGTTTGTATATATATGTTTGAATTAAAATTTTCGGAAATATACACAAGTGACTCAACGTCACTGAACGAAAAGCAGTCTAATGCTGCAATGATTACGTCAATTAACTGTTTTGAGAAGATCTCTTTTTCTTTTTTTCAAATTGTCACAATAGTTTTGAAATTTTATTTTTATTTACATTTTAGATCATGGTCTATATTTTAATTTTTTACAAAAGAGCGCAGGTTTTTTGTTATCTCATTGTCACGTGTCATTTGTATTGACTGTGAAATATTTTGAAATTTTATTTTTATTTATATTATGATAATGGAACTTGTTTGACGGTTCTGAAACATGTCAATGTCATTTATTTTTACTATAACACCTTTCTTAAATAAAATTAAAAAATTTTATTAAAATGTTTATATAAAAGGTGAATGTTTTATAATCTGGTGATTTAAAAAATCAATTGGATTTAATTAAATTTTTATAATATCAGGACCATTCAAGTTTCACTTATTTTCACCAGAGAAAGTAACCTGCAGCAGTTTGTTGTCCCAAGTCATCACTTGTGTGGTTGAAAATATTATTGAGATGATTTAAGAAAAAAAAAAGATTTTATTAAAACATCAGTTAGGTGGTGGATCAATTGCAACATGGGGCTGCTTTTTGTTCAAAGATGTGGAGCCATTTGTATATGTTTTTAGCAAAATTTAATTGAAAGACACATGTACAAACTCTTTCTGGCCATCTCTCATTTGTTGATACAATTCTGGCAGGGAAAAAAAAAAAGGATGGCTATAACAATGAGATAATGTGCCTTTCCACAAAACATTAGTTCCACAAGAAAAATATTGAAGTCTTGCAATGGGCGCTCAGAAATCCAGTTTTAAATCCTATCAATAACTTATGGTGAGATCTAGAAGATTGAGTTTATCAAAAAGGAAGGCATTTTTTCTCATCATCAGAACCCAAGTCTATGATTAAGGATGAACAGCACAAACACAATCCCGAACAGTGCAAAAATGAATGATGTCGAGGAATGGTAGAATATTTGCAATCATTAAACTTCAGAGGTGGTTGCATTAATATATGAAATATTAGTTCCTTTGGTTACTATGTTGAATTTATTTGCTGTCCTTATTGTTTTTACACAGGCAAAAATGGTGTTTTTTTTTTTTTTTTTTTTTTTTTTTTTTTATACAATTATTTTATTTTCGTAATAAAATACTTAGTTTTGTTGATTTTTTTATTAGCTTTTCAACTTGATACCTTTTATAAGGAAAAAAGATTTATTTGTTTTGAAATTTTTAAGAAAATCAACATTTTTTGCTGTTTTTATACGCAAAGTGTAGTTATTAATGGGCGTAATCAAGAATTACTGCTTTTATATTTCACATTGATTTTAATATAAATTTATTAATAGTTTAAATAATTAAAAAAACTTTTTTGAATAGAGAAAGAAACCTGTAATATGTTTGGGTCAATTTAGTATAAAAATCAGATGACTTTCATGAAGATATAAATTAATGTTTTTGAAATGGGTTCAATTATATCATCCTCAAAATCATGCTCTTCCAGCTGTATCAAGATTTAAGATAATATGGATATACAATCATTTCCTGGTCCATTTGGATCCAAGAAACTCAAATAAAATGTCAAAAATGGGTGTTACTAATTGAAAATTCAAAGTTGATATAATTTTTTTAATATAGATGACTTCGAAAGCATAATTTATACACAATAATAATTAATAAACATTATGCTCAGTCTGATTCCTAGAGTTTATGATTATTTTTGACATAATTAGTTCAGAATAACCCCTTTCATTCCACTTATCACCATTGATGCTCTAGAAATTGGTAACTGAAAACTAAGAATTTTTTTTTTTTTTTTTTTTTTTTTTTTTTTTTTTTTGCTACGCGCGAAATAGAGTTTCTGCAATGCTGCAAAAAGTTCAACCTTCGTTAAAAATTAAATATTTTTTTAACGTAATAAGATTTGTTTATCAATCAGTTAAATATGAGATAAATTTAATTTCTGTTACAATCTGACAGTTATTACTTTTGCGAGTCAGATATTTTGTAGCAAGAGGCATTTTGTTCTAGCCTTAAATCATGACTTTATCTATATACAAAATGCTAAATTTATGTTTCACTATTACAAAATTTGGTACAGCACAATTTATGCTGTGGTAGTGTATTAACGCCACTGCAGCATAAATTGTACTGATGTGCCAATAAAGCAGGGTTCGCCGAAGTGGGCCCAGCCCGAAAAAACCCGGGCAGGTTTTTTCGGGCGGGCCCACTTGAAAAAACCCATCAAAAAACCCATTTGTGGGTTTTTTCAAATTTTCTCGTGTTTTCACAACTGTATCATTATTTAATCTAAGATATGAGAATAAAAAGATAAATGCCAATTTAAATATGTTTCAAACTAACCGTATTTAAAAGAATTTCTAAGTATTGATAAAATGACCATAAAAAAAATTAGTTTGTAAATAACGAAGATTTTTTTGGCTATATATTTTAAAATGCATCCAAGTGCTTTAAATCTTAATGTATACCTAAAGATGGCAGTTGAAATGTGATCCCCATCCTGATTGCTTGTATTGTTATAGCTTTTAAGATTAATCGCAACATTTATTATTCTTCTTCAATGTTCAATTAAAGTTTATACAGTAATTTTCAACACAAAAATCTTGACAGATTTCCAGGATTCCTAGTATCATGGAAAGTCAGGGAATTTCAAAGTAGTCATGGAAAGTCAGGAAAATCTCAAAATATACAGGAAAAGTCAGGGAATTTACAAATATTTTCAAAAAAAATCATGGAAAACATTTGAGTGAAAAAATGAAAAATGACACAAAATTCATCAAACAGTTGGGGCCAAAAAAAAAAAAAGATTGAAGTATGATTGCAGAAAGAAAATTGCTAATTTTGGCAAAAGATTGTGAAAATAAGTATCAAATTTCGCTGTATGTTTATTTGGTCAGAGAATTTTTCGAGATTTGATCTGGGAAAGTCAGGGAATTTTTCGAGATTTGGTCATGGAAAATCAAGGAATTTGCTAGTCATGTTTTTCTGGGAATCTTGTTATAACAAAAAAAAAAAAAAAATAAAATAAAATAAATAAATAAATAAATAAAAAGAGTGAAAAAGTTTGAGTATAGTACTTAAATGATAATTTCATTATTAAAATTATTACTAATAATTAATTTTTGGAAAAGCAAATTATAATGTTTATTATTATCATTGATTTATAAACTTTTTGTAATCAATTAGTTATTTTAATTTTTATTTAGTAGTATAAGTACCTTGTTTTCAAACATTCTGAACCATATTTCTTTAACTTAAAAAAACCCTAATAAAATATAATCTAAAATGTATCCAGATACTTTAAATGATTGCTTACAGATGGCATACAAAAGTAAACTAGTTAAAGTGTATTGCCATTTACGATCTAACTTTATAGATATGACTGACATTGACTTTAAAATAATCCAATTTAATACTATTGCAATATAAATGTTGCTTCAACTGTGTGACTTCTATTTTTTTCTTCATAAAAATATTTACATAAATGTTGCTGCTTTAAACTATTGAAATAAATGAAAGAAATTGCATAAATTAGTCTGTTTAACTTAAGATTTATATAAAGAAATTCAGTTGCACTTGGTTTAATATATCATTCTTCCAGTAATCTAGTTCTATGAGATACAAAATAATCTTTTTAAATATATTTATATTTTCTTTTTATATATTTATTTTTATTGTTAATCTATACTTAATGCAAAATTATACCTTTGTTTCACTGATAAATGAAAAATTTAGGTACTGTGCATCATGTAAAAATTAGAAATTTGAAGAGTTCTCTAAAAATTTTTAATAAAACCCGTAAAAACCCGGGTTTTTTCAAAAAAGCCCGAAAAAACCCGGGTTTTAGACTACTGGGCCCAGTGGGTTGGGCTTTTTCAAACCCTGCAATAAAGAGCAATCTCGTTGTTTGCATGCGCATACAGTTATCGTTTGGATTTCTTGTTCCCTTGTTGTTTGCTGATTTTTGATGCCTGTTTTGCACAAAAACAGATCAAGATGCAATTTTATTTTTTTCAGGAGCGATGATACAGGAGTTAAACTCTATATCGGGCCATTTTCCACTGAAATCCGACTAACTGCTTTGTTTTTAAATAATGTGTTTTGAATTTTGAAAGTGTTTTATTTTATGATTTGTCGCAAAAATTTTAGGCATAGATTGGGGATACTTAAAAACCATCAAATCTGTAGCTGCAGTGGCGTTAATATGTAAGTATCCAAAATTTATACAAAAAAGAAATGGTCTAATAAAGATTAACTTTATTACACTAAAATAATTTACAGAACACTCTTCCCATGATTTGCAAAATTCTTTTGATAATTCAAGGGCGATTGTGTTCAGGTTATATACCTCAATTCAGGTATTTTGTAAACTTACTGTACCAAAATTCCCGTTTTTATGATAGTTCAATTCTTAAAATAAAATATCAATTTCATAAGATTGCTAAACATAATTAAAGTTTATATATTATGTAATTTGGCCTTCCTGTTATAAATATGCTGTCTTTCCCCCTTGTTCCCATACAGAAACATTTTCTCGCTAAAATTTCAGGTATTTTTCATGAGCCCACGATCCCCCTGATAATTAGAGTTCAAGGGAAATATTTAAATTTCGATAATCAAGAGAAATGTCTCACAGATTTTATTCCTCGAAGTTGCAGGATTTTGTGTCCAGCGTGCTTAATTATTATATAAAAAAACCTATTACAATTTCTCAATATAATCATCATTTTTTTAAAATAATAGATCTTTCCATGATTAAATTTAACATTTTTAAATTTGAAATACATACTAGAATTTCCTTATAGTTATTTAACCACGGAAAGTTTGTCATTAAATGGAGTGAATATTACTAATCAAAAATTATGCTGTAGATTTTGTGAATTTTTAAAAAAAATCACTCGCTGTTTCATTCCAAAGCTTGCAGAGTCCAAAAGTATCAACAGGTTTAGATTCCTCATAAACAAAGATCATGTTTTCAAATCAACAACAAAATGTTTTTTACCATCTGATATTTTTGTCTTTTTTTTCTCAAATTATTTTCATAAAGCATGGTTTTAATTATAGGTGCATTCAGGTCTGACTTTAAAGGGGGAGGAAGAAACAAGGTATTAAGACCTAAAGTATTGATAATTTGCAAATTATTCGGTGAAAATCTAACCCAGGGCGCCATGGCTATTAAAATTTTTCTTGAGTGCATGTTTTCTCTCTCAATCATATGCAGAGATGATTACTTTGGTTTCCTATTCTAAAATTGTTTCGGTCTATCTTTAATTTTTTTGTTGTGAAAAAAAAAAAAAAAAAAAAAAAAAAAAAAAAAAAAAAAACTTCTTGTGCTGCTTGTCTGTTGAGTGAGAATTATTCCCTTAATGAATTCTCAAAAATTAGTGCACTAGTCAGAATACATGTGTTCAATAAGAGAAAGAATATTTGAGCAGCTTAAGAATTTAGGCGTGCAAAGTTTTCTTGAGACAATAGTGCACCAGCCAGCGGGCGAGTCTGAGCCTGCCCGTGACCTCCCTTTAGGATCTGCCGTTACACTTACATATACAGTAGACTCCCTCAAATCCGCACATATTTTACGGATATAAACAATGAAACATTCAGTTCAGATGTAGGTGCAAAATTTGACTTTTTTAGTTTTATATCAATTCCATATATTTTTTAATTTGTAATTTTTGTTAAGGTTATTGAATTCATGTTTTTTCATGAAGAAAGAATAATTTATTTCTGAAAAAATCAAGATATTGCTGATATCAATGGTAATCACAATCTTACCAAATATATTTATGTATTAATCAAGCTTTTTTAGTTATTAAGTCTGGCTAAACCTGAAATAAAGCTTCATTATTTTATGATCTTGATGTGAATTAGCAATGTATCTTTATGAAGCAAGTTTCATTGAATAATTTAGGAAAAACACATTTCATCTCTATAATGAATATTTAATTGTACATTATTACTAATTTGACCTTTGCTTTTAGTATTTTTATCATTTTAAAAACTATCTAATTTTTTATTATTTTAGTTTATAACTTATTTTAATATTTTACATATTGTAAGCATCCATTATACTTTTGATTTCATTATTAATTACATTCAAATTTCCTTTTAAAAAATGTAAACAAAGCAATGACCAGAAATCTGCAAAATTCTAAAATCCGCAAAAGCTCTGGTCCCAAGCTGTGCGGATTTAAAAGAGTCTACTGTATCCTTTTTTTGTACATTCACAATCATTTTACTTTTCTCATTTAACAATTACCATGAACATTTTTTTATTAACTATCTTTTCTTTTTTTTTATAGTATTTAGAAAAGTTTTAGTTTATTTTCTAATACAAAATTTTATGCCAAATAAATAAATACATTTTTTAATTATAGCTAATAAAGTTTTTGTTTTTGCAGTTATGGTAATGATAATAATAATAATCTTGGTGATGATAATAATATTTAATTAAATTCAGACCCAAACAGAGAGTAGTAGAGTGGTTAAACATTACCAGGGCCTGACTCGTCTAGCAGTCTTGGCTTCAGTTATAAAAACAAGCACAAATATTTGAAAATTCATTTTTATCAAGAAAGTTTTGGTATTGTGCCTCTGTTTTTATGACATGACTAATTTCAGACATGCAAACAGGAATTAATCAAATAGAAGGTTGAATAAAGTCACAAGAAGGTTTAGCATTTTTTTTTTCTTTCATATCTTAAGGGGCTACTTCAGTCAAATGAAAAGACCCATTCACTAATGCTAATCCTATGGAAGAAATTTATACAGATATCTCGGTTGCATTTCAATATTTTTAAATGATTTTTTGGCTTTGGATATCTGAGATCGATCTGTATGCATGACGTTAGTTACTTTTTTCATTTTGTTCACAGTTATTTTTTACACGGACGCTTTCATTTTTGGAACCGGTTTGGAAAGCGAAAGCAACCGTAAAAAATATCTGCAACCAAAATCGAAAAACTAAAAAATGACCTCCATTCAGATCAATCTGAGTTATCCAATGCAAAAAGAATCGTCTAAAAATATTGAAATGCAACCGAGATATTTTTATAAATTTCTCCCATAGGATTAGAATTAGCGAATGGGTCTTTTCAATTGAGTGAAGTAGCCTCTTAAACATTTTCATTTAGAGTTAATCAATGATTTCAATTAAAATTGAATTATATTTTCAATATTTTAAATTTTATTTAAAATCTTTTTAAATAGAGGTTAAAATCTTTTTAATTAGAAATAAAAGAAGGTTACAAATGCATCTTACATTATAAATGTATACAAATAATACTTTATAGTTTTTTTTAAATGGTAATGTCCAGCAAATTTATTATCTGTAATAAAGCCTGTTCATAACGGAATCCTGCTATAAACAAAAAAACAACAAACATATGTATCATATGTATATACAGTAGACTTCCTCATATCCACAACTCTCTAAAATCCACACATATTTTATGGATGTAAACAATGAAACTTTCAATTTGGATATTGGGAATTAGATTTTTTTTTTTAGTTATGTATCAATTCCATAGGTTTTTTATTTTGTAATTTTTGTTAATATGACTGAGTTCATGTTTTTTCATGAAGGAAGAATAAATTTATTACAGAAAAAGTTCAAAATAGTGCTGATATTACTGGTAATCACAATCTTCTTACCAAATATATTTATGCATTAATGAAGTTTTTTTTGGTTATTAAGTCTGGCTAAACTAGGAAAAAAAAAACTTATTTTATGATTTTGATGTGAATGAGTAATGTAACTTTATGAGGCAAGTTTTGTTGAATAATTTTGGAAAAATACATTTAATCATACTCTATTGATTATTAACTTGACCTTTCCTATTAAAACTTTAATCAATTTATAAATTATCTAAATTTTTACTATTTTAGTTTATTACTTATTTTAATATTTTATTACATTGTAAGCATTCGTTATAGTTCCAATTGCACTATTAATTGCACTCAAATTACTGTTTAAAAAATGTAAACAAAGCGATGATCAGAAATCTGCAAAATTCTAAAATCCGCACAACCTCTGGTCCCAAACTGTGCGGATTTGAGGGAGTCTACTGTATATTATTAACCCCTTGGGGATGAGCGACTGATATATGTGGCATTTAAAATTCTCAGAATCCTTCATTATTCCCACCAGTTATTTTTTAACTTTACCTTATTTAATTGGAGTATTATCACTATTTAAGTACAGAAAATTTCTGTATTGAAATATCAGTGATTAAAGATTTAAAATTAAACATTGTGAAGGAGCTAACTGTATTATTAAAAGAAAATCATTGCTGCAAGAATAATAAGACTTGGTAAAAAACTATGGAAAGTAGGGTTCATTATAGCTGTATGTACTAGAAAAGTAAGATAAAAATTCAAAGTGATATGAAGCTAAAATAATATCAAATATTGCTATTCTGTATAACTCTTTCATTTTTTTTTTTTTTTTTTTAATCCTTATCTATGTATAAGGAATTTAACTCGGTACTGAGGATAAAAGGTACTGCATACTTAAACTTCATTTCACATTTCATAAAACTAAATTTAGCTTAATAATAACCTTTTGTTTAAGTACTTTTATGTTAACTGAGAGCAAATTGTTTCAATAGTATTTTTTACCTCGCTAATGCAGTTTTTATTTTTTGTGATTTAGATAAAAATAATGCTTTAATATTGAAATAAAATTAGTGATTGACTGAATCAGGAATTTTGCCGATTACCGAAAATTAGGTCAAAGTGTGCACCGAATATTCGGTATTCGGCAACCGAATACTTAAAATTTTTTAATAAATATTTTTGCATGTATTAACTTTTTTAATAATGATAGAAAGTATTCTTAGGCTTCTCCGACCTTTCGAAGAAATTACAAAAATTATAAGTAACAAAAAATCTTTAATTTCAGAAGTAATACCTATTATTTCTACATTGAAACGTTACTTGGAAAAGTGATAATGTAGAATTTTTTGGAGTGGGAACCATGAAAGAACCAAAAAGACTCGCAGAACGTTTTTCAGAAATTTATGATGATGAGTTTTATTTTCTAGCCTCTATTTTGGATCCCAGATTCAAAACAGCTTTTTAGCACTTTCCAACAAAGTTGAAAAGTGCTTATGCATTCGGTTTGTCTGGCCGTCTGTCCGCGCTCTAACTCAGGTAAATATACTCGGATTGCTATGAAATTTTTATATGTTATTGATGTTTACCCTAGCACAAACCCTATTGAAAATAAGGTATCTACCATGATTAGTTTATCTACAGAGAGAATCAAAAGTTTCCCATTACATTACGGCCTATGGGGAAAAATCGTTAATATGCCCGGATTGCCATGAAATTTTAGGACCTTATTGACGTTTATCCTAGCACGAATCCTATTGAAAATGAAGTTTCTACCATGATTAGTTTATCTACAGGGCGAATCAAAAGTTTCCCATTACATTACGGTCTATGGGGAAAAATCGTTAATATACACGGATTGCCATGAAATTTTAGGACGTTATTGAGGTTTACCCTAGCACGAACCCTATTGAAAATGAAGTATCTACCATGATTAGTTTATCTACAGAGATAAAAGTTTCCCATTACATTACGGCCTATGGCGAAAAATCGTTAAAATGCTCGGATTGCCATGAAATTTTAGGACGTTATTGACGTTTACCCTAGCACAAGTCCTATCGAAAATGAAGTTTCTACCATGCTTAATTTATCTACAGGGCGAATCAAAAGTTTCCCATTACATTACGGCCTATGGGGAAAAAACGTTTCAAAGGAATTTTAAAGATGTTATACCCTGTCAAATATATTAAAATATGCATTCTATAAAATATAGGGTGAAAATGTAGCTATTATTCATTTACAGGGCCACACAAAAGAATTCCATTAGACAATGGTAAAAGGGGGGAATTGTGTGAGACATATTTTAAATATATAAAGCTTTTTCATGTATAATAAAATTGATTATGTCACTGAAGCTTAATATAAATTATACGCTACTGTCTTGCATAATATGAGGTACATAGCATTTACAGGGCCATACAAAAGATTTCAAATAGTATATTCTTTCCGAAATACCGTATATGTGTCCGATGATGGCTGATGGAGGGATGAAATGCATTTTAATTATAATATGCGCGTTTATATTTCGCTAAATATATGCACATTATATGGTGTGTATAAATGTAATAGTTGATATACAGGGCTACCAAAAAAAGCTCACCAACGTTACTGAATGTGAGCGTAAATTATTTAAACGTGGTTCTTAAATTGGCTATGCATTTTTACGCTGAGCTTCATTCAATTTACTGAGAAATATTTGCAGAATATAGATAAAAGGATATACAGAGCCACGCAAAGAATTCGGTACATGGACGCCTATGAATGATGATAGTAGGGGAAAAATGAGAGTCCGGCCCCAGGAGGAGGCGTGAGGCTCGGAGGAGGGAGGAGGGCTCCTCCTCCTCAAACCTCCTCCTCACTCCTCCTCCACAACCCTCCTCCTCCTAAACCCTCCTCCTCAATCCTCCTCCTCCTCACATCGTCTTGTAAGAGAAGGGGTTAAAAGGATTTTTTTTTTTAATTTTAAGCAGGAATTTCAGGGAGTTAGAATTTTTAAACCATACTATAGTAAGGGGGTGTTTTTTAATGTGGGAACTTTAAAAATTTTCGGCGTGTTACAGTACGTGGGGTATGTTTTTCGATTGAATTTTGCTGTTGTTCATTTAAAAAGGTAATTAAAAATAATAAGTGAAAAATAATGAAGACCACTTTCATTATTTCGGCGAGCTGTAGTTTGATAGGTTATTTTAATGTGTTTTTGATTTTAAGCAGAAATTTTGGGGAGATTGATTTTTTTTTTTTTTTTTCACCGTGTTTTAAATAAGGGGTTAAGCGGATATTTTGGGGACACAGAATATTTTTTTCTGTACTATAATACGAGTGGTTTTTAATTTTAATGTGGCGACTTAAAATTTTTCAGTTTGGTGTAATTTAAGAGTTTATTTTTTGATTTTAAGCAGAAATTTTGGGGAGATTGATTTTTTTTTTTTTTTTTCACCGTGTTTTAAATAAGGGGTTAAGCGGATATTTTGGGGACACAGAATGTTTTTTTCTGTACTATTGTACGAGTAGTTTTTAATTTTAATGTGGTGACTTAAAAATTTTCAGTTTGGTGTAATTTAAGAGTTTATTTTTTGATTTGAAGCGGAAATTTTGGGGAGATTGATTTTTTTTTTTTTTTTTTCACCGTGTTTTTAATAAGGGGTTAAGCGGATATTTTGGGGACACAGAATGTTTTTTTCTGTACTATTGTACGAGTAGTTTTTAATTTTAATGTGGTGACTTAAAAATTTTCAGTTTGGTGTAATTTAAGAGTTTATTTTTTCGATTATAAGTGGGAATTTGGGGAGATTGATTTTTTTTTTTTCACTTTGCTCTTACATGATGAGTTAAGCGGGTATTTTGGAGGAAATTATTATTTTAGACTAATCATTCACGAAGGATATTTTGCGGATATAAGTGTTTAATAGGGGGACTTTAATTTTTTTGCAATGAGATTGACGTGCGCTCGTCGACCTAACCGTATGGAGTTTGTAATTTTCTTTGAATCATGTGTGCATACTGGCTTAGACTATCATAGAAAGACTTCCACCACCTTTATCTCCACCAAGTCATAAATAACACATGCTGGTAATGGGAATTTGAGAATATTAACTTTAAACATTAATTTAATGAAGGAACTTTAAAATTATTTCGAGTACTATTTTTAGTTAACTATGTTATACACTTGATATTTTAGATTAGTTAAAAAATAACTTTAAAATTTGAATGAGAAAATATGTTTCAAAATGGGATTTTACGTACTAACATTTATTTGCGCTCGTTGACCTAACCGTTCGGAATCTGTGATTTTCCTCGAATCATGTGTGAATAACTGTTAGATTTCCTTAGAAGGGCTTGAATAAGCTTCAACCATCATAAATAACGCATGTCTGTAACGGGAATTTGAACTTAATTTTTTAAATATTCATTTTAATGAGGTGACTTCGAAAACAATTTGTAGAACTTTTGAGTGGTAATAATTTTTATTGGGAAACTTGAAAAAATCTTGTGATTTTTTGTGAACTAATTTTTAATTGTTAAAGTTTGCAATCCGTATTCGCATTTCTTTTGTGTGAGATTGTATAAATGTTGATGAAAACTATTTCTATTCCAATTAATGAAATTTAATAATAAAAAGAATAAAGTGTACCTCACCAGACACCCCTTTTTCAAAATTCGTACATATTTTTAAACATAGCAATGTGTTTAATATAAGTAATTTTTGTGTGTCCTTTCCTTTCTGAAAGTGTAAGCGATTTTTAACATAAATATCTTTTGACGTGTGTAATTTTTCCCTGGCAGAACAATTTTCAAATAAATAAATTTTAATATTAATAGAATTTTTGACTTTCCGAAGAAAAAAAGGAACTTATTTTTAATGTTTTAATACTTGTCGGTTAAAAAAAAAAATTAAACTATATTTATTATCGAAATGAATTCATCTTCATTAATTTAAAAACATATAATATTTATAACCAGTAACGCGGAACTTTTTCAAACCCTGTTAATGAGATTTTATTTAACATTGTATTTTATCTTCAAATCAAAATAATTTGTGAAAAATGTTTTTAAATATTTTTAAAACTGTATTGAAAATAATATTTTACATACCTTAACATCAATGAAATCCGAATCGAACTTGAGTTTAATAATTATTTTCTCAAAAAGTTCGTTTCAGTATATGAGTAAACCTAGATGAATCATTCTTATCTGCTTATCTGATAGCGTTTTCCGAAAAGGGTTGAATCTCTGAATCATAGCTGATAAGGAACTGGGGTTCATGTGTTATCTTAATTAATCTTAATGAGTACTATGTCTAATTAAAATTATTTGACTTGAAATAAAATAAGGTCTTTTGAGCAATATCTTTTGAAAATTTAAGATATAATTATTTAAATCAAATTAGAGGCTTTTTTTTTTCTCATCGATTTATTTTAAATAAAACTAAAATATTTATTTTTTTCTGTACTTTGTTAGCAAAATAAAGAGTGTAATACATTCATTTCGGATTTAACTATTTGAAAATTTAAACTAACCTATGATTAAAATGATTACATAAGGTTGAGTATGTGATCTAGTTAAAAACGGAACACGTATTCATATAAAACTTTAAATTCTTACGCTTTTGTGTATAATATAATGTATGTTTTAAATATTAAATGAAAAATATCAATAACAATAAATGAAAAACATTAACATTAATAAAATATTAATTAAACATAGCATTGATTTAAAACTTAATATTAATATAGGAATACACATCCGTATAAAACTTTAAACATTTATGTTTTGGTGTATAATATTATGTATATATATTAAATATTAAATGAAAAATATGAATTAACAATAAATGAAAAATATCAATTAACATCAAGCTATTAATTTTCATTACCTGATTTTACTATTTAATTAATATTTAAAATTTTCATTCAGGTAATAAACTTACTTTAACAGTTTAATGCAAATATCGCACAGCCTTGAAATTGTTCCAGCAAGAAGAATAATCACATCCGATTTCATTACCTCACAAGCGATAAGTATGATTCATTCTTATCTGATTTCTAGAAAAAGGGGCCATCTTATCTGTGAATCATAGCTTTTGTGATAGGAACCTAGTGTAAGTTTAATCTAATAAGAGTTAATAATAATCTTATTAATTACGATGTCTAATTAAATTGTCTTACAATAAAGTCATTTCTTTTAAAAATTTAGGATAAAATAATTTAAATCAAATAAGAGGCTTTTTCACATAGATTTATTTTCAATAAAACTAGACTATTTTTCTATATTTTATCAGCCAAATAATTAATGTGTCATATTCATATAGGATTAAACTATTATAACTGTCGTATAATTAAAATGAATTTAAGTGATTATAAAAATAAGCATTCTAAAATGCGAATTCTAAATTTATCATTTCTAAAATATAAGCGTTTGGGATTCACATGAGATGATTTCGTGTCATATAACATTAAGTTTTAGAAAATGCATGTTTTTAAACCCATTATATCTATTTGTGTGTCTATTTCCGTGATGAAATATGGTTCAAAACATTCAATTTGACGGCATGTTCTACCTTGCGCTTTAATTGAACGACTTGTGTTGGTAAAAAATAACTTTTGACTTATGTCACAAAATTTAGCAGGGGGAAACATTTAAATGTGATGAAGTGAAAGCACATTTTTATGATTCTTCAAATTCATATTGTTTTGTGTATAATATATGAAATAAAAATTAAATGAAAAATATGAATTTAAAATTAAAAAATATTCATTAACAATAAATGATAACTCGGAGTGTCTTGTGTAAATAAAAAATATTCATTAACAATAAATGAAAAATATGAATGTCTTATGTAAATAAAAAAAATATGAATAAAAAAAATAAATAAAAAATTTACATTAAGTAAAAAATATAAATGTCTTATGTAATTAAAAAATATATGAGTTTAAATTAAGTAAAAAATATTCATTAACAATTAATGAAAAATATGTATGTCTTATGTAATTAAAAATTAAATGAAAACTATTAATGAGAGACACATTGAAAAATATTCTTACCTTAAAAGTGACTGTTATATGCTTATTCCAACTGCTATCATCGTCAACCTGCATCGTTGCTCGCCTGGTGGGTACTGTCTGATAACCAGATATTCTTATCTTTGACGGTTTTCCCGAAAGTTGACTCACTACATAAGTAAAAATGACAGGTTCAAATCTGAAATTAAGAGTTTATTCATATCGAATATAATTAATATAACATGCAATTAAAAAGAGACTTAATTTATTTAATACGTCATAATTAAGAATTTAATTAAATCCTGAATATAATTTTTTAAAATCTTATTAATAGAATAGAATAGAAATTCTTTTCAACATTTTCAAGAAACACACGTGTTATTGAATACTTAATAGAATATTTTTCGTAATGAATGTGTAATTAACAATTTTTAAAGGATTTTTTTCTAATTAATTAGTGTTTAATTAAAATTTTCATAATTAAAATAAATATATACAATAAAAAAAGGAATTCTTTTCAAAATTTTCAAGAAACATCAAATTATTATTAAGCAATATTTCGAATAACTACAAACTTTAATCATGATGAGTCATCACTGTGAATGATCTTTTCTTCTCATATGTTATAAAAACAAGTTTAAGTACCCAAATTTATTGATATATTTCATTGTGTGTTGGATCCTTCTTTACTAATCTCGTTAAAATTATTCATTTACCAATGATTTAAATTTCACATTTTAAAGTCATTTATATAATATACTAACATTTGACTATTAAATATCAAATAATGGATATGCACTTTTTACACTCACATCTTACAATGTAATTAGTAACCAAATGTAATGATTTTTAAGCATGTCTTCTTAATTTTTTTACAATGAAAGACTATCACAGTTGAATATTTAGCTTTCTGTTTATAACTTTATCGAGAAATATATAATGCATACCACACGATTTCATTAAATGAATCACAATACATTTCAAACTTCTCATTTTCAATGTTTTATGTATACTAGTGTTTATCAAATAGGTGTTTATTCTGAACAATCATTACTTAGTATATTGATGAAAAGTTTGTGTTGAACGGTTTTTAACTTTAATGGTGTGAGAGAAGGATATATTAGGACAGAAGTTATTAAATATAGAGTCTTTAAAGTTTATACCCGTGCAAGAATTGGCATTTCAAGAAACAAAGTTGTGTCACATTTGAAAGCATTCTTTATATTCGAAACGCACACGTGATCACGATCACATCACTGAAGAGCATAGAGAAGCTGTTTATGTTGTATATAATTTGAATTTTCATTAACACAATATTATAACCGAAGTTTTTCGACAGTTTGAAAAATTATGATGTTCAACGTCTGCACACGTTAACACAGAATAAGATTAGCTTATGCCCTTTCGATGATAGGCGTTATTTGCAGGTAAGATGCATTAACATAACAACATTTTCTTGATAATTTTTCTCGCAGGTTTCGAAACCACAAACATCTGATCATACTTCTCATTTTTAACACGCGACACTAACCACTGGGCCATTAAAGCCCGTAATTTAGTAACTAAAAATTAAGAAAGATCATCGAAAATGATTACTTCACACATGCAAAAATAATTTTTATTGTGACTTATCAGTTAAAAATCACGAAGAAAAGAAAAATATCACATATGTTTTGGATTACTTTGAGATTTTATGAGTCACTTCATCAGTTAAATAGACATAACCACTTCTTATGAATCACTACTTATGCTTAAATTTTGAAACACTTGCTTATATGAAATGTATTATATTTTAGTTTATCAGTGATAGTGCGATTACTTGTTAATAATTTTAATGTTATTAAAAAAATTTAAAAAAATCAAATGTGAATAATTAATTAAAAAAACACAAGTCACTATTAAAGGTTTGAACAAATTATTAAAATTATTTTACAAAACTTTTCAAATTATTTAAAAATGTTTCACTAATATTTAGTAATCGTCAAATTTTAATGTCGATAATCATTTATGTGAGTCAGGTTTTCTGTTTTAACTGTTAAGTTATCAGATTCCCCCTTCAAGTACATCTCATTGATAAGTTTTAATCAACCAATCAACTATTTATTTACCCCAGCAACCAGCTATTTGTTTACCCTAGTAACCAAAAAGCTTTTGTCGACACATGAACAAAATTTTGAAGATGCAAGACTCTTCATTTTCATTCGAAAAAACAATGACTTATGTAATAAATTTTTTCTTTACTTAAATGAAACCTTCACATGTGTATGGTAAAACTTGGAAAATTTCATTTAATGCACAAATTTAAAGTTAACAGACAAGGTCTTCACACATCTTTTAGTATTTTACTAACACTTTGCCAAATATCTTTAGAAAACAACAACAGAATTTTAAATAATTATTTTAATAAAAATTCTCTTTTGTAAGTGACATTATTAAACTAACTTGAAAAATTAACTTGGCAAAGCAAGTTTTCACTATTCCAACTAAGTAATATTCATAAGTTTTATATGATAAACAACCTGTTTGGTTATGTCCCAGCATGGCTTTATAAAATGTATCTAAAATAACCTTTAATATCAATGTTTAAAAATATGCGAATAATTCAGTTAGTCTTTTATAGATGATTATTTTCCCTTCTATTATTTAAAAGACATTTTAAAATAAAATTATTACTGATGCCAGTTTATCCCAGTGTTATGAATGTGTATGCAAAACTTTTAATTCTAATTTTCACATTTTATTATTTCAAATTATTGTTTTCAAGTTGTACTAAAATTTGGAAAAAAATATTTAATTTTCATGCATAATTAAATTGAAATACTTTAATAATAAAGACACATTTAACATTGTATACTCACCTAATCCAACACTTTCACAAATACACGTCCGACTCACTCCAAGGTTTAGGAAGAAATGAGAGATTCAAAGTCCTTATCAGAAAATGTTATCAGATAGTCTTATCTTAAGATAAGTGACGTCAGAGAACATATGTCATCAACTGGTCACGTGATGTATATCACATGACCAGTGCTTTGTTAATTAATCTTATTAATTAATTATTAAGTATTAAATTATTAATTATTAATTAATTAATTATTAAGTATTAAATTAAATTATTTAATATTATTAATTCTTTGTTATTAAAAAATAATAACTATTTTTAATATTAAATAATTTAATTTAATACTTAATAATTAATTAATTAATAATTAATAATTTAATACTTAATAATTAATTAATAAGATTAATTAACAAAGCACTGGTCATGTGATATACATCACGTGACCAGTTGATGACATATGTTCTCTGACGTCACTTATCTTAAGATAAGACTATCTGATAACATTTTCTGATAAGGACTTTGAATCTCTCATTTCTTCCTAAACCTTGGAGCGAGTCGGACGTGTATTTGTGAAAGTGTTGGATTAGGTGAGTATACAATGTTAAATGTGTCTTTATTATTAAAGTATTTCAATTTAATTATGCATGAAAATTAAATATTTTTTTCCAAATTTTAGTACAACTTGAAAACAATAATTTGAAATAATAAAATGTGAAAATTAGAATTAAAAGTTTTGCATACACATTTCATAACACTGGGATAAACTGGCATCAGTAATAATTTTATTTTAAAATGTCTTTTAAATAATAGAAGGGAAAATAATCATCTATAAAAGACTAACTGAATTATTCGCATATTTTTAAACATTGATATTAAAGGTTATTTTAGATACATTTTATAAAGCCATGCTGGGACATAACCAAACAGGTTGTTTATCATATAAAACTTATGAATATTACTTAGTTGGAATAGTGAAAACTTGCTTTGCCAAGTTAATTTTTCAAGTTAGTTTAATAATGTCACTTACAAAAGAGAATTTTTATTAAAATAATTATTTAAAATTCTGTTGTTGTTTTCTAAAGATATTTGGCAAAGTGTTAGTAAAATACTAAAAGATGTGTGAAGACCTTGTCTGTTAACTTTAAATTTGTGCATTAAATGAAATTTTCCAAGTTTTACCATACACATGTGAAGGTTTCATTTAAGTAAAGAAAAAATTTATTACATAAGTCATTGTTTTTTCGAATGAAAATGAAGAGTCTTGCATCTTCAAAATTTTGTTCATGTGTCGACAAAAGCTTTTTGGTTACTAGGGTAAACAAATAGCTGGTTGCTGGGGTAAATAAATAGTTGATTGGTTGATTAAAACTTATCAATGAGATGTACTTGAAGGGGGAATCTGATAACTTAACAGTTAAAACAGAAAACCTGACTCACATAAATGATTATCGACATTAAAATTTGACGATTACTAAATATTAGTGAAACATTTTTAAATAATTTGAAAAGTTTTGTAAAATAATTTTAATAATTTGTTCAAACCTTTAATAGTGACTTGTGTTTTTTTAATTAATTATTCACATTTAATTTTTTTAAATTTTTTTAATAACATTAAAATTATTAACAAGTAATCGCACTATCACTGATAAACTAAAATATAATACATTTCATATAAGCAAGTGTTTCAAAATTTAAGCATAAGTAGTGATTCATAAGAAGTGGTTATGTCTATTTAACTGATGAAGTGACTCATAAAATCTCAAAGTAATCCAAAACATATGTGATATTTTTCTTTTCTTCGTGATTTTTAACTGATAAGTCACAATAAAAATTATTTTTGCATGTGTGAAGTAATCATTTTCGATGATCTTTCTTAATTTTAAGTTACTAAATTACGGGCTTTAATGGCCATGGTTAGTGTCGCGTGTTAAAAATGAGAAGTATGATCAGATGTTTGTGGTTTCGAAACCTGCGAGTAAAATTACCAAGAAAATTTTGTTATGTTAATACATCTTACCTGCAAATAACGCTTATCATCGAAAGGGCATAAGCTAATCTTATTCTGTGTTAACGTGTGCAGACGTTGAACATCATAATTTTTCAAACTGTCGAAAAACTTCGGTTATAATATTGTGTTAATGAAAATTCAAATTATATACAACATAAACAGCTTCTCTATGCTCTTCAGTGATGTGATCGTGATCACGTGTGCGTTTCGAATATAAAGAATGCTTTCAAATGTGACACAACTTTGTTTCTTGAAATGCCAATTCTTGCACGGGTATAAACTTTAAAGACTCTATATTTAATAACTTCTGTCCTAATATATCCTTCTCTCACACCATTTAAGTTAAAAACCGTTCAACACAAACTTTTCATCAATATACTAAGTAATGATTGTTCAGAATAAACACCTATTTGATAAACACTAGTATATATAAAACATTGAAAATGAGAAGTTTGAAATGTATTGTGATTCATTTAATGAAATCGTGTGGTATGCATTATATATTTCTCGATAAAGTTATAAACAGAAAGCTAAATATTCAACTGTGATAGTCTTTCATTGTAAAAAAAAATTAAGAAGACATGCTTAAAAATCATTAAATTTGGTTACTAAGTGCATTGTAAGATGTGAGTGTAAAAAGTGCATATCCATTATTTGATATTTAATAGTCAAATGTTAGTATATTATATAAATAACTTTAAAATGTGAAGTTTAAATCATTGGTAAATGAATAATTTTAACGAGATTAGTAAAGAAGGATCCAACACACAATGAAATATATCAATAAATTTAGGTACTTAAACTTGTTTTTATAACACATGAGAAGAAAAGATCATTCACAGTGATGACTCATCATGATTAAAGTTTGTAGTTATTCAAAATATTACTTAATAATAACTTGTGTTTCTTGAAAATTTTGAAAAGAATTCCTTTTTTATTTGATATATTTATTTTAATTATGAAAATTTTAATTAAACACTAATTAATTAGAAAAAATCATTTAAAAATTGTTAATTACACATTCATTACGAAAAATATTCTATTAAGTATTCAATAACACGTGTGTTTCTTGAAAATGTTGAAAAGAATTTCTATTCTATTCTATTAATAAGATTTTAAAAAATTATATTCAGGATTTAATTAAATTCTTAATTATGACGTATTAAATAAATTAAGTCTCTTTTTAATTGCATGTTATATTAATTATATTCGATATGAATAAACTCTTAATTTCAGATCTGAACCTGTCATTTTTACTTATGAAGTGAGTCAACTTTCGGGAAAACCGTCAAAGATAAGAATATCTGGTTATCAGACATTACCCACCAGGCGAGCAACGATGCAGGTTGACGGTGGATAGCAGTTGGAATAAGCATATAACAGTCACTTTTAAGGTAAGAATATTTTTCAATGTGTCTCTCATTAATAGTTTTCATTTAATTTTTAATTACATAAGACATACATATTTTTCATTAATTGTTAATGAATATTTTTTACTTAATTTAAATTCATATATTTTTTAATTACATAAGACATTTATATTTTTTACTTAATGTAAATTTATTTATTTTTTTTATTCATATTTTTTTTTATTTACATAAGACATTCATATTTTTCATTTATTGTTAATGAATATTTTTTATTTACACAAGACACTCCGAGTTATCATTTATTGTTAATGAATATTTTTTAATTTTAAATTCATATTTTTCATTTAATTTTTATTTCATATATTATACACAAAACAATATGAATTTGAAGAATCATAAAAATGTGCTTTCACTTCATCACATTTAAATGTTTCCCCCTGCTAAATTTTGTGACATAAGTCAAAAGTTATTTTTTACCAACACAAGTCGTTCAATTAAAGCGCAAGGTAGAACATGCCGTCAAATTGAATGTTTTGAACCATATTTCATCACGGAAATAGACACACAAATAGATATAATGGGTTTAAAAACATGCATTTTCTAAAACTTAATGTTATATGACACGAAATCATCTCATGTGAATCCCAAACGCTTATATTTTAGAAATGATAAATTTAGAATTCGCATTTTAGAATGCTTATTTTTATAATCACTTAAATTCATTTTAATTATACGACAGTTATAATAGTTTAATCCTATATGAATATGACACATTAATTATTTGGCTGATAAAATATAGAAAAATAGTCTAGTTTTATTGAAAATAAATCTATGTGAAAAAGCCTCTTATTTGATTTAAATTATTTTATCCTAAATTTTTAAAAGAAATGACTTTATTGTAAGACAATTTAATTAGACATCGTAATTAATAAGATTATTATTAACTCTTATTAGATTAAACTTACACTAGGTTCCTATCACAAAAGCTATGATTCACAGATAAGATGGCCCCTTTTTCTAGAAATCAGATAAGAATGAATCATACTTATCGCTTGTGAGGTAATGAAATCGGATGTGATTATTCTTCTTGCTGGAACAATTTCAAGGCTGTGCGATATTTGCATTAAACTGTTAAAGTAAGTTTATTACCTGAATGAAAATTTTAAATATTAATTAAATAGTAAAATCAGGTAATGAAAATTAATAGCTTGATGTTAATTGATATTTTTCATTTATTGTTAATTCATATTTTTCATTTAATATTTAATATATATACATAATATTATACACCAAAACATAAATGTTTAAAGTTTTATACGGATGTGTATTCCTATATTAATATTAAGTTTTAAATCAATGCTATGTTTAATTAATATTTTATTAATGTTAATGTTTTTCATTTATTGTTATTGATATTTTTCATTTAATATTTAAAACATACATTATATTATACACAAAAGCGTAAGAATTTAAAGTTTTATATGAATACGTGTTCCGTTTTTAACTAGATCACATACTCAACCTTATGTAATCATTTTAATCATAGGTTAGTTTAAATTTTCAAATAGTTAAATCCGAAATGAATGTATTACACTCTTTATTTTGCTAACAAAGTACAGAAAAAAATAAATATTTTAGTTTTATTTAAAATAAATCGATGAGAAAAAAAAAAGCCTCTAATTTGATTTAAATAATTATATCTTAAATTTTCAAAAGATATTGCTCAAAAGACCTTATTTTATTTCAAGTCAAATAATTTTAATTAGACATAGTACTCATTAAGATTAATTAAGATAACACATGAACCCCAGTTCCTTATCAGCTATGATTCAGAGATTCAACCCTTTTCGGAAAACGCTATCAGATAAGCAGATAAGAATGATTCATCTAGGTTTACTCATATACTGAAACGAACTTTTTGAGAAAATAATTATTAAACTCAAGTTCGATTCGGATTTCATTGATGTTAAGGTATGTAAAATATTATTTTCAATACAGTTTTAAAAATATTTAAAAACATTTTTCACAAATTATTTTGATTTGAAGATAAAATACAATGTTAAATAAAATCTCATTAACAGGGTTTGAAAAAGTTCCGCGTTACTGGTTATAAATATTATATGTTTTTAAATTAATGAAGATGAATTCATTTCGATAATAAATATAGTTTAATTTTTTTTTTTAACCGACAAGTATTAAAACATTAAAAATAAGTTCCTTTTTTTCTTCGGAAAGTCAAAAATTCTATTAATATTAAAATTTATTTATTTGAAAATTGTTCTGCCAGGGAAAAATTACACACGTCAAAAGATATTTATGTTAAAAATCGCTTACACTTTCAGAAAGGAAAGGACACACAAAAATTACTTATATTAAACACATTGCTATGTTTAAAAATATGTACGAATTTTGAAAAAGGGGTGTCTGGTGAGGTACACTTTATTTTTTTTATTATTAAATTTCATTAATTGGAATAGAAATAGTTTTCATCAACATTTATACAATCTCACACAAAAGAAATGCGAATACGGATTGCAAACTTTAACAATTAAAAATTAGTTCACAAAAAATCACAAGATTTTTTCAAGTTTCCCAATAAAAATTATTACCACTCAAAAGTTCTACAAATTGTTTTCGAAGTCACCTCATTAAAATGAATATTTAAAAAATTAAGTTCAAATTCCCGTTACAGACATGCGTTATTTATGATGGTTGAAGCTTATTCAAGCCCTTCTAAGGAAATCTAACAGTTATTCACACATGATTCGAGGAAAATCACAGATTCCGAACGGTTAGGTCAACGAGCGCAAATAAATGTTAGTACGTAAAATCCCATTTTGAAACATATTTTCTCATTCAAATTTTAAAGTTATTTTTTAACTAATCTAAAATATCAAGTGTATAACATAGTTAACTAAAAATAGTACTCGAAATAATTTTAAAGTTCCTTCATTAAATTAATGTTTAAAGTTAATATTCTCAAATTCCCATTACCAGCATGTGTTATTTATGACTTGGTGGAGATAAAGGTGGTGGAAGTCTTTCTATGATAGTCTAAGCCAGTATGCACACATGATTCAAAGAAAATTACAAACTCCATACGGTTAGGTCGACGAGCGCACGTCAATCTCATTGCAAAAAAATTAAAGTCCCCCTATTAAACACTTATATCCGCAAAATATCCTTCGTGAATGATTAGTCTAAAATAATAATTTCCTCCAAAATACCCGCTTAACTCATCATGTAAGAGCAAAGTGAAAAAAAAAAAATCAATCTCCCCAAATTCCCACTTATAATCGAAAAAATAAACTCTTAAATTACACCAAACTGAAAATTTTTAAGTCACCACATTAAAATTAAAAACTACTCGTACAATAGTACAGAAAAAAACATTCTGTGTCCCCAAAATATCCGCTTAACCCCTTATTAAAAACACGGTGAAAAAAAAAAAAAAAAAAAATCAATCTCCCCAAAATTTCCGCTTCAAATCAAAAAATAAACTCTTAAATTACACCAAACTGAAAATTTTTAAGTCACCACATTAAAATTAAAAACTACTCGTACAATAGTACAGAAAAAAACATTCTGTGTCCCCAAAATATCCGCTTAACCCCTTATTTAAAACACGGTGAAAAAAAAAAAAAAAAAAAATCAATCTCCCCAAAATTTCTGCTTAAAATCAAAAAATAAACTCTTAAATTACACCAAACTGAAAAATTTTAAGTCGCCACATTAAAATTAAAAACCACTCGTATTATAGTACAGAAAAAAATATTCTGTGTCCCCAAAATATCCGCTTAACCCCTTATTTAAAACACGGTGAAAAAAAAAAAAAAAAAATCAATCTCCCCAAAATTTCTGCTTAAAATCAAAAACACATTAAAATAACCTATCAAACTACAGCTCGCCGAAATAATGAAAGTGGTCTTCATTATTTTTCACTTATTATTTTTAATTACCTTTTTAAATGAACAACAGCAAAATTCAATCGAAAAACATACCCCACGTACTGTAACACGCCGAAAATTTTTAAAGTTCCCACATTAAAAAACACCCCCTTACTATAGTATGGTTTAAAAATTCTAACTCCCTGAAATTCCTGCTTAAAATTAAAAAAAAAATCCTTTTAACCCCTTCTCTTACAAGACGATGTGAGGAGGAGGAGGATTGAGGAGGAGGGTTTAGGAGGAGGAGGGTTGTGGAGGAGGAGTGAGGAGGAGGTTTGAGGAGGAGGAGCCCTCCTCCCTCCTCCGAGCCTCACGCCTCCTCCTGGGGCCGGACTCTCATTTTTCCCCTACTGATGATTTATGAGAATGTGATATCAGTTGTTTTAAAAATGTTTTAGTTTACAATAAATTTTAGCCTAATGCTGATGTGTAATAAAGGTACAATGTAAACTACAGGGCTGAACAAAAGTATTCAAGTATGTTTCCATCTAATAGTATGAATTGCTGAAAAAGAAATTTCAAGCTACTGGGTATTTTCTTGCTAAACTAAATTTTCCCATTATAGGAACTGACATATGAAATACAGGGCTATTCAAAAGTACTGGAACACATGTTTTGGTATATTTGGCTATACATTATTATTTACCTAAATAACAAAATTTTGTTAAAGACTTCATTAAGTGTTGGAAAGTGCTTCATAATCTATGCTTAACGCATGATTTTTCATACTTGTTTTAAAGATGGAGCAACTGCTACTAAATTAAAAAATGTATTTAAAAATAAAGTGCAATAAATAATAAATATATCTTCTCAAACTGAAATTACTGAGCCAAATTAATTACAAAATTTCAATAAAAATGATGCCCTGTCATAAACTGTGCATTCATCATTTTGGGAGTGCTTTGTTGAAATTGCTACAAGTGAAAAAACAGAAAGTGAAAATCCTTCTACTGAAAATGATATCATCACATTAGACATTAAAGCTTCAGATGAATTGGCTGCATATACATAGTAATACCACTTATATCAAGGGAAGACAACCCGTTAATTTGGTTGAAAAAAAAAAAAAAAAAAAAAAAAAACATAATAAGTATCCAACGTTATCCAAGTTAGTTAAGAAATACTTATCTGCGCCTACCAGTAGTATTTACAGTGAACATTTATTTCCCAAAGTAAAATGGATTTATGAACAAAAAAGAAACATTACAACCAGATAATGCCGTACAGCTTTTTTTTGCCTCATATTTTGTCCATATTAAATTTCACTTACAAATAATTATAATGTATCATTTTATAAATTATCACTTATATAACTGAGGCATACTATTGAAATAAATAACATTAAATGGGCATTAGCCATCATGTACTTTTAGAGTAATACTTAACCTATTATTTTTCATAAATTATTCTAAAAATTCAGCCGAATATTTATAAGTATTCGGCCAAAACCGAATATTCGGTTTACATGCTGAATCACCGAATACCAAATCAACTATTCGGTATTCGGTCAATCCCTAAATAAAATGCCTTGGTTTGCCTTATTATTTTCTGTTTTTCTTCCTCTTTATTTTAATGAAATAATAAAAGATTTATATTTTAAATGAAATGAATGCAATATAAAAAATTGCTAGATTATGGCCAGAACATTGTTTGTCAATATATAAACTGTGGCTAACTAATAAAAAATATAGTTTTTCACAAGGAACTATTCTAATATTAATAAAATACAGTAAAGTATGGTAAGAAGGAACTCCTAAGGATTTTTTAAAAGGTGTGCTTTATTAATTTTAGTATGTATAATGTTATGGTTATGATATTCTTTTTATTGGGACTGTAATATTCCTTCTTGATCATTAATGCAGGATTTTTTGAGACAGCAATATCATTACATCAGAAATTTCATAGCTTTGGTCAAAGAAATACTATATTATTATATTTGCTGAGTGAAATCTGTCAACATTTTTTAGTGTTTAAACTGTACCATCAAATTTATTTTAAGAAACATATCTACAGCACAGAGTCAATTTGTTCAGGCTAATATTAAAAGAATGCTGAATTCTTCAGAATAGTGATAAATACTATAGAGGGAATTCTAAAATGCTGGCATTTTATTAACTTATGAATATTAAAGTACAAATATGTCGAATTTCTCAATATCATTGGTCTTACTCTAGCATTTGGTTTACTTTCTAATTTAATAAATTCTAATTCAGAAATATAAAGAAGTAACAGAAATTTTAAATATAGAATTGAGGAAAAAAAAATTCATTAGAAAAGCAGAAATTAAAAAGGAAGTAAAATTCACAAATAAGTTGTGATAACATCTACAATGAATCCTTCATGCTTTTGTTAAAAAAAAAATAATAATAATAAAGCGTTCTGGTTCGGCATTACAGCCTAATATATTACAATACAATTTTATCTTTTAAAAAAGGAGCGTTTTAGTTCGAATTACAGCCTAGTATATTAAAATACGATTTTATATAAATAATATTTATATATAAATAGATGAATATACAATAAGCGTTAAAAGTGAAGCATTAAATAAATATGCAATTTTCCGCTCGCAATATGTCAATCAATCGTTATATTTTTTGTAATTATAAATTTTCTTTACTCCAAAGTAAATAAGTTGAGTAATAAAACATTTTTTTTTTATTACAGCTGCTTATGAAACTTTTTTATCTACTATACATTTTTTAAATATTGATAATCATAATTTTTCACGTTGATTTAATTATTATTCTGAAATACATTATAGTATGTGATGTTTCATGTAACTTGTGATAATAATTTGTTGTTTACATCTATAATATGTCAACAAAAATATACGAGGTTGCCAGAAAATCGCCAAAAAAAAAACGCCAAATCTCCCGCTTCATTGGGGGTGATGACGTCAGTTTTGTAGAGAAACATAAAAATCACGTGACCGCTGCCATTTGATGAACTGCCCTATAAAAAATGTGAAACATTTCAACATTCGCGAAGACTGAACTTGGTTATTCGCGAATTTTGCTTTATAAAAAAAGAATATTTTCTTACAAAGTAAACTCAGCTTGTTTTATCAATTCTATAAACAACGTGACACTGGAAACTTATATGTACTGTATAGCGTACTGTATTACTGTATAGCCTAAAATGCGAGAATTTTAGCGCTGTTGAGAGAAAATGAAGATCAGTAATTTCCTTTATTTTTTATGGAGATTTTTTTTTCAATTTTGTAAAATTTCAAATTTTTATTACTGATAAAGTATTTTCTGCAAAAATTGTCGGGAAAATTTTAAAACATCGACAACAACTTGTTGAAAAAGCAATATAATGTGATTCTTCACTGGTGAGGAGTCTTAAATTTAAAATAGCAATCAAGGCCGCAAATTGTCCTTGCATGGAAATCCATAAACGTAAAATTTGTTCTGTCAAACAATCGCACAACAGTCAATCTTTTCCGACACGCACTAGAAAAAAAAATTTGCCAGTATATTTATTCAAATTTATTTGAAGCATGTATTTTTAAGGGGGCTCAGGGCTTGATCGATACGGAAAAACATGTAAACAGAGCTCTCGCTTCGAGTCCATATAAAAACAGAAGTATTCAATGTAATTAATTGCCGAAACGTCAGTGAAGGCTTACTTTGGAGACACGAAATTTTTTGGTTTCCGTCTGTCAGTCAGTCTGTCTGTTCCGCGATAACTAACGCAAAAATCATCCGATTGGCTTGAAATTAAGTGGGTATGTTAGTGAGGCACTTGGGATTAAGCTGTATAGTTTTTTGTTAGATTTGATTCATTCGTTCCGAAAATATAGAATATTTTATTTTGCGCAATAATGCTTTTCTATGGCAAATCCAATGATTTTCAATTTTTTTTTTCCTTGAGAGAAAATGACACATTTCATTAATGGAATTCAATGATAAATGGATACTGAAATTTACCAGTTAAATTATTCGAATTGTTTTGAAATTTCGTCTATGCATTTGTCAGATTTTTAAAGTTATTACTGCAAATTTTGGAGATTTTTTTATAAATGTGTTCCAATAATATAAACTAATTTGGTTTAGAGATTTATTTATTTAAAATGTATTTATTTCATTTTCTTTATTTTCTCTTAATGGTTGCTAAGCAACCATTCATCCTAATCCTTATTATATTTTAATGCTATAAATTTGAAAGCGTGGATGAAAATTTAAATGAAGTCAACGTCAAAACTCATGAATTAATTAATGTCTTTTTATCTTTGCGGATAAATATAATATAGCCCAGAAAAGAATATAGGCTATGTTTTATTAATTTTATTCAAATATTTTCCTTAATAATTCAAAATTTCCTTCTTTTTCATACAGAATCAAGAGCGATTTTTTAGATAAAATTTAACCAATTTCCTTTATCGTTGCCAAAAAAAAAATCTGGGATAATTTTTCAACGGTAATAAGTTTCAATTGAGCAATTTCCATTCGAAAAACCAAACTAAGAAAAAATAAATATGACGTCAGAATTAAAATAAAAATAAAAATAGTACTTTGTTAAATGTTAAACACGGAAATTTGTTTCGTTAATAAGAATTTTTCTGACAAAAATGGGGGCATAATTAGAAGTAAAAGAAATAAAAAATAATTATATTTTTAACAAATACTTCAATGGTAAAATTTGACGTCATAATTGAACAAAAACAGGTATTTTATAATAGTCGTTAAAAATGCAAGAAACATGGATATCAATAACTCATGAAAAATAACGCCATTGCCGAAACTTCAGTGAAGGCTTACTTTGAAGACACGAAATTTATTGTTTTTCATCTGTTAGTCTGTTCTTCTGTATGTTTGTCTGTCCCGCTATAACTGCTACAAAATGCAATCAAAATACTTTTTTTTTCTGAAGCAAAATTGTAAAACTCTAGATTAAGTAACTATGAATAAGATGAACTAAGTTTACACTTACAAAAGTTCCTGATACATCAGATTTAGGTGTTTGTGGTTGGCAGGTATGTAGAAGTATGAAGATAATGAAAAATATTTGTCCAAACTGTTACTTATCCTTATAAATCAAAATGTATAAGGAAATGCAAGATATACAATAACCATTAGCACAATTATTAGAAAGTGGCAAATTTAAATCAAGTGATGCCACGGGGGGTTCAGGGGGGCGGAGCCCCTCTGAAGAAATCTACTATGTTATAATAAAAAAACAAAAATAATAGATCATGAAAATTTCAGAATATCCTAACATAACTAAATTTTTAATTTACCGCTTTTGAAGGTAAAAACTTCTAATTCTTATTTTATTCTTATAAATAATTAAGTACTATGAAAATTTTAAATTAAAGTTTCCAAGAAGTTGTATATTACCCAAAGTGTGTTTAAAAATATATATATATGTGCAAAGCTGACGTTGAGGCTCCTGATCTGCAGATTTACTAGTTTAAACTTTCTGATACTTTAAAGGTATGTTTGTAGTCTTATAAAATTACAAAATGAAGTACTCCAATGTAATATAATAAAAAATATAGCAAAATTTATATAACACAATTTTCGAAAAAAAAATTATATGTTATATCACCAACACCAAGATATCTTAACGTTGAATTGACTTAAGAGCCTGATTTTTGCTTTAAAATAATCAGGAAACTTTACTCTATAGAATGAATTAAGGATATAACTATCACTCAAAAAAAACATCATTAAAAAAACTCTCAAATTTAAAAATTTTAAAAACCCTTAAAAAATACAACTTTTTTTTTCATTAACAATATTCAAAATATTAAACTATCTAAAATATATTAATTCATTCTATAGATAATGATATTATGTGCATGCCAAAAAAAATTTAAGCCATTCCATCTTTTTTTTTTTTTTTTAAATCTTGGTGTTAGTCGTCAAAAATCAAGTTTTGAGAAAACGCGACTTAAAGTTGAAATTATATGGGTGCGGCTTTGAAAGTGTTGATACATAAATGCTTAATAAATCAGTTAAAAAGCAAATACTTTTATGCGGTTTTTTGCATTGAATTCAAAATTAATTGAATAATCAAACTAGATCATAAAAAAAAATCGATTTTTTTAAAGTTTTCAAGCCTTGAACCCTCTTAATGTGGAATGCTTAATAAATATACTTTTTAAACTTCAATTGCTTTTTCCCATTAAAAAAGAAAAAAAAAGAAAGAAAGAAAAAGGAAAAAAAAAAAAAGGGAAGAACCTAATCGTCTTATATGTACGGAAAAATAGCCTTAACATTCGCGGATTTTTTCGGGAACCTAGCCCTCGCGAATGTTAAGGGATTACTGTAATATAATCTTACAGCATTCCGTATCAAAAATATTTTAAATAAATGTGGAGATACATTAAGATTATTAAACAAAATAGGAAAATTGAGTAAAATGGTGTCAGAATTAAAAACAAAACAAAACAAAACTAGATATTGTTTTAATTATTTTGATTTGGAATTTTAGTTTTGTCATTAAGTATCCTTCTGTCGATTCATCTTATGAAACGTGGCATAAAAAATCAATCTCAATCAATACTTATCTGCATAAATGTGCTTAAGAAGCCTGCGGAAGAGACTTGTAGATACTATATCAGACGCTTAAAACAAAAAGAAAAAAGAAAAAAAAAGAAAGAAAAAGAACGACCGTGAATGAAGGCGGTATGAATATATGTAAATGTCTTTTTAACTATCTCTAATAGATACAGTCCTAAATATAGCTCATCATAAAAATAACATCACTCCTTATTGCTAACTCTGACATAAATCATCGTGTAAAAATGGGGCTTGTACTCATCGATTTATAATAATGCCTACTCATTAATGACTTATTAAAATTTTGTTTGGGGGTATGTCTACCTGTAAAAATTGTAATAAACTCTAAAATTTCAAACACTAACACCTAATTCTGATATTACATTTGGATCCTTTGTCAAATTTTATCTTTGTATACAAAATTTTTGGATATTACGCGATTTAAAATTAGGATTTTTTATTTACAATAATTTTTAAACAGATTGCAATGCAAATATTGTTTAATCCTTTATTGTATGGCTTTTTTTTTATTTTGTTCGCAAAACATTATATTAGAGTCTATTTTTTATAAGTATCCACTCCTAAAGGATGCATAGCAAATGTAATATTTGTAGTTTAGTTCTCGTTGTTTTTTATAAGATGACCTCGCCAGTAGTTGATATACTTCCAGTAGATGATGACAGTGTTGAATTCAGACACTTTCCCCCGGGAGGGACTTTTGGAACTCCGGGGGGGGGAGAAACATTATAGAGATCCGGAGGGGATTGTAATTTTTGACCATTAAAGACACAAAATGTGAAAATTTTCGTGGGAGGGGGAGATTTCATTGCTCCGAGGGGGTAGGGTATGTTACTCCCCGGGCTACCCCACACTGGATGAGGAAATTTTTGAAGTATTCCGCCATTTCAGACGGAAAAGAGTTTCAAATGTGGCACTAAGCAGAATAATTTTATTTGAAACGTAATGCATTATTAGGGATTATTGTTAATCACGGTCAAAGGATGACATTTTAAAGATTAATTTTTAGGGTTTTGATTGATTTCTTTCGCTTGATAAACTACTGGGAAAAGGGGAAAATGGCAATAAAAAAATATTATTGATAATTTTGTTGCTTGTATTTAATTTCAAGAGATTTCATTTTTGTCCATTATAGGACATTCATCAAGGGTTATAGAAATCATGTTAGTTTACCTCTAAAACTTAAAAGAAAGAAAATACAAGAAAAACCCTTTAGAAATGAATTTATATGATCAAATATTGGCGGGTTCACTTTATGCCTGAACATAGAATGTAATGAATGAAAATCGAATGGAAGAAAATCATATCTTCGTATTGAATAACCTCTTTTTTAAAAGACGGTTAACAAAATACAATGAAAATAAAATGATTGTAAAATACTGGGAAAAAATGTAACTGCATGCTAAGACTCTGTAAAGAAACTTTACTTCATGTGAAGTCTTAAAAATGTCCGTGACACTTTCTTAAAAGCTGCAGGGATTTCTTTCAAATGAGTGGAGATATTTTTAGATATCCGTCGAAAAAAAAAAAAAGTCAATTCAGCATTTTTCCAGTTATGCTTTCTTTCCTCGTCGTGTTGGATCATCTTTTCCGTTATTCTTTTATTCTCTCCCGGGAAAACAAATTGGAATCAAAAACACGAAAAAAGATTAATCTTTAGAGAAAAAAATAGAAGAAAAAGAATTTAATCTCACAGGAACTAATTTAAATGGTTTGAGATTGTGAGTAAATATTAGGGATGAATATTTGTTAATGAGATCAGTATTGAACAATGGAAAATCGCTTATTAATGGGGAAAAAATCTTTAATCTTTTATACTTTCTTTTTCAAAAGAAGATTAAATATGATGTAGTACAGACAATTTATTCACACAAAGAATGGATGGGGCGATGAATTAAAATGAAAGATAGATTAATTTTACATTTATGTAATTTAACTTGAAATATGCATGTAGCAAGAATGAGAAATTATGCGGCAAGCATAGATTATGAAACACTTTCCAGCACATTCACAATATTATAAAACACTTAGTTTACTTTTAAATGTTAGTTTATTTTTAAAACTTAAGAGGGAGGAAAACAGGAAAATCCCTTTAGCAGTGAATTTATTTGATCAGATATTGGCGAAGTCACCTTATCAGGGGTGCAGTCGTAAAAATAATAGAGAATATACGCTCCAACCAGAGGGTATGCGCTCAAGGTAAAGAGTATACCCTAGAGTGTGTATACTATAAGCTTTCTTGAGAAACAGAGGGTATACGGTGCTCTTTTAAAAAATCCAGAGGGTATACGGCGTATACCTCCGTATACCTTCCACTACATCCCTGCACCTTATGCTGAATATAGAATGTAATAAATGAAAATTTAATGAAAGTAAATCATATCTTCGTATGAATAACCTCATTTTTAAAAGATAGTTATAAAAATACAATAAAAATAAAATGGTTGTAAAATACTAGGAAAAAATGTAACTGCATGCTAAGACTCCGCAAAACTTTACTTCATGTGAAGTCTTAAAAATGTTCGTGATACTTTCTTAAAAACTGCAGGGATTTCTTTCAAATGAGTGGAGATATTTTTAGGTATCCGAGGAAAAAAAAAAAAAAAAAAAAAAAAAAAAGGCAATTCAGCATTTTTCCAGTTATGCTTTCTTCCCTCGTCATGCTGGATCTGTTCCGTTATTCTTTTATTCTCTCCTGTGAAAACAAAGTGGAATCAAAAACAGTAATAAAGATTAATCTTTACAGAAAAAAAAATAGAAGAAAAGGAATTTAATCTCACAGGAACTAATATTAATGATTTGAGATTGTGAGTAAATATTAGGGATGAATATTTGTTAATGAGATCAAAATTGAACAATGGAAAATTGCTTATTAATGGGGAAAATCTTTAATCTTTTATACTTTCTTTTTCAAAAGAAGATTAAGTACGATGTAGTAAAGACATTATATTCATATAAAGAATGGATGGGGCAATGAATTAAAGTGAAAGATACATTATTTATTTGCTTAATTTGACTTGGTTTATGTATACAAACTAGAACGAAAAATTAAGCGTCAAGCACAGATTATGAAACTCTTTCCAATACATTCACAATACTAGAAAACAGTTAATCGTTTAACCCTTTCCGGCACACTGTGCCCGGTCTGGGATACCTTATTTTAATTCCAAACTTGCAAACGGCACCAATAATATTTTAGTAAAATTTTGCTTTTACAATAAAAGCTTAAATTAAGGCTTTTAGAGTATCTAAAAAATTCGTTTGTGAATTCCGGTGTCAGTCGATAATTTTTCATTTTACTAACAGATTTTCCCCGTGCCGGAAAGGGTTAAGGTGAAAGTCTAAAATAATAATTTAGAAAACGTATAGCACATTTAAAAACACAAGACAGCAATAATAGTTAAATTATTTATGTATTTTTTAGCATTAAATTTGAAAATTATTTTCATTTTTAACTATCACGTCAGGATTTTACGCAAATTGTAAATTTCAAAGAGAAAGAGAGAAAAAAGTAAAGAAAATAAAATACTAAAAATTAGAAAAGATGGCTGTGTCTTTTAACATTTGATGATTTATTTTTTGGCATTTTCAGTGCTGAATCGGAAAATGTCCTTCATTTTTTGCCATTGAATAAGAATTTTTCGGGAGTCATAAATTTCAAAGATAAAAAGTAAAAATTGAGCAAAAATAGCTGTAAAATATTTTAACACTTTTCAACAAAGTTGAAAATCTTTTATGTTCTTTGGTTTGTCTGTCCATCTGTCCTCGTTCTAACTCTCGTAAATATACTCAGATTGTCCTGAAATTTGTGAATGTTACTTACGTTAATCCTCGCATAAACCCTATTTCAAATGAAGTTTGTAGCATGTTTAGTTTATCTATAGGAGTTGTCAAAAGGTTTCCATTACATTGCGGCCAATGGGAAAAATTCAATCCAAGTAAATTTTTAAAATGTTACAGTCTTTCATAAGTAAGAAAAAAATATATATGCATTCACGATGTGCAATAAAATATGCATTCTGTCGAATATGTGATGCAAAGAATAGTTACTATTCATTTACAGGGCCACACAAAATAATTTTGTTACATAATACTATAGGGAAGAATTGTTAGCGGCTAATTGTAGTTCCGTTAAACTATTTCAAGTATGATGAAATTGATATTTCTCGATGAGGCTTACTTTAAATTATTTCATGTATAAGCCGTCGTAGCGCCCCTTGTCGCGATGGAGCAGGTCTCCGGCGCGCATACCACTGTGTTGTACAGATCAAGTTTTCTTCTTCAGCCGATTGACTTTTCAATTAATAGACTTTCCATTAATCAATAGACTTACCTTCAATCAACAGTCAAGTTTCCACCTTCAGCTCGCCTCTGTCTGTCGCGAAAGAGCTTTGTACTCTAGCGGCTTGTATATTATGTTTTTTTTTTTTTTTTTTTTTTTTTTTTTGACTGGAAGTTATTGTAATGAATCCCGGGGGAACTTACCGGGTGGGACAAATAAAGTCTACACCGGATCTTAGCGATCTCGTGATCTTGTTCCACTTAGGCATAAATAAATAAATAAATACGAAATGCTTAACATTTACAAGGCCATGCAAAAAATTTCAATAACAATGATAACAGGAATGCATTTTTAAATATGATACGCACTTTTCAGTTTCACTATTTTTATGCATATATGGAGTGTATAAATCTTATTATTGATATACAAGGTACAAAACTGTACAAAAGAATTCGCTAAGTTTACTGTGTTCGTAAAGTTATGAGCGTAAATTGCTTAAATGTGTTATTCATTTTTAGGCTGAACAGAATTTAGTTTCACTAAAAAATGTTTGTAGAATATACATGAAATGATATGCAGGGCCACTCAAAGAATTGGATACACTGTCGTGTATGGATGATAACTTCTAGTAATGTGATTTCAATAGTTTTAACAGCGTTTTAGTTTGAATTAAATTTTAGCTAAATATGGCGTGTAATAAAGATAATAGGTAAACTACAGGGCTTAACAAACATATTTAAGTATGTTTCCATCTATTGGTAAAAAGATGTTGAAAGAGTAATTTCAATCTGTTATGCGTTTTCTTTACTAAACTAATTTTTTTCATTATATAGCGTATATATCAACATACAGATCAAATACAAGGCTGTTCAAAAGAATTGGTATGCATATTTGGTTATGACACTTAGCTGCTGAAATCAGATTTCTAAAATATTTACTTGTAGTTACTTATCTTAAATAATTTATTTCCTGTATAACGAAGTTTTGAAAATTTTTCAGAAAGTGTTGGAAAATGTTTCGTAATCTATGCTTAACGCATGATATTTCTTTCTTGTTTAAATAATAAAAATTTCATTTGATTCAATAATTTATTCATTTCTTTGGCTGAAAATGGGAATTCTTACAGCTAAATAGCTCAGGAGTTCAATGAAGAAGGCAATCACTTTGAATTTTGAACTATATAAAAGGAAAAGTTGGATTCGGGTCGACCCCAGACGGATCCAGAATACTTATTCGGATGCATCGTCTATGGCGGAGGTTGTTTCACTTAAACTTCAACGATATTGTACAAATCGTTCTTTTGTATCGCATGTCGTTTCTGAAACGTTGTAATATGTTACATTATATTACCGAAAACTTACCATGCATTGAAAAAAATATATATAATAAAATAAAAATAGGTATAAAAAAAAAGTATTATTTTATTATCATAATATTTGTAGTTTAGTTCTCGTTGTTCTTCATATGCCTGAATATAGAATATATCGAATGAAAGAAAATTATATTTCTGCATTGAATAACCTCATTTTTAAAAGGCATTTCACCTATAATATATTTAAAAAGTGTAAACATGTTATTTTTTATTAGCTGAAGACTATAACGGAAAGTTAAAATAGTCAACTTTAGTCATGCTTGTATCAACTAATATTTTCATTAGGATTATTGTTAACTACGGCCAAAGGATGAAATTAAAAAAAATAATTTTTAGGGTTTTGATTGATTTCTTTCGCTTGACCACTTCTGAGAAAATGGAAATTAAAAACCTATTTATTGATAATTTTGTTATTTTTAAATTTCAGCGGATTTCCTTTTTGTCCATTATGAGACACTCATTAAGGGTTGTAGCAATCATGTTCCCCCCCCCCCCCCTCCCCAAACTTAAAAGGAAGAAAGTACAAGAAAAACCCCTTAAGGGTGAATTAATTTCACCAAATATTGGAAGGGCTACCTTATGCCTGAACATAAAATGTAATGAATAAAATACGGATGAAAGAAAATCATATCTTCATATTGAATAATCTCATTTCTAAAAGTCGGTTAATAAAATACAATAAAAAGAAAAAGGGTGTAAAATACCAAGAAAAAATTTAACTGCAGCTAAGACTCCGTAAAGAAACTTTACTCATGTAAAGTCTTAAAAATGTCCGATATACATTCTTAAAAGCTCCAGGTATTTCTTTTAAATGAGTGGAGGTATTTTTAGATATTGGTAGAAAAAAAAAAAAAAAAAAAAAAAAAAAAAAAAAAAAAAAGACAATTCAGAACTTTTCTAGTTATGTTTTCTTCCCTCGTCTAGCTGGATCTGTTCCGTTGTTCTTTTATTCTCTCCTGGGGAAAAAAAAGCAAATCAAGTTCACTAAAAAAGATGAATCTTTACAAGGAAAAAAAGAAGAAGAAAAAGAATTTAATCTCACAGGAACTAACTTTAATGATTTGAGATTGCGAGTAAATACTAGGGATGTATATTTGTTAAAGAGATCAATATTGAATTATGGAAAATCGCTGATTGTGGGGAGAAATCTTGCACGCAAAGAATGGATCTGCTAGACCGAAACATAGACCGAAGCATAGACCGAAACCAAATTTATGTAATTTTCTTATTTTTTGACCGAAAATGTAAACGAAAACCAAAATGTTCAAACAATTTTTCTAAGTAATTTATACATTTATTAGCGTAATTTTCAACCCTTTGTAACTCAACAGCTTCGATCGGAAAGCAAACCACACATTTCATTTTCGAAACCGAACAAGTAATATATAAACCCTGACAACATATACAGGGTGGCGAGTTGTCAAGGAAAAACGCAGTGAAAAAATAAATAAATAAAAGAGAGTGAGAGAAAAAAAACTACGAGTATTTTTTTTTTTTTTTTTAGAAAATACTTCAAATAATATAAAGAAATTAAAAAAAAGAAATTAAAATTTAAAGAAATTAAATTAAAAGAAATTAAAAATTTTCTTTAACAAAATACTGGTATTTAACACCTTTTTTTACTGTGTTTTTTCCTAACCACTCGCCAACCTGATATATTAATTTCATGGCAATTTGACTATATTCATTCAAATAAGAGCAGGTACAGGGAAACAGACGGTCAGACAAATCGAATTCATAAAATCTTTTCAATTATGTTGGAAAGTTTTTAAAAAAAGTAAGAATTTTATCTCACCGAACTAACTTTAATGTTTTAAAATTACGAGTAGATACTTTGAGATGAATATACATTAATGAGACCAGAGTTGAACAATGGAAAATCGCAGATTGTTAAATCCAGAAGAAATATTCTATTTTTCTTTTTCAAATGATGACTATGTTGCAATGATCTTATGTTCGCATCATACAAAGAATTTGAGTTTGTGATTTGTATTGATGTAGAATGAAAAATGCATTGATACTTCACCAAAGAATGTATCAACTGAAAATTTAGTTGTTTTCGGTATCGAAAATTGAAAATTTTTTGTAGTTGTAACTGTTTAATTTATCTCACACACCTGCATATAATGTTCAGTTCTCTTCAGCTCAAATAAACATATTTGGAACCAGATATCGTATTTCTTAAAATGTAATTTGTTGCTGTGTCGAGAATATTTTACACCATTTATAACAGAATTTTTCTGATACTTACTGCGATGCTGTATGAGCTGCGTGTTATACACCAGAATATACTGTATTTAATAAATGCAATAAAATAAGTATAAAAGTAAATAAAATAAATAAAAAAAACTTTTATAAACAGTCAGCGTCATCTTGAAAATCACGCCAATATTTTGACTGTGTTTTGTATATTGTGTGTGCATTGTGATGCCAATATTGTGCTTTTACCCCATAATTGCCATTACAATACATTCATAATTAAACCAATAAATCACCGTTAAACTTAAATAACAAATCAGGACGCGTTTCAAGCTACAACAATAACAGCTAGTCATCAGCTGGACCAATACGTGTCCGTCAGGTGACAGAGTTAGAGATAAACTGTCTAACAAATTTATCTCTAACTCTGTCCCCTGAACCCTGTAACCTCTGTAACCCTATTATTGTTGTAGCTCGAAACGCGTCCTGATTTGTTATTTCCGTTTAATGGTGATTTATACAAAGAGTATTATTGTAATTAACAAAAGTAATTGTTAAGACAAAATAATACTAATTAAAAGACATGTACTATAATAGTACAACAAACCCGAAAGGATTAAATTAAGATTTTTAAAAACTATTTCAATTTTTCTTTTCGTTAAAAATGTTAATCCTCCACATTTTTTGAGGCTTCTTTCGTATTGCAGCTCTTGCGCGTCACAATGCAAAGATATGATCTAATATCGTACTTGGAATCTGCCCACATATGTTCAAAAAAGCGGAAAACGTTTTATACATTCTTAACATCATATGAAAGATCAGAAATTTCCGCTGGAGCTATGCCAGAAATAGGTATTTCTTTCTTTTTTTTTCTCGGAAAAAAGTCTTTTAGATATTAGGAGATGCAATTAAGGATTCATTCGATTTTCGATATTTTACGAAATCTCTTGAAGAAAGGCGCAGCTAAGGTTGAAAAGCGAAACAAAATAGATTAGGATATTTGCCAAAAATTCACAGCTTTATCTTTCGAAAAACACCAGCAAGAGTAGTTTTCGGGTTATCAGAGAGAAATATCACTCTATTTTAATAGTTGTTTAAATTTGTTGGAGATGATATTAAATGCTATTACAATGGGATTTGTGGAGTGCATAAACACTTTTGCAACAAATAACTTTAAACTTCAGAAACATATTAACACTAATGATTTAAAGTTGCTTATCTCTCTGACTCCGTAAAATTCGACATAAAACCTCAGATTACTCAAATGATGGGGCTTATTTTATTTATTTATGTATTTATTTTTATAATGAACATCGGTTTCACATAATTCTATGAATATTCTTCGACTTGTAATAAGATTAAGAATAATTATTTTTAAAACTATTATCTATATTTCTAATATTGATATCTACCCTAATACATATAACATCCTAATGAAATGAATATATGACACGATTTTGTGAAATAACCAGGGATATAGTGGAGGACTGGAGTATATATGGAGGTATTCGCCGTATACTTTCTGGATTTTTTAAAGACCATCGTATACCCTTTGTTTCTCAAAAAATCTATTGTATATACATTCTGGTGTATATCCTGTTCTTTGAGTGAAAACCCTTTGTTTTTTATACGACTACACCACTGGAAACGACTGATTATGTTTCACGGCTATTTCTCCTAAAATATGGAATGCTTGGCATAGTGAACTTAACACAAATTATCCGTAATGATCCACAGATGTCAAAAGTGGTATTTGAATTTTAAAATTTGATTAGTTTTTGAAATAATTATTTTCCCCCCTAATTTTAATAACATTGCTGTAATGATGACAGCTAAATGACTTTATTTTATTGAAAAAGAGAGAAAATAAAAAGGGTAGTGATTATTAGATTTTTTTCACATCATTTTCAAATTTAAATTATCTTTTATCTCAATCAATGGACAATATTGTGATTAAATTGTGTTTCTCATGAAAATTTGAAAAAGCAAAAACTTTTCTTTAACTAGATCACATGCTCAAAAAATTTTGATTAGTGGGTCATTTTCGGATACTACTGGTCAAGCTAATTTTTTTCCAGAAAACATCTCTAACGTTTTTGATTAAATTTTATATTCAACATATTCGGGCTAAAGAAGACCATTCGATTAAGTATTCGAGAAAATTCAATTATTAGATCGTTTTGGGTCACTATGATCAGAGTCGATCTTATTAACAATTTTCGCTAAATTTTACATCCTACTATTTTGGGTTGCAAGCAGACCATTGGTCTAAGTCCCATGTTCCATAAAATTCGATTAATAAATCTTCTTGGGGCCCCTATGGATCAAGCTACAATTACCTAAAAGACTCTCTAATGAATTTAACTAAATTTCGTTACCTACCATTTAAGATTAATATATGAAAATCATTGGGCTAAGTCATATGTTCAAGAAAATTCGATTAATGGATCATTTTTGGTCCACTACGAGTCAAGCTAATTTCATCTAAAAACAGTTGGAACAATTTTTATAAATTTGGTATCCTAACATTTTAGGTTATGAGAATACCATTGGGCTAGGTCACATGTTGGGAAAATTTCATTAATGGGTAACTTTTGGTCTTTACCGGTCAGTCTCAGATTAATTTTATTTTAAAAAAGGCTCAAATTTTGCATCCTATCATTTAAGATTATGAGATGATCATTGGGCTAAGTCATGTGCTCGTGAAAATTCAATTAGTGCGTATTTTATATATTTATTTATTGATACTATAGGTCAAACTACAATTATCACAAAAAAACTGTAACGAGTTTGACTTTCAATTTTGTATCCTACTGTTTTGGATTACGAGAAAAAAGTTCAAGACAAATGTTCAAGAAAATTGGATTGTTGGATCAGCGTCGTGCGAAATTGGGGGAAAGGGGGGGTCGCCCCGGGCGCGGAAGTTTAGGGGGCACCTAATTTATACTACCAACGTCATTTGTCAACAGTCAACCTGTCACAAAAAAAAGTTGAGAGGGGGGGGGGGGAGAATTGAAACTTTGCCCCGGGCACAGTTTTCTCTTCGCACGCCCCTGTGTTGGATTACTTGTCCGTTTGTTTCAATGGGAATTAACGCTGAACAGTTACCAAGCTGTTGAATTCTTTGCAATAAACGGAGCCGCAAACGAAACCGCAATTCCGAAGAATCCAAATATAAAGTCAAACTTAGATCTTATTATCGATAACTTTCCCGACACAGTTTCTATATGTAAACGACACTCTAAGCAAAATTTAAGAATAACGTTATTACCGTTATTTATAATCGGTTGGTACCAAACATATTTTTATTCGATGATTTGTGGCAGATTTAGTAGGTTAGAGATATTTTTTCCTAGTAGGACTAGGTATATATAATAGAGCAAGATCCCAGGGCCCCCAGACGTTACTTATTTTCTCACAAGTAAAATGTATTGGATAAAGTAGTGTTAGTACGTGCTATGAGCGTAGTGATACCTGCTAGCTTGGACCGACGGCCAATTTACGGGTACCAGGTACCAAAGGTAGGTAAAAACGCTACGAACTTTACTTATTTTCTCAGTCTTGAATTTTATATAATGATGCTCAGGGAACTATTTCAATACTATATGTAAGTTCCCAGACCAATTGCATGGGCCAAACATCCAGGCAGACACACATAAAGTGTCGCGGCTCCCTATGCGACCATACATAAAGTGCCGCTTTGAAGCTCAGTAAAAAATGATATAATTTTACTTATTTTCTCACACTTAATTTTTATATTATGCTGTTCAGGGAACTATTTCAGTACTTTATGTAAGCTCCCAGACTAATTGCATGGGCCAAACATCCAGCCAGACACGCATAAAGTGTCGTGACTCTCTATGCGACCATACATAAAGTGCCGCTTTGAAGCTCACTGAAAAATGATACAACTTTACTTATTTTCTCGAGCTTGATTTTTATATAATAATGTTCAGGAAACTATTTCAGAACTTTATGTAAGCTCCCAGACTAATTGCATGGGCCAAACATCCAGCCAGACATGCATAAAGTGTCCCCATGTGTATGAGCGCAATTGTGATAATTAGACAGATTTATAACATAGCATCATAAAACTTATGTTAGTAATGGTCTAATGGATTTCTTCAGTGAAAATTAAGTAATATTTTAACCCTTAATTTTAAAAATAATTATAGCATACCAAATGTGAATACATTTGAAATCGTAATCGAAATTATGAACAAGAAGAAGATAATGAATATCATTTCAACTGGTTTGATGGGGACCAACTACCAGGCTTTGTAAGTGATTCGCTTCAAGAATAATCAGGTATTCTACAAATTTAAATATTTATATAAACTTGTAATTATTTGATTCTTAATTACACATATGTATTTTTTACAAGAAAAGAAATTAATGATGATGATTATAAAGATAAAGGTATTCAATACTAACATTGGACTGATGATGAATTATGAAATTTCAACGAACGATGATTAATGAAGATTAAAAAGAAGTAATAAAATAGATCGTACTTTCTCATTAATAAAGTAATGAGTAATTTTTAAATAAATTATCATGAAATTTTCTATTTACAAATTTTATTCTTTTTTTGCCTATTATAAGACGTCAATAAGCTATTATTTTAATAAATTGATTGCTGTTGAAAATCATCAATTTCCTCAATATTTCAAAAAAAAAAAAAAAAAAAAAAAAAAAAACTCTTTATAAATTAGTAACGATTTATTCATAATTTCGATCACGATTTCAAATGTATTCACATTTTGGTATGCTATAATTATTTTTAAAATTAAGGGTTAAAATATTACTTAATTATTACCAAGACTTTCATTAGACCATTACTAACATCAGTTTTATGATGCTATGTTATAAATCTATCTAATTATCATGCTCGCGCTCATACTCATAGGGACACTTTATGCATGTCAGGCTGGATGTCTGGCCTCTGCAATTGGTCTAGCTGCTTACATAAAGTACTGAAATAGTTCCCTGAACATCATAATATAAAAATTAAGCGTGAGAAAATAAGTAACGTTACATCATTTTTCAGTGAGCTTCAAAGCGCCACTTTATGTATTGTCTCATAGAGAGCCGCGACACTTTATGCGTGTCTGGCTGGATGTTTGGCCCATGCAATTGGTCTGGGAGCTTACATATAGTATTGAAATAGTTCCCTGAGCATCATTATATAAAAATCAAGCTTGAGAAAATAAGTAAAGTTCGCAGCGTTTTTACCTACCTTTGGTACCTGGTACCCGTAAATTGGCCGTCGGTCCAAGCTAGCATAGGTATCATTACGCTCATAGCACGCACTAACACTACTTTATCCAATACATTTTACTTGTGAGAAAATAAGTAACGTCTGAGGGCCCTGGGATCTTGGACTATAAGTGTATATATAGTCCTAGTAAAGCCGCAGTGGCTTACTCGGTAGCGGCATCGCTCAGAACCGAGGGGTTTGAATCCTGTGTAAGACATGGATGTAATTGTAAATGTCTCTTGTAGTTATGAAAGTATCAAATGGATACGATTCGGATGGTTCTGATTGGTCGGATTGTATAGTACAACATGATCTTATGATGTTCTTACAACACTGTAAATGAATTCGTCTGTAGTGTGCATTTCAATAAATAATATTGCCTCTATATACTTTAAATACTTTGAACAGTTTTTGTTTATAATTTGATTTAAATGACGATTTTAACTAGATTTCCTTTGACAAATTTACATAATTTCATTTTTATTTTAGAAAAACATAAATTTATTTAATTTAGCTATTTATTTATTTATTGCAATTAATCCAAAATTGAATTTAATAATGAACAGAAATGCGCAACTTTAGTTGACAGATTTAAAGTTGAACTTATTTATTGTCATTTACTGCTTCTGTAAATTTTGAAGGATGTTTCATTGATGAAGGGAGTTATTAAGAGCATTTGTGATATTAAATAGTATTTAAAAATACATTAAATGTAATTTTAAAAAATCGAATTTGTACCTTATTTTAGCGTACATTCTATGAGATTTTGTAAGGGCTTTTTAATGCTTTCAAAGAATATTTTAAATTCATTTAACTTTACATAGAATAATTAGGTTGCTATAGATTTTCTTTTTATATATATAAAAAAATAACCTTATGTCCAATAAAGTCTTACATAATTAACATAAGCAACAAAACTAATTCTATTGTTGAAACAATAAAACACGAGGCGTTTTCTTTCTGCATTATTTAAGTGAACTTATTTCATTTACTAAAGTTGTCTGTATTTTTATTTATATCGTAGATGTAACAGATGGCGTTTATGTGAATTTTTACTTATTTTTAAATAAAATTGAAGTATGTATATCTCTACAAATACATAAGTGTCATAAAATTTCAGCATTTTAAAAATAAAGAATAAAGATAATGGAACTTTCGTCTGAAAATGAGTGTGATAAGTTAATTTTCTTGCAAAGAAATATAAAAGATAATTGATTAATGATAAGTTAAATCAGGGGTGCACAACCTTTGGCCCGCGGGCCACAATTATACCACTATTTTTACGCAGAATAATTTTCCTTATAGTAATGACAGAAACTTTGCTATTAAAGAAAAGAAACTAGACTTTTCAAATATTCTGGTGTCAACCGATTTTCTGGTTAAAAGGTTGTGCATCCCTGAGTTAAATGAATAAATAGAAGAATAAAAAAAATATATAAGGTACCCTGGGGTAATAACGCCACGTTAAGGTTCTACCAATTTTCACGGCTTAGTTTTAGATTGTATTTTTCATAGGATCTGATACAGCAACTCATTGACTATCTATATAAAATAAAATAATTTAACAGATATGTATTCATAAAATGTAATGGCGTTTTTTCTTGACCAATGCTATTTGGCGTTAATACCCACCTATATGGATAATAACGCCATGCAAACAAAACTATAAAATAAGATGGAATAATGGCATGTAGATTGCCCATTTCTAAAAATACAAAATCTACAGCTTTAGAAATTGACAAATTGCAATCTAAGCTATTGAAAATGTACAATTTTTTTGTGACTCTGAAAGAAAAAGAAAGCTGTGGTGGTGGCGGGGGGAGGAGGCAAAAGAATATCAGATTCTAAGCTACGTTTTGCTTAAAAATGACCATTTAAATAAAATTATTAGAAACATTGCACGGATTATTCGAATCAGTATTTATTTTCCCATGTATGCATTCTGTGCGATAGAAAATATTGATTTTTTTGTGAAAGTGAAAGAAAAAGGAGTGAGGGGGAGCTTCAACAGAATATAACACCCTGTGTCTCTCTTTGCTTAAAAAGTCTCGCTTAAATATGATTATAAGAAACATTGCATGGTTTTAACCATTCATAATGTAATATTTTAATCATGTGAAGTTTTATAATAATTAGAGTTATATGTAATAAATATTTTTGTTAAACCTTAACTGCTGTTAGCGTCTCACATGCCGCTGATTTTTTCTTGTTTCAGAGTTTAACTTGCAATTTTTAGTTTAACTATATATATCGGGAAAATTTTGTTTCATTTGGAGTCCTATTACTATCTCTAAAGACTTTTGAATAGCTGAATTTCATTTATAATAGTCCTGTATATAAGGTTCAATACAAAAATAATATTCTAAAAGTTAATTTAACATTTTATTCATCGTTAGATTAAGCGGTCTGACAGGCCGCTCACAGTAAGTTATGCGACAATTTTTTCACAGCAGTTAAGGGTTAATACTATTATAGTAATCTAGTAAATAATTTTTAACCAATAACTCCACACTAATGCGAATTCTCCAAACCTACAGTTAAATTGTCGACGTTTTAAAGAGCATGCTCTAATAAATTTTTAATAAATTGAATAAAATTTTTGATTAAAAAATATTATACCAAAGAGATCTCTTATTCAATTTTATACATAATTCATATGGTTATATATCATTATCTCTATATTAGCAACAAAATTAACTCTAACTGCTGTTAGCAATCTGACTGAACACTGTACCCCGTCCCTCTCCCCCCCAAAAATAGCGTTTAACTTGTATTTTCCAGTTTAACTATAGTTACAACTGAAATTCTCTTTCGTTTGGAGTTCTCGTAATATTGTTAGAAATATTTGAATAATTTAATTAGAATTAATTCTGTACAAAAAGTTTAGCGCAGGAATAGTATTCTATGATTTTTAATCATGGATCGCATTTAACCTTTAACTAATGTTACCGGTCTCGTAGGCCACTATTTTTCTTTTAATTTATTAGTTTAACTTGTAATTTTCAGTTTAACTGCAAACACTACCGAAATTTTGTTACATTTGGAATTTTAGTACTATCACCAGAGACTAAATAGGTGAATATTAAGTATAATACGCTTGTATAAAAAGTTTAGTACAAAAACACAATCCTATGAGTTATTAACGCCTTTTATTCATCTTTCAATTTTGTGGTCTCACAAACCGCATCACATTCATACGTTACAATTTCTGTCACATCAGTTAAAGGTTAAATTTATAAAGTTTTGAAAAACCGAACGCTGAGAAAGCGGACAGTTAAAATTTCGAACCCAATTGAACAATCCAGTCGAAATTTAATAGAAACCTGATTTTGAAGATGTTCGAATTTGAATCTCGAAAACATTTTGATATAGTTTTATTTACAAGAGTTAAAAATTATTTTTTACATTAGTAAAAAATAATAATAATAATATAATAAAAAATAAAATAGATTATTTTTAAGTATTGAGCACCCCCCCCCCCCCTTAATCTTACCATTTCAACAATGATGATAATGCTGTCCCATATTAATATATAAACCCCCTTCGGATATAGTTCGGCCACTGTTGGGAATCAACCGAGGTAATAACGCCAATCCCTGGCGTTATTACCCCGGGATACTTATTGCGCAGTAAATCCTAAACTACAAATTATCTCGAGTAGATATCCAAAATCTTCTACAACAATTTGAAAGTACATGAAATACACAACAAATTTATGTAATAAACAAAGAATTTCTGGATAAAAAATATAGTCTTCAGATCAAAAACCTTATCTCGCAAATTTTAGATCAAGCGTTAATTTTAGTTGCTTGTAAAAACAATAAGACCTAAAAATGAAACAAATTAACTTGAAGCTGTTTTTTGCGATTTATATGACTCAAAACCCTTCTGCGCAGAGCACATGGGTGTCATTTACTTGATTAATTCATAATTATGCAAAATATAAGCACTTGGCGTTATTACCCCGGGGTACCTTATATTGTTGGATTTCATAAGTACATTCAGCTTTAATACCTTCGAGACCAGTGTCTCTTGTAGACAAATTATATTAATTTCGCACCACATTTTTTAGATTAAAAAAAATATTATTAGTTTCACAATCGCGAGATTTTCTTTGTTTTACTATAATTTATACCTTGCTGAACTTTAACTGTTCATGAATCATGGGATATCATTGAATTAATTAAGCTTGATAGGGTTTAATATAATAAGGAAAACTTTTAGTAATATAATTTAAGTTTTTATTAGCTTTTCATAAAATTTAAAACGACTCGACAAAATGCTGCAATAATTTTATATATAAAGTTTCAAATCATTCTGTCGGAAAGATTTTGCACGGTTATATGCGGATAGACAGACGGACGGATCACACGATGACTGTAGATCATAGGTGTAGATTCTCAAAATTTTTTGAGGAGCCGGTGGCTCCTAAATCCAAATATTTCAGTCGCCACCAGGGCTTAATTTCTGAAAAAAATTAAGAAACAAAGCGAATTTCATTAAAAGATCGCAGAAAAAAAGTTAATTTCATCAAAGGATCGTAAAAAAGTGGCGACTTTCGTCAAGGAATCTCTGAAAAATGCGATTTTCGTCAAATGATCGCGTATAAAACGCCATTTTGGTTAGAGGACCGCTAAAAAACATGAGATTTTCGTCAGAGCATTGCGAAAAAGATGTGGGATTCTCGTCAGAGGATTGCGGGAAAACGCAATTTTGCTCAAATGATCTCAACAAAAAACGCGAATTTCACCAAAGGATGGCGACATAGACACCAAAAATTAGTCGCCAAATCAAAAAATTTAGTCGCACATGGCGACTGCCGACCGTGTATCTTTACCTTTACTATAGGTGCTAGGTATTTATATAGTTACGAATAGAGATGGGAAAATTTATAATTGCTGCTATATTAGAGATGGGGAATATAGTTATTTTTGGTTAACAGGTTACATCTATCCACACTTGCTCAGGTAACAGGTTTTAACAACCTTGTTTTGTAACATATATAACTAATCAATGAGTATGCTATCAACAAACGATTTTCGGACATAAGTATATACGCTCTTTTAGTTTAGATAAACTTACTCTATTACCTAAATCAGCTTGGAGTTGAAAATTTAATTTTTGCCAGACAAAAACTTACTTAGTTAGGATACTTTGCATTTCATGCATTTTTAGAGTTTTTTTTGCACTATAAACATGTTTTTCTCCTTTGAAAATTCATGCATAGCTCAGTAAGTTTTGCTCATAAAAGGATTTTTTTTTCTGTTTATTTGTTAAAACATATAGAATTTTTTTCTAAATAAAAGTTATAGGAAATTGTATAACTTATAGAACATTGTATAAAATATGTAATTTCTTAACTATTTTAAAAAAATAACTATTTTAGTGTAAATTAATTTTTATATGATGCAGAAATTTTTTAAAAATATTTTTGCATTTGATACTATTTTTGCATTTGTAACGGTTTAAAAATTTACTTTTTGTAAACAATAATAAGAAATGTCTTCCATAAAAATTAACACCGTTTTAACAAAACACAACATGATTTGTTAAAAAAAGAAAGTTGATCTTCATTTTGTAGCTGGCTTGACTATTTGTCTCAATTCCCCGAAGCCGTATCTATCAATGCATATTGAAAGCTTATCCCACAAGAACACGAAACATTATTTATACACTTTTAATCAAATGCCATTCATCAAACAAATTTCGTATGTACGAATACATTTTTCAAATTAATTACAATTGCATTAAAATTTGGTGTTGTCACGAGACTATATTTTTTTCTTTTTTCAGTAATATACAATTAAAAAAATGTTTTACAGTTCTCATTTTCTAACAATGCAATAATGACCAAAAAAAAGTAAACACTTGACCAAAAAATGTGTGTGGCACTCGGGGACTGCCGCGGTAAAGCTATTGCATAGCATTTTTTATCAACTTATGCAAAAATACCGCGTCAATGTCTGCCGAAGTCTGCCGAACTGAAACGTCGTTAGCCGGAGTGTTAGGATTTTTTCTCGTAACGGAATACCTAGATTCGGTCGCCGCGCTCAAAGCCCGCGATAAAAGCTATGCAATAGCTTAATAAATTACCAAACAAAATTTGGTCGTGCTACGAAAATTAGAACGCGAGTTATAAGCATTTTAAATTTTTCAACCCTCACCGTGGGTGGTCTCCTGTCACTAAAAATTAACACTGTCTCATAATAAATTACCAAACAAAATTTGGCTGCGCTACGAAAATTAGATCGCGAATTATAAGCCTTTTAAATTTATCGACCCGCATCTTGGGGGGGGGGGGGGGTCTCCTGTCAAAAAAATTAACACCGTCTCATAATAAATTACCAAACAAAATCTGGCCGCGCTACGAAAATTAGAACGCGAGTTATAAGCATTTTAAATTTTTCTATCCTCACCGTGGGGGGTTTCCTGTCACCAAAAATTAACACTGCCTCATAATAAATTACCAAACAAAATTTGGCCGCGCTACGAAAATTAGATCGCGAGTTATAAGCATTTTAAATTTTTCGATCCTCACCGTGTGGGGTCTCCTGTCACCAAAAATTAACACTGTCTCATAATAAATTACCAAACAAAATTTGGCCGCGCTACGAAAGTTAGATCGCGAGTTATAAGCATTTTAAATTTTTCGACCCTCACGGTGGGAGTCTCCTGTCACCAAAAATTAACACTGTCTCATAATAAATTACCAAACAAAATTTGGCCGCGCTATGAAAATTAGATCATAAGAAACATAAGTTTGAGACTTGATATCCTAATATCTGAAAAATACCGCGTCAATGTCTGCCGAAGTCTACCAAAAGATACCGTGCCGAAGTTTGCCGAACTGAAACGTCATTTGCCGAAGTGTTAGGTTTTTTTCGTTACAGAAATGTTAGGTTTTCTCGTTACGGAATTTCTAGGTTCGGTCGCTTTGCTCAAAGCCAGCGATAAAAGCTATGCAATAGCTTAAAAAAGAAAAAAAAAGAAAAAAAAAAAAAAAAAAAAGTATGGCACTAGAATACCTTTCTCCCCTCTCCTAAATACCATAATTACATTGTAATATCCTTTTTAAATATTCAAATGTAAAGAACTGCCATCTTTTCACCCATCTAACTACAGCCGGCAAAGATTATATCCCGAGCAAAACACATCTTTTTTTTTTTATAAACAATTAAATCCGTAAATTTATTTAATTCCACTTTCCAAACTCAGATTCTTTCCCATTAAATATGTGACCAAAAATGGCACACATTATCTTCTGGCTTTCTATAATCTATAAATGTCATTCACTTACTTCTACTCTTCTCGCAAAATATATTTTACCTCTTTTATTTCCAATAGTCCAACCACTTGTTTGAATAAATACAGTTTTCAATATTCCAACTATTTGTTGAAGTAAATGTGGGTTTCATTATTCTAAAAACTGTTTCTAATGTTTTAATCTTTGTAACTGTAAAAATTATAAAACATTCAAAAAATAAAATAACTTTTGACCATAATCGAAGCCAGATGTTTTTAAATATCTATACAATATCCATACTGTTTGTGAACAATCAATAGCTTTTGAGAGATTTTATGAGTTGATATTTTCAGATAGCAAACAGACAACGATTGCTGTGATTGGCTCTCTTGGTTAGACTAAACGTATTTTAAATGTCTTGGAATCATAAATGGACAGTGATGCGTAAAAAGGAAAGTCTTTTTCTTTATGCATGTGCTATTCTCTCTTTCTCTGTGTGTGTGTCTCAAAAGCATTTTAATGCTGTTGGGGGATTTTGTTTTCTGCGGTAATAGAAATCCTTTACTATGGATTCAGATGTGATTTATAAGTTAGGAAACAGATTTTTGATAATTTAATTTTTATTATACTATAAATATGTATTCGTAAAATCATTTAGTCTTACTATTTGTTTCTTTTAAGAAAAAAAATGCTTATCATATGAAGGCTAATTCCATGGGTTCTGTAGTGTAAGTCACATAACTTATTAATTGCTATGCTTGTTAGCCACCGTTAATTTCAAAAAGTCTACTTGGCCTTATTCAATTAATGAGAATGTGCCGATAAAATTAATCACATTTTTTTTTCGTTCTATAATACTGGTAGCCAAAAATCGTAGCCTGTGGCTTACACTACAAGTACTCATGGAAATAGCCATAAGGTGTTCCAAAATTATCAGGGACTTTGTGATAATCTGTTACTGAACAATAAGTTTTGGGTTAATATTATGAATATTTATCCTGTTATATTAAATAATGCCCATCTCTATGCTATATGCATTGTAATTATGGTTATAATGTATATAATCGAATGCACTAACACACATTCAAGCACGGAAATTTAATCAAACAATGGGATTGTTCGCGGTTCAATTGCAATGCTGCAAGAATATTTTTACATCAAGCAATTTTAATTTTAATTAATTACACACAATTAAATTGTAATTACATTCAAATAATTGCAATTACAAATTTGCTCAACTCTGATTACGAACGCACTTAAAAAGCGCGCTATTAACTTATTTTGTTGGCAAATTTAATTTATAATATCACTTTTTTAAACTTGTATATTACAACTGAAAACAAGGAATAATGAAATTAAAATCCAATGTTATACATTTTTAGTCTTCAAACGTAATCAAAAGCATGTCCGACATCAATAACATTTTGTTTTTCATAAAACGGTATGCACCTTTGGCGCAACAAACTATTCTTCCTCATACTTTTTAAAGCTTCGTATCTTGAGATAGCAGAAATAAATTCCTTTCATTCCATTTTACTTCACTGCGTGCAAACGAGCTATTTAGTCATGTTTCTAACTTTCAAAAATCTATTAGTTTAATAAAATCTAAATCACCGTCACATTTACTTAATTATCAGAAATATAGTTTAAGTAGCATTAAATTTGTTTAAGATTGTAACTAAGGTAATTTACTCAAGATGGATTGAATTGATATTTGATATTTTGCATTAAATATTTCTTTAAGGAAGTTACTCCAAACAGCATTTATTCAACAGAAAACTAAATAGTGGCTAAAAGGAATTTAAAGCAAATTTCTACTTAAATACATCTTAACAGTGGATTAAAAATAAATAAAAAACGGAACAAGAGCGCAAAATTATGCATTAAGCATGGATTATGAAACACTTTCCAGCAGTAAGGGACTGTGCATATATAACAGTATCCTTTTAAGAGAGGGGTTTGGTCTGGAATATGATATCATAATGTATGTCTAGGGGGAGAAAGAATTTGCCTTTTGATATCGATATCATTTTTGATTAATCAAAATTTTCTCCTTTTATTTTGTAACATAATCTTTGGTTAAGAATAGTATGTTACCTTTTCTTAGTGCGTTATCTATTTTTATGAAAATATAAAGTTTTATTTAAATCACCAAATTATTATAAAATTATTTAATTCTAAAATGTGGAATATCCCAATGTTTGACCTTTCTATTCTTCTTCGTGTGTCTAGGTATACATAATCACGGTTCGAGAAACCCTATGTGAAATATACTTGAAGCTTGTGTTTACTAATAAATAAAAGAGAAAAAATGTTGTATGCTCTGATTTCTCTTCATAATATGAACTAATCATTCAATCAAAGAATGCTGTCCACTTGCTTTGTTCATAATAATTTTTATCTACCCCCATCCCTATTCCGTTCTGGGCAAGTGCAACAAAACTTTATTACTATTGAATGCATTATGTAACAAAAAGCTATTATAAAATACTTTTAAATAGTAACTATTTCTTTTAAATGTTATTTGATCTAAAGCGATAGTTTATTGATTTCTGTTCATTTGAATTAATTAAGTATGCGAGAAAAAAATGTAACCAATTATGTATATCATTCCAAACAAAAGAAATAAATTCCGAATGATAAAAAAAAAATATGTGTGGCACTCGGGGACTGCCGCGGTAAAGCTATTACATAGCATTTTTTATCAACTTATGCAAAAATACCGCGTCAATGTCTGCTGAAGTCTATCGAAGCATACCGCGCCGAAGTCTGCCAAACTCAAACGTCGTTAGCCGGAGTGTTAGGATTTTTTCTCGTTACGGAATTCCTAGATTCGGTCGCCGCGCTCAAACCCCGCGATAATAGCTATGCAATAGCTTAATAAATTAACAAACAAAATTTGGTCGCGCTACGAAAATTAGATCGCGAGTTATAAGCATTTTAAAATTTTCGACCCTCACGGTGGGGGGTCTCCTGTCACCAAAAATTGACACTGTCTCATAAAAATTACCAAACAAAATTTGGCCGCGCTACGAAAATTAGATCGCGAGTTATAAGCATTTTAAATTTTTCGACCCTCACCGTGGGGGGGGGGGGGGTCTAATGTCCCCAAAAATTAACGCTGTCTCATAATAAATTACCAAGCAAAATTTGGCCGCGCTACGAAAATTAGATCGCGAGTTATAAGCTTTTTAAATTATTCGACCCTCACCGTGGGGGGTCTCCTGTTACCAAAAATTTACAGTCTCATATTAAATTACCAAACAAAATTTGGCGGCGCTACGAAAATTAGATCGCGAGTTATAAGCATTTTAAATGTTTCGACCCTCACCGTAGGGGGTCTAATGTCCCCAAAAATTAACACTGTCTCATAATAAATTACCAAACAAAATTTGGCCGCGCTACGAAAATTAGATCGCGAGTTATAAGCATTTTAAATTTTTCGACCCTCACCGTGGGGGGTCTCCTGTCACCAAAATTTAACTGTCTCATATTAAATTACCAAACAAAATTTGGCCGCGCTACGAAAATTAGATCGTGAGTTATAAGCATTTTTAATTTTTCGACCCTCACCGTGGGGTGCCTTCTGTCACCAACAATTAACACTGTCTCATAATAAATTACCAAACAAAATTAGGCCGCGCTACGAAAATTAGATCGCGAGTTATAAGCATTTTAAATGTTTCGACCCTCACCGTAGGGGGTCTCCTGTCACCAAAAATTAACAGTCTCATATTAAATTACCAAACAAAATTTGGCCGCGCTACGAAAATTAGATCGCGAGTTATAAGCATTTTAAATTTTTCGACCCTCACCGTGGGGGGGCTCCTGTCACCAAAAATTAACAGTCACATATTAAATTACCAAGCAAAATTTGGCCGCGCTACGAAAATTAGATCGTGAGTTATAAGCATTTTAAATTTTTCGACCCTCACCGTGGGGGTTCTAATGTCCCCAAAAATTAACACTGCCTCATAATAAATTACCAAACAAAATTTGGCCTCGCTAAAAAAAATTAGATCGCGAGTTATAAGCATTTTAAATGTTTCGACCCTCACCGTGTGGGGTCTCCTGTCACCAAAAATTAAGTCTCATATTAAATAACCAAACAAAATTTGGCCGCGCTACGAAAATTAGATCCTGGTTATAAGCATTTTAAATTTTTCGACCCTCACCGTGGGGGTTCTAATGTCCCCAAAAATTAACACTGCCTCATAATAAATTTCCAAACAAAATTTGGCCGCGCGAAAAAAAATAGATCGCGAGTTATAAGCTTTTAAAATTTTTCGACCCTCACCGTGGGGGGGGGGGGTCTCTTGTCACCAAAAATTAACACTGTCTTATAATAAATTACCAAACAATATTTTGCCAAGCTACCAAAATTAGATCGCGAGTTATAAGCATTTTTAATTTTTCGACCCTCACCGTGGGGTGTCTTCTGTCACCAACAATTAACAATGTCTCATAATAATTTACGAAACAAAATTTGGCCGCGCTACGAAAATTAGATCGCGACTTATGAGCATTTTAAATTTCTCGATTCTCACCGTTGTGGGGTCTCCTTTCACTAAAAATTAAGTCTCATAATAAATTACCAAACAAAGTTTGGCCGCGCTACGAAAGTTAGATCGCGAGTTATATGCATTTTAAATTTTTCGACCCTCACGGTGGGGGGTCTCCTGTCACCAAAATAAATAAGACCACCAAAATAAACACTGTCTCATTACCAAACAAAATTTGGCCGCTCTATGAAAATTAGATCATAAGAAACATAAGTTTGAGACTTGATATCCTAATATCTGAAAAATACCACGTCAATGTCTGCCGAAGTCTACCGAAGGATACCGTCCCGAAATTTTCCGAACGGAAACGACGTTAGCCAAGTGTTAGGTTTTTTCGTTACGGATGTGTTAGGATTTTTCGCGTTACGGAACTTTTGGATTCGGTCACCGCGCTCAAAGCCCGCGATAAAAGCTATGCAATAGCTTAAAAATTTTGACAATTTGATAACGATATCATTACCGGGAATGGGGGTGGGGGCGGTCCAAAATTATTAGAAATTTTATAACATTATATTTGCACAGCACCTAACAAGAAGTTATTACAGTGCTCAGCAAAAGTTTAGACAATGATCGATTACGCTTCTATTTTCAGAAGTATGTACCGAATATTTGTAATACATCTGTCATATATTACTTGTGACTTATCCTTTATTCACAAACAATAAATTTTGAATTTTACCTTTTACATAAAATATAATGACAAAAAAATGAAATTAACATTGTGGCAAAAGTATAGACAATTTTTATATTTACAGAAAAATAACTACAAATTGAAGTCGAGTTGCACCCACATTGTTTGCAATTAGTGCAAGAATGTGACTTTTCATCGAAGAAACTAAATGCTGCGTCACTTGGGGATCTATTTTGTACCAAACATGTTCAACAGCAGCTCGAAAGCTCATTAAAAGAAAATTATAGCAAAAATTTGTATAAACATTACGACGTACTATGATACAAAGGTTTTCGATTGGGTTCGGATCAGAACTACACGCCGGCCAGTTGAGATCAGTAGTATTTTCAGAGTTAAACGAAGTTCTTCTCTTGTATGCAATATGAATAGATGCTAAACTCCATACTTTAGATCAGCAAAAAGTTCCCCAAATGACTAAAAATTAATCTCCAGCGTATTTACGTAGTCTTGTGTTGCCTGGCAACCAATGAATAACTCCACAGATACTCTAGCATTAAAAGCAAAGTGAGGACCAAATCATTTAAGTCACCTTTTTGTTGTCGACTTAAGAAAGTCCCAGGCTCTTCACACAAGTCATGAAAAGTGTGGCCACCCATTTGGGCCATTCAGATTCCATTTTTTTTCGTTACTGAATATCATAGCGTACCATTTGGATCCATATGATGTATGTTTAAAAGTTCTTTGCTTTCTCGCCAATTTGTAGCGAGATTTTAAAGCTGATTGTTTAATCATTTTCATGTAAATTGATTTATCTTCTTCTTTAATTCATCTGCGAATCATTTCCATCGACACAGAAAGTCTTGACTTACTTTTAATGTGATTAGAAACCGTTATTTGTCAGTTTCTGGATCCTTTTGTCATCTCTCATTTTCTCGTCACACAAGGTCTTCCAGGTTATGTTTTGCTTTGAAGGAGTCATCCTTAGTCTATACTACATAGACAGACCACTTTGGACGATTCAATGCTGCTGAAATTTCTGCAACAGTCTTCCTTTCCATTTCAGCTTTCCTACTTCAATTACCTCATTTATTGAATATTTTTAGCTCCTGATTAGCTCCTGATTACTAACTGATGCTATATCGAGGTATAATTAAATACTTCAGACATGTGACATCATAACTTGAAAATTTGCATTTTTCCATGAACAGTTGGCTAAAAATCAAAAAAGCGTCTGAACTTTTGCAATATGCAAGTTTTACTTTTTTCAGTTAAATTAAATATAACATAAAATAATATAAAAATATTATAACCATTATAACATATATAACATAAAAATATTATAACCATTATTTTACTCTACATTGTTTAAAATATATTTGAAAATAAGTAAAACCCACTTGTTCGTATTTTTTATTTAAAGATTAAAAAACACCAGTGTCTAAACTTTTGCTGAGCACTGTATACTGCTGTTCTCTAGTTTGCTGCTCAACAGGCGCGAAATTTTGTTACATAATGGCATACACATTTTTAAACGCAAAAATGTAAAATTGACAGACCTGAGTACGGAAGCGTTTTGCAATCGAAACGATTTTTCCATTTTTTGATAAATAAAATACCTATCGAGTTATGAGCGATTTTGATCTCATAACAAGACATTTTCTTCCTTTGTTGACTGGTTTTTCTGTTTTTGTCGATAAATTCCGTTCAAAACTCCCGTTTTGACAGTATTTACTGAAAGACGTAAATCTTACTTATTAAAAAACAAAAACATCTTTCGATTACATAGTTTCTTAATAACAACATCTACCAGTTTTATGAATTTATGGAGAAAAACGAATTAAAATTTACATCGCAAAGTTGCAACTTTCGATTTGTAAATTGTTGTAATGAAATGATATGGCTAAATAGGCAATTTAAACAACACTTACAGTTAATTCAGTAAATATGCATTTTCAGCAATGGCTGCCCCATATCCGGTAATGTATGCGAAGGGTTTAGTTTAGCCTTTGTAAATGATCTATAGATTTTATATATACATAACTTAATACACTCAAAATTAGATCAAGATTTTGATTATTATTAATTTTAATTTAGGTTTACCCCCATTAATTTAGGTTAATGGGTTTTTCACGCAAAATTTACCGAGAAGCATCAAATTTTGGAAATCAAATAAGGCGCTTCGCTGATTTTTTGGGGGGATTCATTGGTTAAGTATAAATGGGGGATCTGGGGGCTATCCCTTTCTATTTAAGTAAATAGATTTGTCATGCAGAATTAAACAATTTGCTTCCAATTTTTGATATAAGTTCATACTGGTAAGACGCCTCTCTGATTAATTTTGGGGCTCTTTTGTTACGTACAAATTGGGGAATGGGCGATTACCCATCTTAAATTAGATAAATAGGTTTTTATGTCGAATTATCGATTTGCTTTAAGCTTTGGATATAGGTTTTTTTTTCTTTGGCGAATTCCTGAATAGTTTCGGAGGTTTAAAGGTTAAGTATAAAGGAGAAATCGGGGAGAACCGCTTTTAAAATAAATGGGATTTTTTGCAGAATTATCCGATTTATTTCGAGTTTTGAATATAGGTTCATTGAGATAAGGCGCATCTCTGATTAGTTTTGCGGGTTCAATTATTAAGTATAAAGGATGGAAATGGGGAAGCTAATCACCCCCTCTTAATTTGTTTTTCGCGGGGCATTATTCCTTGACAAAATAAGGCTATAATATACAAGTGTGCATAGCCTGTGAGCTCAATGCTATCAGTTTAACTGGGCAATATTCTTTTTATTTAACTAATTTTTCAACAATTCGAAAATGCTTCTTCTTAATATGTCACAATGGTTGTCACTCTCATAGGTACCTTCTGCGAAATTTAGAACGAAATCGGTCAAATATATTTTGAGCTATGCTTGACGAAATGTTTTAATATCTACAGTGGCCCTAAATGAATATTGCAGTGTGCATTAGTCTTCGCCTCGGTCAGACAATTATTTAAATATAGTGTCTATAATGGCGTTTGATGCGGTGGTCAGTCCCGTATAAACCATGAATAAACAATAAATCCGGAAGTGACCGTTGGAGGTCACCAGTGAAATAGTTTTGCTTCGCTGCTCCAGATCAATTGATCGCTTCGCAACAAAACGCAATCACCCTGCGTGCTGTTAGAGGGATTCAACAGTCTAAGAATATAGATTCAATATTTATTTTTGTACTTATTATAATCGAAATGAAGCATCATTTTAAATTTAATGGCATGAAATGACTAAATGAAAAATGGCACGTTAACATGTAAAGGCAAATGGAACATCTCGACAAGTAAAAGATGCAGATTTTTCGAAATACAGTCGAGTCTCTATATAACGAAATTCAATGCTCGAGTAAAAAATTCGTTATATAGAAAAATTCGTTGTATAGAGAATAACGTTAAAATTCTTATTTAATGTGTAAATTTTGAACAATTGTTATTTTTGATGTATTTAATTAAGAATTTGAAATTGTTCATAACTCTGCTTAAAATACCACTATCAGTAAGTACTCTATCAGTACTGTGCAATAAAAGGGATTGTAATCCACTTTCAAAAAAAATCAGAGAAAAATTAATGACATCTCTACATTATTTAATTTATTTCTATTTCTCTTTTTAAGTCTACACAAGTCGCATCTTCCCCGTCCTCAGAATCCACATTATCCTTTAGTATATAAAATTCGGTCTTTTTGAAGCAATTGTAAATTATTTTTTCTTCAATTATTCACATTGATCCCGTTCTTATATGTATAACTATCCATTGTACACTGTTTTGACAGAGAAAGATGTTGAAAGGTGTATGGGAGGAGGGGGGATGAATTCGTTGGACTTAAAGAACAACGAGATTCAAGCAGAGAAGTAATATAAAAAATTCAGCACTGAACAATAAATTAAGAATAAGTGATGGAAAATTGATTTCATGTGATTTCGAAGCTTTTTTACAACTGAATAAAGAACATTTTATGAAAATATTCGTTATATGGAGATAGATATTTCGATATATAAAGAATGTTTTTAATGTAACCATGGGAAAACGGGAACGTTCCTACTAAAAATTCGTTATATAGAGAAATTCGATGTATGGAGTTTCGTTATAGAGAGACTCAACTGCATTTAACAAAATGTATTTTACTTTAAAATAAAGATAAAAATGTTTTATTTTATTTTATTTTATTTTTATTTTAATAAACCATTTGGAAAATGGTTATTTCTTTCGGTCTAGAAATATCTAAACCATATCTGAATCCTTGTGATATCCGGTTTTTATTCATTTTCTGATTGTTCCGTGTTTAATGTCCAGAAATGGAACACTTCTGCGTTGCCAGGATGGCAAAAAAAGTATTAAAATCTACAAATAATAATAATAATAACTCAAAAACAAATTGAGATACAGCTTTCAAACAAATTGCATTTAAAAATACTTTTTTTTTTTTTTTTTTTTTTTTACTATATGACAATGTAAAAATTAAAATCGTGAAATGTTTAGAAATTTAAAAATTTGTAGTATCAAAAATTGTAAAAGCAAAATTCCATTTAATTTTCTTTTTAATGATTGGTCTAGGAATTTTAATGTTCCATTCGTAGCGTACAAAATATATGACTCTATTATTACGTAAGCCACGTTTTAATCATCATAAAAATGATGTTTGTTATTATTATTATCTTAAATATAGAATTTATTTATAACTCTAAAATTTTAGTCTTTGAAAATATCATTTCCAAATGGTCGTTGTAATTTATTAAATTTGTAAATTATATTTTTTTACGGTAAATAATGTACATAATGGCCTACATATAAATCAAAGGAAATTAATTTCATGCATATATCAATTTTTAAGAACTAATTAACTTTTTACATATCTCTATGAAATCTTTCGAACAACATGTTTATTCGGTGCACTTTTGTAAAAAACTGTTGAATATATATCAGCTTAATTTTTTTGTGGTAATCAGCAACAATGTGGTAACAATCTAATTAAGAATAATAAGACGCCATTTTCATTTTGACTTAAAAGAAGGAAATTTAAAATATCTTACTAAAAAACTTAGGAAATACTAAAAATTTTAACAGCACATTTTTTATAATTTTAAAGATTTTTTCACTCATATCTAAAATGTTAGATATTTTTAAAGAAACAAGCTAATTACACAATTTTGGAAAGTTTCAACTGTTTACCTAAAACAGAATTTTAGAAAAGTGTACCAAAGCATTAAAAGCAAATTTTTAAAAAAAAGTCACCGAGTGCTTAAAATATATTATTTTGAAGCCTTTCAGCCCCCTAAGTTTTAGGTCCATAATTATTTAGTACCATGATATTTTAGCTTTTTTTAGGTAAGAAAAAATTCAAAAATTTGAACCATTTTATGTTCCATGTGCCCTTAAGGTTCTGTCCTCAAATTACAATGCATTTTCAGGTGTGTGAATAATTATATAAATGCGAAGCATCTATAGTAGTCGCCTGGTCCGTTTGTCTGCCGGCATATAATAGCTCAAAAACTACTCAAACCGAAGGGCTTGAAATTTAATGAATAGAATCGTTGCAGAATTCTGTCGTGTCATTTTAAAATCGAATTAAGTTTTATAAATATATAAGTTTTTTCTTCATGCTATTAAAACCTATCATATTTATCCCATGCCAGGTCATGATTCTACTTTGCAATGGTAATGAAGTCCTATTATTTCCGTGTTACTGAATTTAATATATATAATCGAAATAAATTTTTGCATTCTTTTTTTTTTATTTTTTTTTTACTGTTTATGCACAGAAAACTATTATTAAAAACTATGAAATCGAACTTTTATTCTGTTTTCGGTGAAGGCAGGGACTATTTAAAAAAAGTTGTCATATTTGAAGTTTTGATCCGATTTTCAGACGTTACAGCGCAGCGAGAGTAAAGAGCTTTAGTCATGAGATTGCAATCGCTTATAGTTCAAAGTGCAGTTCATTTATCAGAAAATTAAAAACTGTCGGTTTATTTATTTAAAAAGAAAAATTAAGCATATGTTCACTGGAATTATTTTAACCATCTATATTTTAATTTATCTTGTTGTTATCTGGAAACCTCAGATTTCCGTATTTTAATTTTCATCTTCAAAACACCATACAACGTTGCATCTCTTTCAGATTATTTTTTGTTTCTTTCGCTCCCATTCTCTTTTTCTTTTTTCTTTTTTGTTCTCTTTTAGGCTTAATTTTCAAACATCCTCAACATCTAAATGCTTAATTACCATTTTTGCGATGAAATATGTATGTTTTTTATTTATCTTGTTTTCTAATTACCGTAGAGTGTGTAGGACTTTATCTTTCTGTCGTGTATCAAATTTCGAATATTTGTAAAGCGATGAGGAATATTTAAAAATATATATACCTTCGCCATTATATATCATCCATTACCTTATTTAAAATATTCCACCCGTCTGAATGGAATACATTTAACTTTATTATTCTGTCTAGTATTACATTTACAGTTTTGTAGAACAATGCAGGATATTTTTAACTTTGGAGAAATTAATGTTTGCTGTTCTGGAGGTTTCTCTTCCGTTTTTTTTTTTAACCCTTTCTGTTGTAAAAAATTGCGTTTTTGTTTTGTTGAATTTACAGTAAAATATTCGAAAAATCGGTTTCAAAATAAAGAAGAGCAATTTTTTTTTTCTACCAAATTAAGAAAAGTAAACTTTAATTAAGTGTTTCTGGTGCAAATCTGGATTAAAATTAGGTAGGATATAATATATTCCATTACCCCACAAGGGGTTAACGAACGTTTTCGAACAAGTTTATGGAGATTTTTTTAGACAATATTAAAGAAAGATATACAATACCGGGTTTTATTTATTCAGTCAAAATTTAATAAATACTTCACCCTTGTATCCCTTCTGCTGAGAAAAGTACAATAAGATCAGGCTAAAAATATTAAAATCTATAATATATACATTTAATTTATCTAACCTTTTTTATCATGTTTAATTTTAATAAATCCTCACTGTAATTGAACATTAATGTTTTGGGAAAGATAATTTGAGAGTTTTTTTAACGTAATCATAAAAATTTTTAATCTTACAATAAATAATTATGATATTTATGTATGATATAAAATACTTTTTTACTGATAGATACCAGCAGCACTGTTTAATTTTCAATGTATTTTAGAATTTTCAAAATGTTTTAAAATTGCATTCCGAATAATTTACAACGAAGAGATAAATAAATAAATAAAATGCTAAATTCAGAAAGCAAATTTATTAGCCTGACAAATCTTAGCTAACAATATGATTGTAAACGTTTGAGTAGCATTTTCACCTTCCTACCCTGTTCAAATTTTACTAAATCTTGATAAAAATATTTTACACCAGAATTGTTATTTAAAATATTTTAACTTATTTAATTGACTTATTTATCTCAATCTGTTATTTAACTTTCTTTATAAAAAAAGATCTGGTTCGAATCGTATAAAACAAATTATAGTTATGGGTCGATTAGACCCATCCAGGGTAGGAAGGTTAAGTAAAGTATCCTGGAATAATAACGCCACGTTAAGGTTCTACCAATTTTTATGGCTTTGTTTTAGACTTTTCTTTTCTCAGACAAATATAGGATTTGATGCAGCAACTTTTTGACTATGTATACCAGTAAGTATATTTTAGTAGATATGTATTTTGAAAAAATAATATGATAAAAAAATTTTGTGATGGATTTTCTAGACCGATGCTTTTTCGCGTTATTACCCACCTATGTGGGTAATAAAGCCTGAAAACAAAACTATAAAATAAGAAGGAATAATGGCTTACAAATTGTCAAGTTCTAAAGATACAAACTCTACAACTCTAGAAATTGACAAATTTCTCTGACTTGATATTTATTGATTGCGATGTCATAATGAAATAAGATTTGTTTAATATTTTATTCTTCTGACATGAAAAAAATAGCATTTAAGACATAGAAATTTGTCTTTATCCTTTTTTTAGTTTTCAAGAATGACAATAATGCTTTCTTTTGTAAACGATAATGAAACCCGCGCATTTCTTGCAGTAAATAAAAAATCATTGAATCAATAAAAATGAATAAAGTCATGAATGATCAAATATGTGGTTTATTATCGTTGCATCAAAATTTCTCATTTAAATAATAATAAGAAGAAAAGGAACAAATATATCTGCATTTTGCAAAGAAGAAATATTTTAAATATGGAAAATATTGAAAATAATTGCAGAATTTATACTTCAAATCGTAAATGAACATTAAACTTTCTTATAGTAAAAACGTATGTTATTCGAGAGGAAAATATATTTTTTAATAGAATACTTTATTAAGAATGGTTGGAAATGGTGCATATTTTGGTACTCATTCTTTTTAATCATATAATAGTTTCACGATTTTTTTTTTAATGAAAGTTTAAAAGAAACCTTTTTTATGAAAATTATAGCATATTTTTAATGAATTAAAATTTGCGAAAATTCAATTATTTACATTCAATTATAAAAGTATTTTTCAATGTTAAGAATTCAAATAAACAATTTATTCCTAGTATGTGAAATCATTAACGCAGGCGATATTTACGTATTTAAAAAAATATGTAAGGTACCCTGGGGTAATAACGCCAGGCGGGGTAATAACGCCAAGTGCTTATATTTTGCATAATTATGAAATAATCAGGTAAATGACACCCATGTGCTCTGCGCAGAAGGGTTTTGAGTCATATAAATCGCAAAAAACAGCTTCAAGTTAATTTGTTTCATTTTTAGGTCTTATTGTTTTTACAAGCAACTAAAATTAACGCTTGATCTAAAATTTGCGAGATACGTTTTGTGATGTGAAGACTATCTTTTTATCCGGAAATACTTTGTTAATTATATAAATTTGTAGTGCATTTCATGTACTTTTAAAATGTTGTTGAAGATTTTGGATATCTTCTCGAGATAATTTGTAATTTAAAATGTACTGTGCAATAACTATACCGGGGTAATAACGCCAATCCTTGACTTTAGTACCCCGGTTGATTCCCTACAGTGGCCGAGCTACATCCTAAATACTGATTCAAATAAACACAGTTAAAACTGTCCAATGTTTCTCATATTTCTATTTAAGCGGTCCTTTTTAAGCAAAAAGAAGCTCACGGTCTGATATTCTTTTGCCTCATCCCCTTCTCCCACACCACACCTTTATTTTTCTTACACTTTCACAAAAAATTGAACATTTTCAAAAGCTTAGAATGCAATTTGTCAATTTCTAAGTTTGTAGAGTTTGTATTTTTAGAATTGGGCTATCTACATGCAATTATTCCATCTTATTTCATAGTTTTGTTTGCATGGCGTTATTACCCATACAGGTGGGTAATAACGCCAAATAGCATTGGTCAAGAAAAAACGCCATTACATTTTATGAATACATATCTGTTAAATTATTTTATTTTATATAGATAGTCAATGAGTTGCTGTATCAGATCCTATATTTGTTTGAAAAATACAATCTAAAACTAAGCCGTGAAAATTGGTAGAACCTTAACGTGGTGTTATTACCCCAGGGTACCTTATATAGTTTTTTTTCTTAACGGCAACAAAATAATTGTTAAATTCGTTATATAAAGATGCAATAGAAAGTTCGCGTTTCTTAATAAAAATAAAAAATACTGCCAAAAAAAAAAAAAAAAATGTTAATTTCAAATATTTATCTTATGAAATAATGCTTCGCGAATCTAAATAAAACATGGCTTTTTCTAGTACATATTAAATGAAAATAATATGTTAAATTAAAACTGATAAAAGGGAAGGTGGCTTCCCAGTCTTATGTTCCCTTAAATTTTGTACTAAACATAGAGTCTTTACGAAATTTGAAATATGAATGGAATCTCACAATGTGATAAAATGACCACAGCCTTAAACATTTTAAAAAAGAATATGCAAAACTTTGTTGAGTAAAAATCAAGATAATAACATTAAAATATGTTTCGGACAGTTACCATTCGCGGCTGACAGTTTTCTGAATAAACTCTGTAGTACATCAATTATAAATGTTGCACGCCTACACGCTCCATTTTCTGCATGGAGCTTGTAATTCACCTCAATAAAACATGTCCATTTCGTCCATTTTCTTTAAAATGTAGAACAATGGAATTAAAGCATAATCCAGATCGTAATGCGTTCAAATTTTCTTGTTTAGCGCAGTAAAAGAGTTACGTATACTATGTACTGTACAGATATTTTCAATTTGAAAGAGACGGTAATGAGCCTCATTAACCTCATTTAACCTCATCTTTTTGAAAGGAAATAAGCTGCGGTGAACCTCATTAGCATAGACTGAATTAATGGCTATCAAAATGGAGTAGAGTCTCGACTATCCGGCTTATTGTGTCAGAAGGGCAAGCCGGATAGGTTGGAATAATATAAATACGCATGGCCAAAACTTTTATTCCTATTTTCTCCTTTTTAGAACTGGCCGGAACTTGTGTTTTTTTATGTACTATCCTGTAAGCTTTTAAAAATTTATTATGTAAAAAGGAAATCCAAGAAGAAAAAGATTGAATGCATTTTAAGATAAATTTTAATAATGTATTACTTAGTTTGATGAATAATAATAATTAAAAAAAATTACATCCTATCAGGGGTTGAACCAGAAAAAATTTGAGTCCCATTTAAGGCCCTTTTACAAAAGTTCATTTAATAAAATTAATTTTTAGGGGCATTTAATATGCTCCTTCACAAAAATAATTTTATTAAAATGGACCCCAACACAAAAATAAATTTCATAATCAGGCCCCTTCACAAAAATAAATTTAAGAAAATGGGCCCCTTCACAGTTTTTCTTTTTTTACTAAAATGGGTCTCGTCACAAATTCCTTTTAATAAAATAAACCTTCTCCATAAAATTATTTTTCATAAAAACTGTTTTAAAATGTGTAATTTGTAAATAAAGTCAGGTTACAAAAAACAAAAACATTAGTAAAGACATTTAAAAAAGTTTTTGCTAATAAATTCTTGATTCGAATTTGAGTAACCGAATTTCAACTTTCGTTACAAAATGTTATTTTTCACAAAAGTAACTTTTAATTTCACAAAATGGATCACAAAAATAAAAATCTGCATCTATCGCTGCCTATTTTATACTGTACAAAAAGTTTTTAAATAAACAAAAACCATAACGTGAAATGTAAAGTAAAACGTAACGTAAATCATAAGTCTACTTTAAAATATAAATGTTTAAACTTATTTTATTTTTCGCTGATGAATGATTACAGAAGTGTGAATAGTTATGCTTGAGAGTTGAGATAAAAAAAGTTAAAACCTGCAATTTTCACTTTCTTTTATCTTTACAAGAAAAAGTATTGGTTTCGTGAAAATTTTCCAATTCCGGTTTTTGACAGATTTACACGTTTTAGGGGTCAGAGTTTCCAAAAAATTATGCGTTTTAGAAGGTGCTGAACACGATTTGATGTTTTTTAGAAAATGTTTGTCTGTCGGTCTGTGACTTTGTCTGTCTGTATGCGACATAAATTTTGTGTGTTCCCTATCTCAAGAACAAATGCACGAAATTTGATTATATATATATATATATGTATGTATGTATATATATATATATATATATATATATATATATGTATGTATATATATATATATATATATACATATATATATATATATTCAGGTAGTCCCTCATATAAACTGATGCTGATTAGTTTTTGCTGTAATTCGCTCAACAGGTGTCGCTGATATACTGCACTTTTTTATGATTTGCACAACATCTATATATGAATAACTAATGCACGGATTTCGATCAAAACTTCGGTTTCAGTTTGTCCTTGACAGGAATTGGTGTTATTTACATTTTGGTGCAAATGGCTCAACATGTGGCACTGCTATTCTGAATTTATCACGATTTCCGCAATAGCTGTATCTCAAAAATTAATGCACGGATTTCCATTAAACTTCAGATTCAGTAAATCCATGATATGAACTAGTTCTTTTTACATTTTGGTGTCATTCACCCAATAAACGGCTTCTAGGCTGAATTTTCCGCGATTCCTGCAATAGCTCCAACTCAAGAACTAATTCGCGAATTTTCATCAAACTTCAGATTCAGGTATAGCTTGTTAAATATTATTACTGCTAATGTTTTGGTATAAATTGCGGCGCTTTTATGTTGCAATTTTCCTAATATTCACAATAGCCCTATTGCAAGAACTAAATGCACGAAATTTCATGCCTTTAGAATCCTCACGATGAGCAGAGATTGACATTTAACTTTGGCACTGTGGTAGCGAATTTAAGTATTAATATGCTTCAGATTGCCCCATCCGACTAGTTAGTTTTTGGGCTTAAGTGAATGATTGCTTCTAATCTTCTTCTTCGACATCTCATGAAGCAGAAATGTACTCGAATTCTTTAGTGTGGCGGTATGTAGAATCTACAGAATTTATACACAACAAGTAATATGCTAAAAATTAGTGCAATTTATAAAGCATATTGCAGTTGAAAACGTACATCCAGCAATTATTGCTTATAGAAAGTACTGTTACAAAGATATTTTGTGACTCCCCGAAAATAAGTGATTGATGCTGGGCACGCTTTATTTTATAATAAGGTTCTTGTAGTTACACCTATGTTATATAGGGTAGTAACAATATAAGTTATATAGGGTAGTAACACCTAAGTTATATAGGATAGTAACACCTAAATTATATTAGAGTAGTAACAGCTAAGTTATATAGGGTAGATGTGCCAGTAAATGTTTTTGGTTTATAAAAAATTGGCCAATAAAAGTATAGCTAATAAAAATTTAGCTTTTATTATTTTTTATTCATAACTCCCCCTTGTATATTTTTAATGTTACATCATAAAGTTCTACTGTTTTCCAGGAAAAATCTTAATGAACATGATAGTAATGAGAGCTGGCTTCATTTAACAAATTTATATATTATTTACTTTTTTAAAAATATGCAGTTATTATTATTATTAGTATTTTGGTAGTAATAGAAAACATTTAATTTTATGTACTAATAGCTATTTATGAAATTTTAAGACTTAAAGAGGAAGGTTCACTTCTGGGATGCTTAATCTCCTCAGAGCAGAAGTAAATTTCAAGTAAGAGCGCAGAAACCAGTTTAAAATGAATGTAAGACAATCCCAAAGATGTATCATTCTATTAAATAATGTTGCTCATTATGTGCATGTATTATATTAAAAAAAAATCTAGAAGTAAGAAAAGAAAGAAATCTAGAAGTTAGAAGCATCTAAATTAGATTAAAGGGTGTTTATTTATTTATTTATTTATTTGTCTTAGTATGTCTTATTGTCGTATGGTCTGTATATGGTATCTATATTAGGATGTCTTATTGTGTTTATTGTATTAATTTATTGTCTCCTACAGGAGACATCAGATCTGAGGATGTGTTTTAGTAATTTTCCAGTAGTGGACACCCCATGTAGACATGGCTAAAAATGCAGTTTCAGTAATATTTATAGTGCATAAAATATTTTGAGTTAACTGAAGACTTAAATAATCAAATTTAATTTTTAAACTCCACTTACCCAAATATAATAATACCAAAACTATTATAAAGAGCTGCTTTTAAGTTACTTTATGTAGTTAATAAAATTTCAATGTATATATATATATATATATATATATATATATATATAACCCTATCTCGCATATTTCATAATTTGGCAATCAAACCAGTCAGGAATAAAAAATTATTGGTTGAGGGCACTGTTAAAGAGCTATCATAGGGCTTAATCCCTGCTCATTTAAATAAAAACAATTAAGTTACAGAAGTTGTTTCCTCCTGATAACGGCTGTTGATTAGAGTTGAAAGCACTAGAGGTTTAATGTTCTTTTAACGGTCTTTTATGTTCTAAGGTCTTATTATGTATATTTTAGCACCTTTTAAGTAAATTAAATATCAGAAAATCAATATCTCAAATTTTTATTTAGTTGTTAAAAATCTGTTTTCTGTCTTAAATATTCACGCTTATTCATCTCTGAGGTAAAAAGATAAATACTATCAATGAAAGTTATAGTAATCATGAAACTAGTAAATCTGCAGATCAGTGGCCTCAAACATCAACTTTAAAATTTTATTTTGAAATTATTTTATTTAGTATTTAAAATATCCAACTCAAACTATCATTTCTTTCATATTTGTAATACTAATTATTACAAGCATATCAAGCAGTCTCTGAAAGTTTAATTTTTTAAAAGTAGTGAGACGAAACTATATACTATTGCTCCAATTTTTTTTTTAAATTATTATCTTTTGAATCCCCCACTGTCTCACTAATTTAATACCTGTAATTGCCTGACATTTAATATCTTAAACTACCCGTCTAAAATAATTAAAATATCAATCTTCTGATAATATATATTATAAAGGCCAAACGTATCTGTGCGTAACGCATGCGTCAGTTTGCGAATGGCAACACTTTCAATTTTCAAATGAAACTACGGTATTGCAATTTTTGCTACTACAAATTTTTGTACTTCTAAATATCGTACATTTTCAATTTTTATACCATCGTGTAGGGAAGAAAATTTACTTTTAAATGAAATTTGTTTGAAAGCTGTATCTTAATTTGTTTTTGAAATATTAATTTTTTAGTAGTTTTTAATACCGCTTTTCTAATTGTGGCAACTGGATTTCTCCATTTCTATTAAAAGCAAAGGAAAAAAGGGGAGAAATTGATTACTGTATGTTTATGTTGTCATTTTCTCATTAAAAGTGAAAAGAAATGGAAATTTAAATATCATCTATTATAAAACCCGGTGACTTTTGATTTCATTTAGAAAATTTGATTTACACGTAAAAGAATATCTAGTTTAATATCTGTTTCAGCCCATTGAGACTTCAAGTTTTGAATCAAATGATCAAACTAAAAGGCCATTTTTTCTGAAAAGGTGAATACAGATACGAAATGGGCATTTATAAATTTTGATATGATGAAAATGATGCCGGATTTAGATATCATGGGAAATAAATTCCATGATAAAGTCAAAGTGGAATAACTTTTGCTTTTTTTCATTTTGGAATACTAGCATAAGAACCTAAATTGATAACTTTATCATAATAACAGATCTCTATTGTTTTTTAATGCTTACATGTACGATTAAAATTTAATTTTAACAATTTCTACAACTGAGTTTTATAGAAATAGTATTTTGCTAATTTGATGATAAATATCGTTTGTTTAAAAGTTAAACTTACTTTTAGGTGCATTTTTTACTATAACTAATTTTGTAGGTTTATTACAAATCAATGAAACAGTTCCTTTTTAAACATTTTCTTTCGTCGAAATTCGACGGGTTCTACCTTATTATAATAATTGATAGACTGATTGACTGATTAAAAGTGAATGATTATCGCAAATGTCGTATTAATTACTGGTATCCTATTTTAAAAAAGCGAGAATACAATAATTATAACTATTAATTAAAAATAATTTTTAAAGAAATTCCTTAAGGGAGCCCATTTCTAGCACAACTACCCTATACCAACTTAAATATCTCTAAAACGATTATTCGTCTTTGAAATACACCGCATACGGTTTTAGACTACAGTTTAACGAAATTCTTTTGTATACCCTATAAACGAACTATAAATGATACGTGCTACATTTTCCACATGGAACATACTATGCTAGACCTCAATAATATACACCGGTTGCATGCAAATCCGACTATACTTACGTAAGTTAGAGTATAGGCAGACGAACACACAAACCGAATTCATAACCATTTTTCAACTATTTGAAAAGTGATAATTAAAATTTTTTTTACCAATAATCTGAAACATGGAAATTCCAGGTCGAACTTTCTGGTATAAATACAGGGATGTAGTGGAGGGTATACAGGGATACACGCCGTATACCTTCTGGATTTTTTAAAGGAACATCGTATACCCTCTGTTTCTTAAGAAAGCTATAATACAGGGTGTCTATAAAAGAACTCCGGGGTTTTAAAAATTCATATCTCACTAACTGAAAAAGATAGCAAAATTTAATCGATTTCTCTGAAAAGAGTAGCTCAAAAAGTTTTACTCATACGAATTGGGAATGTATGCATCAACTATTGGCGGCGCTGCAGGACGTTGATCTTAAAAGGATGACGACTCCGCAACAAAAGGCTCAATGTGTTATTTGGCTCATAGAAACGAAGCCTGTAGTTACTGTAAAATAATCAAGATCATATCAAGAATCTTGTGTATGCAGAGAAAATTCGTGATGTTCAACATCTCAGGGAACGAATAGTCAATTATGTGGCAACCGTCCTCCCAGACATGCTCGCCAGGACATGGGAAGAGGTAGAATACCGTTTAGACGTTTGCCGTGCCACTAACGGGGCTCATATAGAACTTTACTAAGTGTTAAAAAAAACTTGAAAATGTAAGCTTTTCAGTCATGTATAAAACATGTATGTATGTTTTTTGTTTCATTAAAATATTTTGCCTCAAAACCCCGGAGTTCTTTTATAGACACCCTGTATATACACTCTAGGGTATACCCTCTGCTTAGAGCGTATATCCTCTGTTATTTTTATGACTACACCCCTGTATAAATAATAATCAAATGCTCCTATTTTTAGCAAATACTATGTCAATCGTTCCTTTTGTGTTATAAACAACATTTTTATGACTTGCTTTTGCATACAAATAGCCTGCACGACATATAGAGAAGAATCTAACGCGATATCAACAGGAAAAACCGTTTTTTGACTTAAAATAAAATGCTACTTTGCCATTGACCCTTTATAAATTGCGTGCTAAGAGAAAAAAAAAAAATCAGTCAATGGCACCGAAAAATGGAACACCGGATTCTCGGAATATAGTAACATGTTGCACTTTGATTTAGTACATAGAAGGTTAGTTCACTTCTTTAGAATATTTTCGAGCCAAAAAAAAAAAAGAAAAAAAGTACGTAAAATCATGCTTCCATAAGAGTTTATGAAACATTTTCCAACACATTCAAAATAATGAAACAAAACTTCACAATTTATTGAAAGATGATGTCTTAATAAACAATTTGGAAAACGTATTTGGAAACTCAATTTTTTCAATTACCATCAATAATTGAAAAAACATCCTTTTTATGCAGCCCTGCATATATCCTATAGATTTATTCATACACTCTGTAATTTTCTAAAATTTAGTTCAATTAAGAAACGCATAGTACAATTGAAAATCCCCCTCCAACTATTTCTTTGAAAATGAATACTACTTTTGAGCTGTAAAAAACATATTTCCCTCATATTTAAATATTTTCGTTTTATGCTATTTTTGCTCATTAAAATTGTATTTTTTTTATTTTTTTGTTATTTATTTATTTATTTATTTATTTATTTTTGTATTTTTAATAAATTTAGTGGCAGTTTTTTACTTTATTATTCGGTTTGTTTGTATATTTTAATTTCTAAATTCTTTTTTAAATTCTTTAAGAAAAAGATAGCTTAATACGCGTCGCCAACTTAATTCTATAACTTCATAATTCTATAATTAATATAAGTAGAACGACGTGTCCCCCTACATACGAAAATCTTCCCTGAAATAACATCTAAAGGTTTAAGTTACATCAAAATCCCTTTAGTAGAACTGAAGTAGTAAGCGTCCGGAATGAAATTTCCGTTTGTATTTTATTTATATATAAGGTAGAACCCGTAGAATTTCGACGAAAGAAAATATTTAAGAAGAAGCTATTTCATTGATTTATAATAATCTACAAAATTAGCTTAAAAAAAAAAAAAAAAAAAAAAAAAAAAAAAAAAAAAATTGCATTTTATATTGGAAAGTCTAACTTTTAAACAAATGATATTTAAACAAAAGTTAACAAAATACTATTTAGATAAAACTCAGTTTTAGAAATTATTAAAATTAAACTTTAATCGTAATGTAAGCAGTTAAATGTAATAAATATCAGTTATTATGACCAAGTTATCAATTACTTTTATAATGTGTATTCCAAAATGAAAAACCGCAAAATTTATTCCATTTTGACTTAATCGTAGAATTTTTCTCCGTGAAATCTAAACCCGATATAGTTTATCACCATCTCAAAATTTACATACTCTCATATCCGCATTCACTTTTTTTTTTTTTTTTTTTTTTTTTTTTTTTTTTTTTTTTCAGGTCAAAATGTACTAGGGACATATTTCAATCTACATAATACACTTTTTTTTTTTTTTTTTTTTTTAATAAAATGACGTCATTTGCATCCGCTAAAACAGTCCTGCTTTTCGATCTATATTCTTAAGTAGCGTCTTAAGAATAGAAATGTCTATAGAAAAGTATAGAGATGACATTATTATCATTTAATAATATACTATCCAGAAAAAAAAAAGAAAAAAAAACATGTCATTCAAGAAGAAAATTAGATATCTCACGATCCATATGTCTTCATTTGTTCATTTTTAATAGCTCCATGTTTTTTCGGAAATCATTTATAGATATTTCTTGAAATTTCAGAATTTTTTTTTTACATACGAATGAATAAATTTGCATTATTTCAATTGTTTGATGCGAATTAAGTAAAAACATGGAAAATAACTCACACAACTATTCTTTAAAATACATTTTTGTAAAGAAAAAAGTCTTATTCGAATGTAAAGTAATTTTGTAATAAAAAAAATCATTTAATTGATAAATAAAATGAAATAAAACCAGTAATTATCGGGTTTTATAACAGACAATATCTTTGTCATTTTAATTTCAAAATTTTCATTTTTTATAAGAAAATGGCAACGAAAAGATATCTTTTTCCTTTTCCTTTTAATAGAAATGAAGTGTTTTTATTGCTAGGATACAAAAAGCGGTAATAACTCGACAAAAAATTAATAACTCAAAAATAAGTTAAGATACAGTTTTCAAACAAATTGCATTTTAAAGCACATTTTTTTTTTTTTTTATACAATGGTGTCAAGAGTGAAAATGTGGGATGATTAAGAATATAAAAATTTGCGATATTTAAAATTGCAAAACCGAAATTTCAATGTGTTGCCATGCGCAAAATGACGTATGCGTTACGCACACATACGTTTGGCCTTTATAATATAGATAGATAGATAGGGAGATAATATAATTTTTATGGGATGCGATGTAATCGCTTTTAAGAGGCTACTTCACTCAAATGAAAAGACCCGTTCGCTAATTCTAATCCTATGAAAGAAATTTATAAAGATATCTCGGTTGCAGTTTAATATTTTTAAAGGATTCTTTTTGCATTGGATAGCTGAGACCGATCTGTATGCAGGCTGTTTTTTATCCTTTTTGATTTTGTTAACAGATATTTTTTAGAAAGATGCACTTTCATTTTTGGAACCGGTTTGGAAAGCAAACGCACCATCATAAAAAATATCTGAAACCCAAATTGAAAAAGTTAAAAACGGCCTGCATCGAGATAGATCTCAGTTGTCCAGTGTAAAAAGAATCATTTAAAAATATGAAAATGCAACCGAGTTATCTTTATAAATTTCTTCCATAGGATTAGCATTAGAGAACGGGTCTTTTCATTTGTCTGAAGTATAGCCCCTTAATGACTTTCAGAACCGTATTTGAATCCACTGACTGACTTTCCCAGAAATTGAGCATATAGGCATCCTTCTAAGACATTACTCTTCGATATTCCACATCAACCATCGTAGTACAAATATTTTATATACTCTAGGAACAATGATTATTCAACCACCTATTTGTATTTCCAACTGAGTAAAAAATGTCTAGCTAAGGCACGAATCCAGACCTTTCTCTTTAATTGACAATGATCTTCGCGAATGATTTGTTTACAAATTAGTCGGATCAAGAATCAAATAATAGGGGGGGATAGATAATCAAATAATCACGTTTTCACTGTGAAACAAATTTCTCCGCAACTAGTATAATCTCGCGGTGAAAGAAGATTTAACATTTTTTTTTTTCTTTTTTCTGAAATTCCCAAAAATGCAAAATCCCATCATAACCTATGGGGAATTTTTGAAGCGCGATGACTCATTACTTAACATAATTATTAAAATTAAGGCTGAAACCGAAACCGAAGCTGAATTTCGGGGATTATCCTATTTTCGACCAAAAACGAAAACGAAAATGTTCCCAAAAAAGTTTAACGCAATTAATATATACATAAATATACATAACTATTAATTAGTTATACTATTTATTAAATATGCATAATTGTTAAGTGATTTTACGCATCTCTCTATTCTAAAAAAAGAAAAAAAAAAGTAACGCTATCATAACGCCGTTGACAATTTTTTGTGACCGGACCGGAGGTCTTTCTTCGTTAATATTAAGAGAATTGTTTTATTAAAAAAAAAAAAAAAAAAAAAAAAAAAAAAAAATGATAATTCGTGGTATTTTAGAGAAATTTTTTATACATTTCTTAACGCTGGTGCAGACAATTTTTAAATCGAATAACTATTTTAAGAGATATTTGATATTAAGCTGGTTAAATTTGTTCCATTAAAAAAATTTTATAGGAGCAAAAATTGTACGTCAGAATTTAATCATTTTTAGATCATTTTATACATTAGAAATTGCCGGTGTGCAAACTGCATTTATTTATTTATTTTTTTTTATTTGACTCATTTTTTGAGGATTTATTTCCATTTTAAATTCAAATTTTCAGCATTTTGAGAGATATTTTTTGCAAAATTTATGAATAAATTTATTTTAAATTGTTGCCAACTATTAAAATAGTTCAAGGAATAAAAGTTCCTTTACGTTAAAAATTTATTGATACGTGACTATTATAAATAGAAAAAAATTTCAGAATAAAATTAAGTGAATGTAACGTAAAAAAAGCAGGGAAATACTGAAAATTGCGGAATAACAACTATATTTGCACGTGAATTTAAAAAGAAAAAGAAAATTGTAAAGTAATAAATTCATTAATATGAGTTTAAAGTCTCAAAGGAAAAAAAAACTATATCAGATTTAAAAAACAAATAAGACAGTGCAAATAATAATATTCCCTTTCTAATGATAAAAATATTTTCGCTTTAATGTTACAAAAGGAAAAAAGTTTGATGAAAATTACATCAGATTTAAAACATCACATTTAAGAATCACTTATTTAAAACCATTACCTAATAGTATTGTTAAAAAAAATACCGGGAAGCTAAGACACTGTTGACTTTTATATTAGCTGTTCATTTTATATTAGCTGATTCTGAAATATTTAAATAATCATATTTAATTAAATGCGAAAGCACCTATCAACAGCATCTCATTCGACTTTAAAACCCTTCTGTAAGAAAGAAAAGAATGAATACCCATTTATAGGGCGATCGCCACTATTATTATTATTATCAGGCAGGACCGGGGTTGACGAGCGTAGCTCTTAGGGAGACAGAGCCCCCTAGTTTATTAAATATACATAATTATTAATTAAATATATGTGTGGTCCAAATTGGCTTTCAATAATCTTAGACTCAGAACTTTTTATTTTCATATGAAACAAAACATCATTAATTCTTCAATGACACAGAGAGATCTAATTATATTAATTTCAATTAATTAAAAATATTTCAAATTTAGGTATACGCACCTCGATTTATCTTTTATAATGTTGTTTTTTAAATGATCATCAGTTATATTAAAACTTTCTCAAAAAAGTAAATAAATACTTTGCGCTTTCAAACTACAAATTTTCTATTACTGTTAAGTCTGAAGCTTTTAATGAGTACGTGAAAAAGTCTAGTCAAACATGCAAAGCTTGCTTTACAATTTGTACACACGTCTTGAATCAGTCGTGACTGATAATTATAAACAATGTAGTTCATAGGAATAAATTGTCTCATTTGAGCCGATACAGTTAAATTCGATGAGGAATGTTGAAATTTTCCGAAGGAAGAAACGAATTTTCTGGAATATAGATAATTTCGATCGATTTTCATTCCGGCCAAATTTTCAGCAGCATTTTCACCGAAAATGAATTTTAGGTGAACTCAGATTTTGGACCGAAAACAAAAATGAAACCCAATTTTTGATCGATCCCTAGTTAAAATACCGTTTTTACTACCAGAACATAGACGTCAGATACAGATAATAAGCGTTTTTAAAAGTTGTCTCCATAGTTTTTTATTATATTAAAATAATAAAAATTTAATCAAATGAAAATCTCAAAGTTTAGAAGCATTTTTATGTGCCAAAAATTTGCGGTTACAATTACACAATTACGCGGATTATACAATAGTCTATAATCAGAATTAAAATATAGAAATAATTGTATGAAAAATGAACGAATTTATTCAATAATGTTTCACTGCGCTTGCTTGAATGCAATCAAAATATAAAGTGCATAAAGGTTAGCTAGAGGTGAAGAGCAACTTTTACGAAAATCTCAAAAATATATCTGAAAATTCTGAAAATCTTCGTCGATAGAATAAGCTCGAAATTGGTTGTTCCCAAAAGGAAACAAAAGTATAAGGAGCCTCCAAATTTAGTAGTAGAAATATAGTAGTTTGTGCAATATCTTGTTTTCTAGATTGACACAAATCAATGAATATATATATATGGATATAACCCCTCCTCTTTTTGCTTCATTTTAAGAACAACAGATTTTGAGCTTATTTTATCGACGAAAATTTTCAGAATTTTCAAGCTATGTTTGAGACTTTCTCAAAAGTTGCTCTATACATTTAGTTAACATATTATGCACATTATACTTTGATTGCATTCGCGCATGCGGAGTAAAACATTATTTAGTAAGCATGTTAATTTTTCATACAATTTTTATTATTTTTTAATTTTGATAACAGGATCTTGTGTACAATGTTATTTGTCATATTTTCTGAAAAAAAAAATTAAGAAATTTGTTAATTATAAACAAACAAACAAAAAAAAAAATCTTGGCAAAATTTAGGACTGATTTTATGAAAACTTTAATTTCTCTACGAGCACATGCTATTCTCACAAAAATGACCACAGTTTATTGCAACAATCAACTTAATCATAATTTACAGTTTGAACACTTTTGCTATATTAGTTTTGACAGGGTTATTTTTAAAAATATTCATTCTTTTTCAATCTGTTGATGGTCCCTTATGGAATTCGGGGGGGGGGGGGGATCTTCGGGTAAATATATGACCTGTTCTATTTTTACACATCTGGAGTTTTGGGATAATTTATCATGTATTTTTCTAAATACTTAACAAAATGTCTGAAATCGCAAGAGACCGGTCAACTTTGGTCATACAGTGTATATCAAAGTAAATACTGAATCTAAAGTTTTATTGAATTCCATTAAATAGTTCTTATGAAAGAGCTATGCTTAAATTGTGAAAAACGAAACTTAGTTGCGCCACCTGTTTCGCGATTTACACCAAAATCTAATCAGCATCAATTTATGTCAAGATCTAACTGAAGGTCTACTAAATGGAAGTTCTATAGTGTGGCGCAAAAGTTTATGCACAAGCTAAATGTTTTAATAAAATGTAATATAGAACCAGAATGCTTTGAAATTTTTTCTGTACCTTAACAATTAGATTACGAATTCATGTTTTGAATTCGAAAACAATTCATTGTAAGGAAAATAGTAAATTATAAAAATTTCAAAACTGTGATGTCGCAAAAGTTTATGCGCAACTACAAAATATTTACATTTCATAAAGCACAAAAATCTTTTAGTTGTTTATGGTGTTTCCATTTGCATCTGATGAGGTCGAATACATGATTTTCCATTGATAACATGAGAGTATGGAAGGTTTTGAGAGCAAGTTTGTACCAGGCACTTTCCAGTGCTGATTTGAGCTTTTGCGCAGAGTAATACCGCTTCCCATTCTTGTAGATAGAGGATTCTTCAGATGTTTTCTGTTGAATTGGATCGAGACTGAGTGCTGACCTATTCATCACATTGACATTCTGAGATCTAAGACATTCTTTTGTGCAATGGGAAATGAGTATCGATTCTTTGCCTTGCTGAAAATCCAATTTAGACCACCTAGGCTTCACCAAACTACAGTGTCTAGAGGTATATAGTGTGGAAATCGCATATATTTATAATGCTTTAGAATGTATCCAAAATATTACATTATTTTAGATGGCGGTGCCATCGAGCTTATTGCTTAACAATGTAAGTACTTTGAGGGGCATCCGAGTTGACATCAACTTTACACCCAGTCTATTGATGAATGTCTTTTAATTAAAGAGCCATTGGGAAGTACTGTACAAATCTAACTGTAGTACTAAAGATACATGACAAGGTATTTATCAGAGAAAGTTTAAAATAATTACACAAAATAAAAATACCTTTAGAAAAAGGCGATATCAAGAAAAAGGTTTGAAAGATGTAAAAATAAGCGTTAATTACAGCATCTAACACTATGTGGTGTGAAATGACATAAAAATATATCTCTGAATGAATGTAATGAATTTAAAATAATTTTCGTTCATTCCTAATGTATCAAATATTACAACATAAATCTTTTTACTTCCTCGTTTCGCAAAATGTATCTTTCAAAAATAAGTTTCTCTTACTTTAAATTGTATCATAGATATCTAGAAACACACACGATTTCTATTCATTCGGCGCAATAAACTCGATCATAGGACCCTCTGGTGAAAATGCAATTTTTGGGGTAAGGCTTCACCTGTTGTGTTCCACACGATATACTTCTAGACACTGAAACCAAACGGTTACAAATGTTTACTAAGAATTTCCTGATACTTTTGTGAATTTTATCTGTCTTGTAGGAAGCAAGGAGACCTTTATCCATTGTAGCCAAAACTCTTTATACCATAAGCGAACCACCACATTGTTTTCCACTGAATATGTTCTTTGGAACTTTTTTCAAGGCACATCAGTTGAATGAGAAGCCATCTGAACCATCCAAATTTCAATTTTGTTTTATCAGAAAAAAAAAAAAAACACCAAACCATTTGTCACGATAATATGCTGTTTGCCCATTGAAGTCTAGCTTGTTTGTGATGCTATTTCAGAAAAGGCTGACGAACTAATTATTGTTTTTTGATTAATCCTGATTTGATTATTCTTCTGAGTATGTTATCACGTGATATTTTGATATACCTGCATTTTGACATAACTCGCACAGCGATCGCTACACTTTATGCTCTAGGAAAAAAGTCTTGCCGATCCTCCACCTATCATGTTTAAAGAAATATTTGCATAAAAGCTCATTTGTGCTTAAACTTTTGCGACATCCCAAAAATTATTCTTATAATTTCTGATTTTCGTAACGATAATTTTTTCCCAAGCTTGAAATACATGTTTATGGTCATAGAATTCACCTACAATGGATATTTGAAAGCCTTTCGTTGAATAGTTTTATTTTTATTAAAATGTTTGTGTTGTGCTAAACTTTCGATCCGCACTGTATCAATTTATATAAAATCTAAAGTTTTATTAAATTCCGTGCAATCACGTTGCAGGATGGGTGACATCCGGAGCATATGTAAATGGTGTACCCCTCCCCCCCACCAGCATGATGTCATCCTCCCTAATCCGTCATGTTTTTTCAATCACAATTCTACGTTATTAAAACAAATGACCATATCATTCCTTATATCCTTATTTATCTTTCGTCCTGCATAAAATAGGCAAAAATATATATATATATATATATATATACGCACAAGAGCGATTTATCACTCATCCCATAAGGAATGTCTATATGTAGAAGAAAAGTCTTCCTTTTAAAGTTTGCTTTTTGCTTGCTAACCACTCGATTGATAGGTTGGTTTTTTTTCCTGGTGTATTATCTTATTAAAACACCACATTCTGTTTAAAATTTTAAATTCTCAAAGAAAAGAAAATTAACTCTGATGCGTCGTGCGCTAGAAATTTCATTTTATTCCAGATTTTTTTTTTTCAAAATCTTATAATATTACGCGGTTTTATAATATTATTTGCAAATAAAGATTAGGTATCACCTCTTAGGGGGTGAACCTGGAGCGTTCCGCCCTCAGCTAGCTACGCCACTGATTCCGTGTTTTAATTCTTGAGATAGATCGCCCACAAAATTTGTATCACTAAGAAACGGACAGATTCACAAACAGAAATTTACTATAAACCAGTCAAATCATATTCAGGACCTTTTAAAACGTATAAATCCATCGAAAACCGAAGTCTAGTTTTTTTCAGGAATACAATCTTTGTAAGGATTTTTAAAAAAAGTCGTAATTTTTAAGATGAACATTAAATGTTATAAAAGTGTTTTTAAAAAAATATATCTATACTTATTAGATGTCTGTGTTCGTTAGTTGACTAAATCAGCAATTACACCACTTACATACTTTAATATTTTTACCTGAATCTTACAGATTGATGAAGAATGACACGAGTAAAAAAATACGTAGAGACCAAAAGGCACCACAACACTAGTTAGGGGTTAATCACCTTCCAACTATTGATTTCTAAATCTTTAAACGAGAACTTAAATAATAAATGTTAAAACTGTTATGATTACGTGAACTGACGAACGAAAAAGGCTGCAGGACTGCTATAAATACAGTTAGTTTTGGATCATTTGAAGAAAAAGAAATTAGATCATGTCGACCATTTACTTCTATTTTTGCTGTAATTCGAATATATATCAGGTTATCGATCGTTAATTAAATCCTTTTCAATTTATTTTTCATTTATTTATTTATTTATTATTTTTATTTTTATTTTATTTATTTATTTATTTTTTTTTTTCAACTTAATATTTAAAAAGAAAGAAAAGGAAACAATCCATGCATTCTGTATACACTATGAAACACTTTCCAACGGTTCTAGAATATAATAACAAAACTTCACTCGAATTGAATATTTCCAACTGAGCAAGAAAATGCCCAATCCAGCAATCGAACCCAAATCCTTGGCTACAAGATCAGTGCTCTACCGTTTAAGCTAACTAGGCCGACAATCAGCGACCCTATTTCTCTCAGTTAATCTTATTGGTAAGAGGCTATACTTATATAACTTCATTAACATTTTGCCAATTTTGGACACCCTGCTCCCTTACCCTCCCTTACGATATCATACGATACGTTATCTATCATTCGTCAAACTCCCCGCGCCCCATCCCGTACCAATCATATCGTTATCAATGTCTAATGAAAATTTTAATTTTTACATTTTTTTTCTTTTTATACGTTTGCAATGATATACACATACGATTATACATTTGTTTGTCTCACATTTTACGGATTCACAAGAAGTAAATAAAATGTAAATACAGGAAACAAGTTACATCAATTAACATAAGTGTTAGTTGCTACTCAAAGTATTAAAATGGAATGAATGCTACTCAAAGTATTAAAATGGAATGAATGAAAAAAGATAAGCAAACCTCGTTGTTCTCTCAATTCTGGAATCGGAAAATCTATCTACAATTACCACTATTTTAAAGAAATTTCCTATAAATTTTTTTTTAATTAAAATGTAGGGTATTAAAAAAAAAAAAAAAAAAAAAAAAAAAAAAAAAAAAAAAAAAAAACAGCTAGTGCAAGCACATCTGCAAATGAATAGTTTCCAGTTTAAAAAAAAAATTACCAAAATTGGTTCTGTAGAAAAGTTAGGACAGATGACTAAAAAACGACCTTGAATGTAGAGGTTATATAAAATTATAAAAAGTTAAATTAAGCAAATTTTGTTATTTTTATAAAATTGTAGTCGAGTGTGTCTTAAAAGAACAGCAATAAAATTGTGTTAGTCAAGAGAATTTTGGATAAAAACTTGGGAAACCTGATATTATTGTAAACCTCAAATTATTGCCAAGATCTTCATCGTTTGCTTGTGTAACTCGAAGAAGCGAATTCAACCAGGCAAGAACCATTAGGTTCTTTAATATTTATTACTACTTTTGGACAAAAATTCCCGATTTAACTATGCATAATGTAATGTCACCGCTCTTCTATAAAAACATTCTAAAATTTTATAAAAGAATGCGCTTTATCAGTCTGTGATTTCGATTACGTTGTTTTAAAAGCGGCATGCGAATAATTTCAAAGACGCTAGAGTAAAATAACGCACTTTTACAAAGCATTTTTCAGATTTAAGAATTAAAAACATGCATTTTTAAAAACAAAATGACGTTATTTGTATCTGCTAATCATTCATTTGTATTTATTTCAAAATTCGGAAATGATTACATAGATAAAGATTATTGCATTCTTTCAGATTTCTGATACGAAATGCGTAAATGCGGAAGAAAGTCACACAAATATTATTTAACACTAGAACGCCCGGAAGGAGTCGATTCGACTCTGACCATGTGATTCAATTTCAATTCGAGACAGAAATCTTCACTTGAAATAAGTTAAATTTGAATCGCGTAGATTTATGTTAGTTAAATTAACTAAATAATTTTGAAAAAGAATTCGGGTGTGAAATATTATTATCAAACTTGCATAAAATTTCCGAGCGTTCTAAGTGTTAAAATATATCTTTGTAAAGAGAAAGTGCTGTATCGTTTGTAAAGTAAGTTTTCAATAAAATAAAATTAAAAAAAAAACTATTTAATTGATAAATAAAAATGGAATAAAACCAAAATTCATCTGATTTTATAAAAGATGATATTCTCGATATAGTACGTATTTTAATGTCATTTTTTTCGTCAATTTTATGAGAAAATGGCGTATTTATGTTGCCACAATTACAAAATTAGCATTAAAAATTATAAAAATAAATTAATATCTCAAAAATAAATTTAAATATATCTTTAAATTAAATTGCATTTAAATGTACACTTTTTTCTCTTTACGACGGTGTTAAAATTGAAAATGTGCGATGTTTAGAAATATAAAATTTGCAGTAGCGACAATTGCAAACCAAAATTGCATATGAAAATGTTGCCATTCGCAAAATGACGTATGTGTTACGTACAGATATATTTGGCCTTTATAATATAGAAGATATACAGATATATAATCTTATTTTTTAAAACACTGTTAATTAAAAAAATATATAGTAACAGACTTTCATGTATTTTATTCACACTGAAAATTTAAGCCTCGTGCTAAACTTATTAAAAAATTCCAACAAACCGATTATTAAATTAACTTTTTTTTTTTTTTAAATCCCCAAAAATATTAAGTACATTTTTTTTATTTATTTCAGGTGACACTGTACTGGATTCTGAAGTGCAAAACAATAAGTAAAGTGCTAACAATGCAGAAACGAATAAAAAATAAAAGCAAAAATATAATAAATGAAAGGTGAATAATGAAAAGTAAATAACATGGTGAAAAACAAGTATTAAGAGATTTTGCTATTACTTAAAATAATGAGATGGAGCAGAATTAATTAGTTTTATCTCAATAGAAAAAAAACGCGATTTTGTTCGCTAATTAAGTTAATCACGTAGCCGAAATAGGAGAAAAAACTGCTCAGGTGTATTTTAAGGCTTCCTTTACCGTTTCCCATTACCTAGGGTTTTTTTTTTTTTTTTTTTTTTTTTTTTTTTTATTCCTTGTTAATCAGTTTTTAGATTTTCAGATTTTTTTTTCTTTTTACGTTTTGTCCTTTTGCATTTGAATTACAAGAGTGATAGTATCTTTGTTTATCCTCCCCCTTTTTAATATAGTATAGAACGCCGATTATATGGACCCGATCATGACCAAGATCGATTCGGTTAATGAAAAACCCGGATAACTGGATAACTTAAACAGGTGTGGGAATTTTTTTAGGCAATTCTCATTTACACTGTTTCCAGGCTTAACATTGGCAATTGTAGTTATGCATATTTTAGCATAACTTTTTTTTTTTACAAATTTGCTACAAAGTTATACATAGAAATACGCATTCAAATAATTACAGATATATATACATAGCGGAGAGGGGGGGGGGGGGGCACCTTTAAGCACTCTAAATATTTTCCTTCAAATAAATTATTTTTTAAAAATATAAATGGCAGTACATTACTACTCTACTTCAATGCAATAAGTATACAAAACTGCACATTTTGTATGCACAATACTGTCTAAGCTAGGTATAAAATTTTCTCCTTCTTGAATATGAGCTTAAGAAAATAAAGTCGTAAGAAATTTGTTAACAATTTTGTATCCCTAAAATTTTAAATTATTGTTTAATACTTAAATAAAGATGTTAGCTTTAGTTTATAAGCTTTGTTTTATTTAAATTCTTCAGCTGAATTGGGCAAACAAACAACTGTAGTGTTGAATTCCATGTGATGGGGCATCATTGTACATTTAAAACTATGAAGTAAAGTGTTGTGGATGTATCTAAATATTGTTATATTTTGAATCTTTTTATGAGAAAAAAGATTAATTAAGAATGTCAAAGAACATGGACTTATATTCTTAACAATCTCCCCTTACTTGCACACATAGATTACAATCTCTGGAGGCACCAGTGATGGGAAATTTCAAATCTAAATTGGTGATGGCATTCATTTATTAGATAATTGCAAATCCCGGATACACGATAATGATTCATGATTTAGAAAGTTTAAAGCCTATACTCTTTCATTTACTCTTTCTCAAACATTATTTCTGGTTTTCGTAACGGATAAAAGGAAATTTTATGTAAGGTTTCTTCATAAAAAAAGTGAATGAAATTTTTTTAATTTTTCAGAAACATCAGATATTACATTGGTGTATTTCAAGGGTATTGTAAATATTTTTTCACAACCAAACATAACTGGAGGGACATTTGCTGTTTTAACAATGAGTTTTGACATTAACTTTGATGGATTTAAGTTTGGTTAAATAATTAAAAAAAAATAGCAATTTTAATAAAATGTAGTTATTTAATTTTATTCAAATTACTTTATATTTCTGAAACATATTTAGCTTTTTAAATAAACTTTTATATTTTCATATTTTTTTACTTGTTTTAAGGTAATTACAAATTACTTGTTCAAAGGTAGCCCTTAAATAGAACAGGTTTGAACAGAAATCTTTCAGCTTTCAAAATTCGCACAACTTGTTGAATTTACCTTGGAAACTTCTAATTTCTGGTTTACATGATGAAAAAATGCATTGAATTTATTATGTAATATTTAAAAATCAACAAATATAATCAAATAAGAAATACATTGATTTTCTAAGAAAGTGTTCAAACGTGCCCTCCTCTCCCCTACACTCTAAGAACAAGCACAATAGGAGAATTTCTCTTTCCGAGGACACCAAGAGATAAAAGAAGATAAAAGAGAAACTGAAGATAAAGAGTGATTTTCCTGGGAGGGAAAAATAATAAATGAATACATGGGATTCTCTCGCATTAGTAGTTAAACTTCTTGGGTTCTATTAACAGTTGATTTTATACATTGTTCTCTTTACTTTTGTTGCTGATTTTATTATTTCAGAATTACAAAATGGTTATATGGTGGTTAACTTCCGTGACACCTAGCCGAGTTTATCCTACTGTGCAAAAGTGCCAACTTTTCAAAAATATTGGGAGGGCCAGGCCCTGATTACCGTGTAGGCACGAGAAGCACGTTTTTTACTTAGAAAAATTTGAAGGGGTCGAAAATTGAAAATACAAGGGACGCCAAATTTTATATTTAGTTAATTCCATTCCAAAATTCCAATTTCTTTTCAATTTAACTTATGTCTAAATATACATATATTAAAATGCTTCATAAAAATACCTTCCATAACAAATTAATTTTACATTTTTGATTTAAAACACATGAGCATAATCTTTCACAATATTTTACATATTGAATTTGAATATTAGTGAATTTGACTTGCATGCATAACATATAATTTTAATAATTTAAACTTTTTCTATAGTTAAAAGAACTATTTAGCTATAGATATTTTATGTTGGTGCACACTTTTTAGCCTGTATTTTTATACTAAAAGTTTTACATATCTTTTTCTGTCACAATGTGAATTCAATTGATCCACTATTTGGAGTAATATTTATAGAAATGGTGAGTTCCGAGATATGCTAAATTTAGAAAACCTCGAAATTGCATTGTGCTTTTCATAACTTTAAAGCTTAATCAGACCCTGGGGTGGGCTTAAAAGTTTTTGAGTAAAATAACACATGTAATGTTTTTTACTAAGTGTGCATGTGTGTGGAGAAAGAAGGGGGAGGGAGCGAATGACTAAAATGATAAATTAAAATTAATTTTTTTAAACAAATTTTTAAGTTATTATATTTTAATTATAATTTTATGAATACTTTTTAAAATTATATTCTTATAAATTTTTCCTTATAAGTATATCAATATTTATTATAAATAACATTCAATTGCTAACTATTTAACTTGAAAAAAACTAAACGTGAAGAAAAAACATACATTTTAATCACCCAAGGGCTTTAATAGTTCAAGACATCAAAACAGATAGCGAAGTATACAACAAATTTGTTTTCGTGAGAAATTCAATTGTACATCCGCTGAATAAGGGATTTCCAATGCTGCTGTAAATCTAAATAATGTCTTCTACTATTTTTCCAACAAAACTATTTTAAGAAAGTTAGTAAAATAAAACTTCATTTCAGCAATTAAATAATTGTAAAAGAATGCTAATTAAACAACTGAAATTCAATGGCAGGAAAGATCATATTATTAGGCGGGTTTATGCCCCATGGGCCCATATAAGTTGGCGCCATTGCTACTTAGCCTTAAAAAGTTTCACTTGAAATATTTCGGAGAATTTCGGGGGAAAATGTGTGATCATTGACTAATCCGGTTAATTAAACAATCCAGTTTATCGACGTCCGGTTAATCAGGGCTATACTATACATTTAAAACCAGGTAAGGCTCGGGGCTACATTGGAACAGCACATTCAGCGCAGTTCCAGTACTCATTAAACTAGGAACCTCAAGTTAAATGTGCAGGTTAAGAGGCTACTTCACTCAAATGAAAAGACCCGTTCGCTAATGCTAATCCCATGAAAGAAATTTATAAAGACATCTCGGTTGCAGTTTAATATTTTTAAAGGATTCTTTTCGCATTGGATAGCTGAGACCGATCTGTATGCAGACTGTTTTTTATCCTTTTTGATTTTGTTGACAGATATTTTTTAGAAAAATGCTTTCATTTTTGGGAACCGGTTTGAAAAGCGAAAGCACCCTCATCAAAAATATCTGCAACCCAAATTGAAAAGTTAAAAACGGCCTGGATCGAGATAGATCTCAGCTATCCAGTGTAAAAAGAATCATTTAAAAATATTAAAATGCAACCGAATTATCTTTATAAATTTCTACCATAGGATTAGCATTAGCGAACGGGTCTTTTCATTTGACTAAAGTAGCCCCTTAAGTTTTAAAAAACTGCTCGATAGTTATATAATTTGCGACTGTATGGCGGCAGTGTTAAATTCAGATTTTTTTTTTTTTTTTTTTTTTTTCATCCGAAGCAGGGCTGCCACAGGCGACCATTTTTATATTCCGTTCGCACCAGTATTTTTCTAAATTTTGAAAAATATTTTTCTTGCAGATATTAGTCAAAGAGTCTGTTAAGGATTTCAGTTTAAAGAAAGTGGTGCCAGTTAGAATTAAAAAATAGTTGCCTGTGGCAGCTTTGCGAAGGGATTTCGCTTTTTGACCATTGAAAGCGAAAAATTACATATTCTCTGGGGAGGACAATGCTTTGTGGAGGGGGATTGTTCAGTGTTGAATTCAGGGGATGACCCAGGGGAAACATTCCCCTCGGAAAATTTGAGATTTTGTGTTTTTAATGGTAAAAAACTGTAATTTCCTCCCCGGTACTCTATTGTGTCCCCCTGGAGCCACAAAAGTCTCTCCCGAAGAAAAATGTCTGAATTCAACACTGGGATTGTTCTTCCCGGTCGACCAAATACCACGTAGTATTCTTGTCAATAAGTGCCTTAGAAGACACGCTAAATCTGTGGGTTGTCCAAAAATCCTTACTCATAAAGAAGAGCAGCTATTCTGCGATGATTCCAAGACCTTAGGAGTCGTGTCTGACTTTTGGTTTCTCTTAACCAAGCACGATGTCAATAATAATAAATTATTAAAATTAAATTATTATAATAATTAATAATAATAATTATAGATAATAATAATAATAATATATGATTAATAATAATAATAATAGATAATAATTAAAAAATATCTTAAATTGAAGAGAGACAATATCCTTATATTGACCGACAACACTCCGTGTGATGATATAATTAATGCCCAGAGAGAAAAAGAAAAGAAAATCACATTTTTCGCAATAATTCTTAAATTTTAATCGTTAAAATATCCCTAGGTGATCCATTTGGTGTATTTTTTATTTTACATCGATATCGGAACTCAAATCACCTACTTCGGGCATTTATAGCATATTTGTAATTTCGTATCAAAATTACCCCAAACCCGAGGTAACTTTGTTACCGCTTTTCTAATTTCTTTATCCTTACAATACTTCTCGTATGTATATGAATCCGCTTTGATGTTGAAGGGAATCGTTAGGTCGATACGCCTATATTTTTTTGAGACCCAAATTCGAAGAATTTAAAAAAAAAAAAAAAAAAAAAAAAAAAAAAAAATGTGTACAAAAATCTGAAAATCTGTCTGAAATCTGACAAAGAAACGGTTTACGGTATTTTAGAAATAAAAATTTAGTAAATAGCAATAGATTTTTAAAACAAATTGCGATACAGTTTTTAAATGAATTTAACTTAAAAGTTCTTTTTTTTTTTTTTTTTTTTTTTTTCTATACGACGGTATAAAAATTTAAAATGCGCGATGTTTAGAAATTAAAACAAAAATTGCAGTAAAAATTAAATTTAATCGTTTGGTTTTACCACCATCAAAATGACGTCTACGTTGCGCATGGATACGTTTGTGCTTTATAATGTAGATAGTAGATGATTATGAAATTTAACGTAATAATCTAATTTTTAAAATATTGTTAATTGAAAACAAGTCGGAAATTGGGTTTCCAGGGAAAATTAACCAGGAAAAAAAAAATGTAATTTAAGAAATTACAGCGACTTATTTGGAAAGTGATATTTTCAAAGAAATTCTATAGTTAAATTAATAATAATAATGGACATCATTTTAAGAATGATTGTAACGAGTCATATATTACGTACGCTGTGCATTAACCATTAATATTCCTAGACTAATGATTAAAAAAAAAAAAAAAAAAAAAAAAAAAAAAAAAAGAACAATAATTTATAGATACACAACTTTAACTGTTTAAAATGTGCATTTTTATTTGATGGAGTTAATCAGACTGACTTCTGAACGCCTCCTATTACATACGACATGGAATTTTTTAAAGTGCTATTACACGTCTCGTGCTGCAGACGTCAAATTGCAGGCGTCTCCATGTTATCCTATGGGACCAGAGGAGTCACTTGGTAGCGCGCGATTCTCTTTTGTCGGAGCGTCTTTGACGCCTGGAACGAAGCGAGTCGCCAGTAAGAGCCAATCAAATGCTTGGAAATCCAAATGATGGTAATCTCGGATAGCCAATGAAATGCTAAGAACACGAAAAAACGCAGGCGATTTTTGTCACTTGCAATTTTTACGTGTAATAGCACCTTTAATATTCCTGGACCCATCACAAACAAATTTTAAATGAAATTTCAGTTTTACAATTTTCGGAACTGCAAATTTTTAAGCTTCTTAACATCACAGATTTTAAATTTTTACACCGTTACGTAGAGAAAAAAAATGCACTTTTTAATTAAATTTGTTTGAAATCTCTATCACAGTTTGTTTTTAAATTATTAATTTTTTAAAAGTTTTTATTCCCTTTTTTGTCATTGTGACAACAGAAGTATTCCGTTTTTGGACATTAAACTTGGACCAATTAGAAAACGAATAAAATAAAATAAGTTGCGGAATTCAATCAATCAATAGTTTCAAATAACTTCAAAATTCTTGGTTATTTACCGAGGACAGCAACTATTTTCCAAATAGTTAAAAAATAATTACATATTTTTTTAAAAACTTAATAAAAGGGCAAATTACATTCCCTGTCTTCCCCCTCGCAAAGTCAATAAAACTACTACCCCGTTGTTGGTTCAGGAACTGAAGTATCCTAGATTGGGTGCAGGCCCTGACTATCGCATGGGCATCCGGGGCCCGTGCGGTGGGAACAAAATTTCTGAGGGTATGGAAATTTATCATAATTTCATCTAAGGGCATGTTCAGCGCAACACCGAAGTAACCAGTGTTACCGACCGATTGTACGGCAGTACGAAAACGAATTGTTGTACCAATGAAAACTGTCCTGTTGAATTGCAGCTGACGTCACACTTCGCCTTGATTTTCATTTCGTACTTCTCTCAATCGGTCGTAACATTGGTTATTTCGGTAAGTGAGTGTGATATTTGAGGAAATAATAGGGTCAATCCATTTCAAGTGGTCCAGAAAATATTTTTTTGGTCGCTCGACCATTTTTAAAAAATCTGAAATTTTTTGTACAACAACCCTAACATAACGGAATTTTAAAATGACCGTTATTTTAATTTTACTATTTTTTGTTTGTGCATGGCGGCCATCTTTGTTTCATCGTGTTCAGCGATTTTCTCAGATACTAGGATACACAAAATTGTAAATATCTCGTCTTTTATTTTCCCAATTGAAATGGGATTTGCAGCATTTTGTTCAGAATAAAATAGGCTAAATTTACAGTGGTAGAAAAATTTTGAAAAATAAATTTTTACAGGTGAAATTTTAGCACAAAATTTAAGATTTTTTCCAAAATCTATCCGTTTGCAAGAGGAAATTTTTCATGCAAGGGAAACTGTCAACCTTACACAATTTTTTCTACAAATAGATCAAAAGTGTGTGTACTCATACACCAAGTCCCAGATCTGACAGTTGATTTCTGTTTGCGAAAAAAATTCCGAAATTCGTCAAAAATTTCAAAAATCGCACTTTTTAGGCTTTGATATCTCTGGTGGGGCACGAGATAAAAATCTGAAATTCTGGCCTTTGATATTGTGTAGTAGTGTTATGTACAAAAAAATTCAAGAGTGAGATTTGACTACAAGCTGAGATATGATATGGACAATAAGTGAAAACAATACTGCCAAACTATTGTAACCTACTATGTAATTGTTCAACAAGACTCTCAACCTTACACAATTTTTTCTACAAATAGGTCAAAAATGTGTGTACTCATACACCAAGTCCCAGATCTGGGAGCTGATTTCTCTTTGTGAAAAAAATTCCGAAATTCGTCGAAAATTTCAAAAATCGCACTTTTTAGGCTTTGATATCTCTAGTGGAGCACAAGATAAAAATCTGGAATTCTGGCTTTTGATAGTATTTTATGGTAGTGTAATGTACAAAAAATTTCAAGAAGGAGATTTGACAATAAGCTGAGAAACGGTGATTAAAAAAATGTTAAGAAATGCTATTACGAGTACATTACGAGAAATGAGATTAATCTCTTGTATTACAATATTTACACAGAAAATATCGTTTGTTGAAAAATGTTAAATAATAAACATTTAATTTACAAAGATATTATATATGCTTAACAAAGAGCTTAACATTATTTACGAGAGATGTTATGAGTTCGATCAGTTACTGTTGTCAGTCCATTAGGCTGTTCTTTCTCAAAATTTTATTTAAAGCCACCCAAGTCTTGTCATACCTTGTTAACTTGAATGAAATTCTCTAGGTTTAATAATTGAAACCATGTCAACTCGATCAGTTGCAACCCATTGTCTGTAATTTACTTTTCCGGAAATGTGTTCCGAGTAAAATTGTTGCAATAGCATTTCTAGTAGGTTTGTTCATCTGGACAAATAGTGTATTGGCTTAGCATACATTCTGAATTGTTTAAATCACACAGAAGCATTTGAAGAAGATATTTGTAATTAACATTTAATTTTGTACCATAAAAATTTGATTTAAAATTTTGGAGATATGATCTATTACACAGTAGGTTACAATAGTTTGGCAGTATTGTTTTCACATATTGTCCATGTCATATCTCAGCTTGTAATCAAACCTCCTTCTTGAAATTTTTTGTACATAATACTACTACATAATACTATCAAAGGCCAGAATTTCAGATTTTTATCTCGTGCTCCACCAGAGATATCAAAGCCTAAAAAGTGCGATTTTTGAAATTTTCGACGAATTTCGGAATTTTTTTCGCAAAAAGAAATGAGCTCCCAGATCTGAGACTTGGTGTATGAGTACACGCACTTTTGATCTATTTGTAGAAAAAATTGTGTAAGGTTGACAGTCTTGTTGAACAATTACATAGTAGGTTACAATAGTTTGGCAGTATTGTTTTCAAGTATATTGTCAATGTCATATCTCAGCTTGTAGTCAAATCTCCTTCTTGAATTTTTTGTACATAACACCACTACACAATACTACCAAAGGCCAGAATTTCAGATTTTTATCTCGTGCCCCACCAGAGATATCAAAGCCTAAAAAGTGCAATTTTTGAAATGTTTGACGAATTTCGGAATTTTTTTCGCAAATAGAAATCAACTGTCAGATCTGGGACTTGATGTATGAGTACACACACTTTTGACCTATTTGTAGAAAAAATTGTGTAGGGTTGACAGCTTCCCTTGCATGAAAAATTTCCTCTTGCAAACGGATAGATTTTGGAAAAAATCTTAAATTTTGTGCTAAAATTTCACCTGTAAAAATTTATTTTTCAAAATTTTTCTACCTCTGTAAATTTAGCCTATTTCATTCTGAACAAAATGCTGCAATCCCCATTTCAATTGGGAAAATAAAAGACGAGATATTTACAATTTTGTGTATCCTAGTATCTGAGAAAATCGCTGAACACGATGAAACAAAGATGGCCGCCATGTACAAACAAAAAATAGTAAAATTAAAATAACGGTCATTTTGAACTTCCATCATGTTAGGGTTGTTGTACAAAAAATTTCAGATTTTTTAAAAATAGTCGAGCGACCAAAAAAATATTTTCTGGACCACTTGAAATGGATTGACCCAATATGATAAAATGAAAAAAATAGTTCTCAATATATGGTTAAAAGCACATTTCAAAAAACAACAGAAGAATTAATCATTTTATTTTTATTCTGGGACTGTTTTTCAGTTTTCCGGAACACATATTTTTTGGGTTAACACTTTTCGAATAGATGTTTTAATACGTAAATAAATAAAAATAAATAAATAATTAAAAATTAAAAAAAAATAGTATTTATAATAAATTAACTAATCAAAGGGTCACTAAAAATTGAAAGGGCATAAAAAATTGATAGTCGGGTCCTGACTGAGTGCAATTCAATGGAAAATGATCGAGCATTAAGACCCGTTTCCTGGGAAACTACTCGAGCGAAATGTATGTGTATCAATTGAAATTTATTTAAAAAGTTCACATATTTGTAACGATACACTATCATTTCGCATCCCAAATATATGGATTGAATGGTTAGACAATTTAAACGGTAATTATTTAACTAGACCAAGGACAATATCAAATTAAAAAGCGCGTGATACATTTAATTTATTTATTTTCAATATTTCTTTATTCCGATTTTCACGTTCATTGTATTTGTAATTTTTATTTTTCTATTTACATTCTGAGGATGACTCTATTAATAGTGAGTTGTAACATGTAAATAAAAATGTTTTAATATATTTTAAATGTTTTTGTTAATATACAACGTCTTAGAAGGAAAATGTTTTTTATAATATAAATTATTATTTTTATGTAGAATATGTATTATTAGTATTACGATATACTCGAGCGATTTTGATGAAATTTGGAATCCACATTCACTGGATAAGGCTCAAGACTAATGAGAGACAGTTTTTTTTCTGCGCCTAAAACTTTTTTTTTTTTTTAACCAATATCAATTTTTTAAATATATTCAATTAAAAAAAAAAAAAAAAAAAAAAAAAAAAAAAAAAAAAAAAACTAATTATTTCTTTCAAAAAAAGAAAAAAAAAAAGAGATCTAATGTTTATATTCTGCCACTAAATCATCTTTTATCGAAACCGCTCAGAATTTTTAGTTGAAAAGCGCAATTTTTCGAAGAGCTAAAAAACAGTCACTTCTAACTTGTGTGAAATTCTTGCATAGTTTTATCAAACACATTAATTAAAGTATACTAAAACACTTACATAAAATTTAGCTACATATAATAAATTAATATAAAATTTTATAGTTTTATGGCGTTGATCCGGTCGTGTCTCACCAATCGAAGTCTGTGGATCCAACTATAAAATAATTCTCGAGTTGCGCTACTAAATTCCGCCAATATTTCGCCAAAGTTGGCATGCTTCAAATCCAAAACATTGACTTTCATTATGTAACCCTTATGGCGCTGTCAGATCGGCTTCTTATATTGATTTTTCAGATGTGATGCGGCGTGCCCAGAGAGTGGACTAAAACCCTTCAAAAATGTAATATTTTGGGATAATTTTAGGAGAAAAAATGCTCAATTTTGTTTATGTAACACCAAACAAAGGTTTGATTAAGATCTGGAGGTAATAATTTTTTTGTTACATTGTTATTATCATTATTTCCAATGCACGTTTGTTTTGTTTACTGATGCTATCTGTGAAATCGTCCATCATGATTACAACCAGTTATTTCTTTCATTATTTAATCAAAGCTATAATTTTGTGCCAAACTTTACACCAACTATCATTACTTTTCAGTTTCTTAGTTTCTAAATGCACTGGAATTATTTATATTTTATTAATTGCTATGTATATTTTATAATTATGTTACTTTTTTAATATAGTTTGTCTTGTCGTAATACGTATCTATCTTTTAAATTTACATTATTCGTTATCGGCAGTTAGGTACTTTTGTTATGAGGATTAAAATAAGTATGTTTTAAATTCACATATTTCTTTCTTAAAATTATTTGTAATTTTCGCATTGTTTACTTGTGAATTTAACAGAGAGAGTAACATAGAATTACTTTATTTCTTTGCTGTTTTATGTGAATAAAATGTTTTTACATTATAATTGAGCCCACATTTTTTTTTTCTTTTCTTGGGAGGGGGTAGGATGGTGTGTAAATAATTTTGTATAGAATACAAATATTTTACATGGTTTATTCTGTAACTTTTCTTTTCATGTTTACTTATTTATATATTTTTAATAAATAATTGCACCCCTATTTCTTCTTTGTTTGAATATTTGCTATACGATTTTGTCTATAAATGAATTAATTACATTATTATCTATTATGTTGTACATGAATTCTTGTATTCTCTAAATATTAATATTCTGTTGTTCTTTTCTCCTTACATTTTTATAAATTTATGATGGGTGATGTTTGCATTTTGTACAATTTATCATACATGTTTTTACAATACTATACTTCCTCATGTATCATTTTGATGGCTTATCACTTTTCTTTAAAAAATATTCTAAAACTTGTGATGTAATTAATTTCCTTGGGGGGGGGGGGAAGAAAAGATAAGGTTTAATAATTTTGTAAGAAAATTACATGTGTGAACTTTCTTTGTTTTATTATGAATATGATGGTAGTACTGTTTGTTTATTATCCTTTACAAATAATAATAATAATCAAACCATAATATATGTAATGTATCGATAAATACAGCAGAATAGAATTGGATTTTTCATCCTAATATTTCTAACCATTGAGCTTTAAATCAATTTTTTACATCAGTGGATGTATCAAATTAATCTAATGCTAGCAAAAGCCATGCTTTGTTTGGATTCGCAAAGTATTATGCTATCGGATAAATATTTGAAAGTAATAATATATTTTTTCGATTACTTTTGCATCTTACTTTTGCATTAAGCAAAAATGTAATTTAAAGTTTCGGGGCATTTTAATTTAAAAATGTATTTCAACCAAATAACTATGAATTTCCTTAGATTCACTGGAAAAAAATACGACTTCTTTGCTACATCGTCACTCCACCGCTTGTATAGGAAACGGTTACTTCAGGCTAACATGAAACATTCTCAGTGACCAAAAGAGTGATATTCTATAAAAGCGGGGGAGTGACGATGCAGCAAAATAGTCATATTTTTTACAGTGTTGTTTATTTATGATATAAGCCTGGTATAAATAAAAATATTTTCGAAGTAGAATTATACAAAATATTAATTAATTTTATTTGTTTACAATTCTTTTATTGCCACTCCACAAAAACATATAAATAAAAATATTTTCAAAGTAGAATTATACAAAATATTAATTAATTTTATTTGTTTACAATTCTTTTATTGCCAGTTCACAAAAACATATTATAATTCTTTTAAAATTCATAAATATCGTCTGCTTAAATGATTTCACAAAATAAGAATAAATTGTGTATTTGAATTCCTAACACAGAAAAATACTTTTATAATTGAATGTTAATAAGAGAATTTTCACAAATTTTAATTCATTAAAAATATGCTATAATTTTTCTAAAAAAAAGAATTTTATAAATTTTATAAAAGAAATCATGAAACTAAGTTAAAAGGAATGAGCATAGTTTGAAAATCTGAAAGCAGTTTTTGAGATATATTGTCAGAATAATGAAAATATATTTTATTTATTTATTTATTTAATGATGATTCTAGCTATAATCACTGACCCCATGATTTAAGTTTTTCTTCTGAAAACGTACATGTTTCACGTTTTATTTGATAAAATGCGTTCGTAATGGAAAAGCATGTAAAATAAATTAATTAAAATAATAATTCGTCGAAAAGTATTTCTATAAAAAAAATATTCTGCAAATCTACAGATCATAATTTATATTTGTGTTTAATTTCAAGTCAAAATACTGCACAGTTTTTTTGTAAAGTGTATGACAAAGTGTCATTTGAGTGGCCTAGTAGAGGATTCGCTTTGCTCATCCTAATAAATCAGTTTGACTGTTCCTAATTGTAACAAATAATTAAAATTATAACTGATTGAACACAGCTTTAATTTGTGTGCCTTCTCTTCTATCTGCTTGAACTTGAAAAAATGAATTTAAATTTAGTTGACCCACTCCATTTTCTATAGTTAAATACATATTAAGTGTGTCGGAGGGGGGGGGGGAGGAATTCTAACACATAGTTTTATACTTTGTAAACAAGGCAGCTGGAGGATGTATGACTTAAAAGCACATTTTAAATCTTGTGGGCATGTTTGTTTATTTCTGAATATTATTTTGATTTTTAAAGGCTTTTAAGTATTTAAAAGTTGAAAGAGTCCTTTCAAGACACAATATTGAGTCAGTTTTTTGACTATGAAAAGTAATTTTTGGTACTTCCATCAACCAGTTTTGTCAAGTTATACATATCACCAAACTATTCACTAAATTATACAAATTGATATAATTTTTATTTTAAATCATGAAAAAACAGTTAAATTAATGAAAATAATAAATAAAAAAGTTTAAATTAAAAATCATTTGATGATGTAATAAACCCGTATGTTTAACATCAAGTGAATATGACATTTATGATGATCCACCATTGGCATTTAATCTTAGCTTGATGATAGTTTTTTGTTTGACGGGATAATCAAGTAGTACAGTACAAAGTCTAAAATTTGAACGTCCAAAGTTCAGACTTTTCTGCATTTCATTCTGCAGACATTTTCTTTCAAGAAGCAAGGGAAAAAAAATCTGTAGTGATTAATTTTCATTTAAATAATGAACTGTTCATCCATGGTGATTATTTTATGATTAAAATAAATTTTTTATAGTCCTGAAAATCAGCTTAAAATGCCAACTTTTAACACATTTTCTGAACGAATCTTTGTCAGATAATAGTTATATTTACTTTGTTTATAGGTTTTAGAGTTTCACAAATTTTAATAGGTTTATCTATTGTATTAATTGAATGTGTTTTAACTAAGACATCTAATTAAGATTTAAGTTAGTTTTATATACCTTTTTATTACTTTCATTCTAAAATAGACATATTTTAATAATAGCTTGCTGCTCATTTTAAATTTGATATGCATTATGCTATTATGACCTTTAAAACTGATTCTTTATTTCTTACTAAGTGCAAAGATTGTTCAATTTTCACTAAATTCATTGTAGTTAATTAGGGTTGAATGTTTGGCAAAACATAAATTTCTGCAATTTTTAAATATTTTTTTTTCTTCAATTCTACATAATGATAAATTAAACTCAGAGTATTAAAATCTCTCTCCTTCTTCCCTTTTTGAAAATTTGATATTTTATCCTCATCAATGGTGAAAAAAGTGCAAATCCCTTCTTCCCCACCCCCTCAACCTCAAAGCCATAGAAAATCTCCTCATGGATAAAAACTTCTGAATTTAACACAGATTATGCACATTTTCTGCAAAAAATATTTAAAAATTTTTGGAGGGTGATTTAGATTGTTTTTGACATTTCTATGACTTCTGAATTTCAATAAACAGCAGTCAGTTTCAACATCTCTAACCTATTTCTTTAAATTAACAAAACTTGAATATTTTACTAGTATTTTGCTAGATGATTAAAACTATTTTTAATAGCCTGTATAGTTTTTATTTAAAACAGTAATACTTTAACAGTGTTAAGTGTCAATATATATATACTAATGTTTCAGTGATTAATCTATTACAGGCCAATGTTCACAATTGGAAACATAAAAATAAAAATTTTGTAAAAATTAAATTTCATTAAAATTTACTCAAAAAAATTAACAGAATATAGTAAAAAGATGACTTCATTTTTTGAAATAGAACTTACATTCCTATCATTAATGGAGAAATGTACAGAAAATCACAAAAATGATCAATGACCACCTGAAAATGTTCAATCATAAAAAAATTTCATTGAAATAGATAACTTGATTTTTTAAAATAGAAGTTACATTCCTATCATTAATGTGGAAATGTACAGAAAATCATAAAAATGATCAAAGATAACCAGAAGTGACCAATGTTCTCAGTTGGGAACATTATGAAAATTATATATAGTAAAACCTTCATAATGGACACTCCCAAATAGCAGACACCTCTATTTAACGGACAGTTTACCGATCCCCTTTCTCAAAATTTAAATTTTTGTATGTTTAACCTCTGAATAACGGACATTCTGAATAGCAGACAGTAATTTTTGCGATAAAGTATGAGAAATTGTTTTTTAACGAAGAAAAAAAAAAGTAAAAAATCTCTAAATTTGTCAAGAAATTGTGTCGAAATTTTGTGATCACAGATAAATGTAGAGAGTGGGCCGGGTCCCACTCGTTCCTTCCCTCCCACGTCCAGTATTAAATTCAGGGAATGGTCCGAGAGACATTACATCCCGGAGCATCACAATACCCCCCCTCTCCCACACTCCTCTCCGGAAGGTTAGAGATTTTATGCTTTTAAGTAGTGGCAAAATACACTCAGCAGTGACACTTAAAAGATGATTCAGGTAAATTAAAACTATTGACATGGTTAAAACTTTACATTGAAAAAAAAATGTAATCTTTAAATGCTAAAGGAAACTTTTAAAATACATTTTTTTGCATGAATGTAACAAACAGTGTATAAAGCAATGTACTATTTTATTTTAATTTTTTTGCTTATCAAATAATTTTAATTTCTGATTAATCATATATTAGAATTTTAGGACATATAAAAGTCAATTAATGGCACTTTAAGCATTTCTTACCAATTTTTGAATCTGAGATTTTTCCCTATAGCGGACACCTCCTAACAGCAGGCAGTTTCTGTGCTCCCAAGGCGTCTGTTATTTGGAGGTTTTACTGTATACATCCCCCCCCCCAGGGTTGGCAAGTTTTTGACAGTGTACGGTTTTATCCGATTAAAACCGTGGTTTAAGGCCCCTGTCCTCGCTCAAGGAAACACTCGCGAGCTAATGCTATTCCTATGGGGAACCATTTTTCTAATAACTCCTTCGCATTTTGACATTTTTGAATAATTTTTCTTGCTTTGGATAGCTGAGGTGCATGCTGACAGCGCACCTTTTTTACTTTTTTGATTTTGATTGCAGATATTTTTTACAAAGTTAGTTTCATTTTCAAAACCGGTTTCGAAACTGAAAGTGATTTTTTAAAAATGTATCTGCAACCAAAATCGAAAAAGTAAAAAAGGTGCGCTGTCCGCATGCACCTCAGCTATCCAATGCAAAAAAAATTATTTAAAAATGTCAAAATGCAAAGGAGTTATTAGAAAAATGGTTCCCCATAGGAATAGCATTAGCTCACGAGCGTTTCCTCGAGCGAGGACAGGGGCCTTAAACCGTCATGACTAAAACCTCTTGTCAAAAACCTCGTCAGAAACCTCAAATACTACACTGATCTGTAAAATTTCACATTAAACATCTGTCACAAATATACAATATTAGATGTAATATTAAAAATTCACTTTTATTGTATTGTATATTATCATTTCCGGAAAAAGAAAAAAAAAATTGTCATAAATCTGAAAATTTGGCCTGCCTCCAAACCTGCTCAACTAGCTATGCTTCTGCTATCAAGCCCTGCTAGCTCAGCACCAATTGAGAGAGTATTTTGTAACTTTGGCTTCATACATTCTAAACTCATAAACCATTTGGGTGTAAATAAATATGCTAAATTGGTTAAGTGGTATAGGATGCTGTGGGGTAAAATTGATCCAGATTATTAACTGTACAAAATCATTTTCTTCTGTTGGAATATTCTAAAAACAATGTTTTATTACAATTAAAAGGTAATTTAATTTTTTTGTAATTATTAAATTACAATATAATTAATTTTAAACAAAACATTACTCAATGTTTTTTCTTGTTCTTAAAATGTTTAAAGAGCATTACACGTTTTTGACAGTTTAAGCAAGTTTTTGACGGTTTAAACCAGTTTTTGACACTTGTCATGTCAAAAATCAGTTTCTGACGTCAGAAACCCAACCCTGCCCCCCCCTTTCATATTAATAATATTCCTTAGTAAAGCATTAGAAGGCATAATGTGCAAAAAATTCATTAAAAATATACACAGATTTGAATTCAGCCTGTAAAAGGTTAAGAATGGAAAAAAGACAAAATAATAAATAAATAAAAATAAATAAAATAAAAATAGTGGATTTGTAAAGCAACTACATAGTAAGAGCAAATTAGTATAATCATGGAAATTGAAAATGGAATGCTATCTCAGACTGTCAAAGCGGCAATCTAATACCTGCCATATCCAACAAATGGAATGGACATTAGACTATCATTTTTAAATATCTAATCTCACTAGTCACATCATTTTATTTTATTTTATTTATTTTTTTATTTATTTTTTTATTTTTTTTTTTTTTTTTCGCAAGCTGTTGCTTTAATTTTTCGTTGTGTAAATTAGAAATAGTGGTTTGATATTGAATTATCTACTTATAATAAAATGCGACTGAAGAAATGTGTAGAACGGTTCCAGGTTGTACCACTCCGGTCTGGAATTCACCCGTTGCTAGACGCCACGTTAGGCTTAATTGAAAACAGATGCTAAAATGATGCTTTTAAAATTTCTTCCTCTTGAAATAATGTTTTTTCAATATATTTTCATATAAAACATGTATATCAAACCCAATTATAATACATAAAGATAACAGTGAAAGTGTAAAAGTTTTTTATTATCTGAGTATGATTGTATTTTATTTATCACTCTAGCACCGTCTCTCCCAACTTTAGTGCTGCCCTCTCTGAACTATTTTAGAAGCCTTTTTGGGAATATATTATAAAAGATAAATTTAGTTTTAGATGAATTTAAATTTAGTTTTATTAATTTTTTTAAATGCTAGCATTTATCCAGTTAATTTTTTAAAATTTTGTTTTCTATTTAAATAAATAAGCTCTTTTTTTTCTTCTTCAAGCTGTTATGGATATATAAGATATCATCATGACTGCATTAGTATAACTGAAAATTATTTTTTCACATGATCTTAAATAAAACTATCTGCTTTGATGCAATGCATGCAAATAAATCAAAATTGCTCTTAAATCAAAATTTGATGATTTTTATTTAGTTTATGATATTATATATTCCTTACATTTAAATGACATTTGATAAAAAATAAAAATTTTGTTTACAATGCAAGCAAATTTCGAATGGATATAATCTAAGCTTTTAAAAACTGGTACATTTAATTTAAAATTTTACAAAAGAAACAATAATAATAATTTTGGTTTTCATAATTTACGGATTGAATTTTTAAAGCTGCAAGCTGAAGTTTTTAAAAATTGATTTTGATTTAAATCAATGCTTCCTGCTATAGAAAATAGCAATATTTTCTATAAGAAACTACGATTTAAAAAAAAAAGTTGTTTTGTGTATATTAACTGCGTATAGATGGCACCAAATCCAAATTTAAAAAGGAAACACAAAGCTTCATAATCGATGTCTAAAAGCATCGAACTAAGAATCTATCATATACCCACGACTAAAATCGCTGCCAAATCATACTTTTTAAAATTTTTTATAGATTTTTTATAGATTGAAAGAATGTATTTTAAAATTTTAAAACTTCAGTATTTAATTTAAATGTTTTGTGAAATCTTCAGAAATTGAGTTTTATTTTGCCAATTATTATTATTATTGTAATAAATATTGTTCTTTGTTTTGAAATTAAAATTTGTTCAAAAACTATATATCAAGTAAAAAAAACAAAATCATTTGTATTTGTAGAAATTTATTGTTATTTTTAAAATGTGCTTTTTTACAATACAAACTCTTCAAAAATAAAATCTGCATTCTGTTTGTATGAAGTATTAAAAAGATGAAATGCAAGTGAAAATTCCGTCATTTTTGATGGGGTTATATACAAGTGTATAATAATCCCTTATAATCAATTAAACTAAACTAAAATTTGCTACAAATAATTAAAAATTTTCTTAAAAGGCATAATACGTTTATTTAGATGGTCCTATGTTTCACCACACAAACAGTGACATTTTCAAGTTCCTTATTGATACAAATAGTACTTTTATAAAAAATAAATAAATCAGTAGACACATTTTAAATTGTCATATGTGTAATGAAAAACCAGTGTAAACATAAAATAAAATAAAAATGGATATTTGTGAGTGTGAAAACTACTGTGTGTACTGAGTGTGTTGTTTTACTATTTTTTCTAAACTTGCATAGCATCTCTTTCCAGATTTTCAGGAATTTAACATCCAATGTCTGGGAATCAATAGAGAGATTTTTATACAGTGAGAGAGTGAGACTATTTGCAATGATTCAGCCTCGTTTGAGTTACCAAAAGTTTGGAAAGAGATGCTATGCTGGTTTAAAAACAATAATAGAAGTTAATTCATGCACACAAATATTCACTTTTATTTTACTTTATTTTATGTTTGCACTTTTTTTTTCATTATACATGAGGTCGCATCATATTATTTACCAATTTTTTGTTTTTGAAAATTTTTGTGAAAAAATTTGTGTCAGCAGGAATCTTGCAAATGTCGCCATTTGTACCATGAAACATGTCTTTCTAAATAAAAGTGTTATGCCTTTTAAGTATATTTTTCATTTGTTTTAGGAATTTTTAGTTTAGTGGTTGTTGAAATAAAATGCCTTGGTGTACAGTACAATCAGGGCCGTATCTAGAAGTCAATAATGGGGGGGGGGGGGGGGCTCATATTTTTTCTCTGTCTTTGATGCAGAAAGATAAATTAGTGTATATTCGCACTGTAGACTATTTTTCTTATTGAACTGTTGTAATAACTTCATTTTATGCTAAGAAAAGAATAGGATGATGAAAAATTTGAGTATATAACTCCAGTAACAGAAATTGTTCAGCATGCCAGCTGGCGCTTCAGATTAATCCACCAGCTTAAAGAGAAATGCTGAGCTTAACAAAAAGCTAAATTTTTTTTTTAATCTCTAGATTTATAGTAATTGTTTCATATTTTTAGTATATTTTCTTTATAAAGGCAAATATTTCTTATTTTATGGACATTGTTGTTTTAGGGTTCAGTTCAACTCTGTTGGGTTGCAGACAAATTTTAGTATGCTGCAGAGTGACACAGAAAATTCTGCTTCTGGGTGCAATATCTAAGGATCATGTTAGTTTCATATGTGCATATGGGAGGAGCGAGGTGTTGAAACACTTATTTTAGTTACAATTTAGTATTTCTGGGAAAACTGAAAGTGCCTCAAAACTAAATTAAATTTTTAATCAGAATTTCATTTGGATTTTTGGAACAGAAATTCATTTAGTACCTTGGAATCTTTTACAGGAGAGACTCAAAATGTTTTAGGGGGGGAGGGGCTGAGCCGCCTCTAGCATCCTCTTAGCCACATCCCTGTGTACAATATTATTTCTTGTAGATTATTTTCATTATTTCTTCTTTTTTTCTTTCTTTGTATTTTAAATGACATGCACATCTATTTTAAAAAGTACATAATGTATGTATTTTACATTAAAATTAAATATTTTAATTGAATAAGCAAGGCTTTATATTTTAATAAATGAAGTGAATGCAATATGAATGATGTTGATAGAAATAATGTTTGGCAGTTTATCACTTCTGTCAGGCTAACTTAAAAATACCAAAGAAAATGTATTAAATAAAAATAATTTAACCATGTATAGAATTTTCTATATGCTGTTGAAGGATTTGCAATTATTGAAAAAAATCTGAGGTAATTGAATTGCAACCTGCAATGGAATTTTACATTTCGTTCTATATCCTATTGTGTTCATATTATATTTTTATAATATCTTATATTTTGTCTGAAACATCCATAATTAAATACTTTATTATAGTGAATATTTTCTTTTATCTTTATCATTTATTTTAAAAATACATGATATTTTTAATGCTTATTTAATCTTGTTCCTGTTCTCGTCAGATTATTTGGATGGTTGGTGTGCAAAGCTCCTAGGCTTCAGAGCCCCCTAATATCTTAAATAATCGTATTTTGGTTGATTTATTACTCATTGTTGAATACTTTATAATTCCAGATATATAAATTTGCACAGGAAAAGATAATCAGCACCACACAATTTATTATAAAAAGTGTAATTCATTTAAATTTCGTAATTGTGAAATAATTATTTAAAAGTAAAAAAAGATTATAAAATTTATTTTTGTAATGGATATTAAGCAATTATTAGAATCAATAGAAATTATTTTATTAAGTATCTGATTTAATTCTCAATCTTTTTGTATGCATCGTTTCAAGCCCCCCCCCCCCCCCACTCCACATACACACGCAACAAGCATCTGTGTCAGGGCCCCAAAACTTATTAATCGGTCCCTGATAATGTCTATCACTATCATTAAATGCTATTCCTATAGTTTGCTTTGGGAATTGTCTTCATAAAAAGATGCACAAACAAGGATTTTTAAAATTATTTATTTAATTTTGACACTGTATCTGATTTATCAACCTGAAACAATGTATAGTTTATATAATTTTCTTATATTTTAATGCAGTTATTATATAAAAGTGTTTGGTGTTTAGTTATAAATTTCGGGAAATAAATGAAGATCATAGGAAAGTGTGTTGAAAACACTCAGTCACCAGTAAAATTATACAGGAAATTAAAAAAATTTAATAATATTTTTCATTAAAGAAAATCTTGCAAAGTATTTCTAAGTTTCTACAATTTATTTTTTCTGTGACTCTTTTGATAAAAGAAGACAACTCTTTAAACTATGGGAAACAGAATTTTTCTATATCTCAAAATCTACTTATTCAAATGAACTGTAAACTTACACATTGATATTTTTAACAATTACAGTTTGTGACATGTAAAACTTAATGTATTTCATAAATCATAATTTTTTATTATGAATTTAATAGTAGTTTTCATAATTAAAAAAATGTTTTTGAATTTAGAAAAAAATCTGCAATGTATTTGTGCCTATTCAATTTATTTCTTTAATGAATTAATAAAGAATGAATTAGATGACTTTTATGAAGATATGCTTCTCAAATAGATTTAACTTTAGCATCCTCAATTTAGACATCTTATTTAGCAAAATACTGAACAGTATCCTTAAAATGTCAGCTTTAGGGCACTTAACCTTATAACCCAAATTTTTCTTGAGAATGATCAGGGAAAACCTGGAAATGTCTATATATATATATATATATATATATATATATATATATATTTTTTTTTTTTTTTTTTTTTTTTTTTTTTTACCAGAATTATGTAGAAACTCTGGATAAGGAGTATTAGCTTATAAAACATAATAATAAAGGAGTGGAGAGAGAGGCAAAGCATATTTTATTTTTATTCCTGAAGTACATTTTTCTAATTTATCTCCTACATATCAATATCAATACTATTTCTGCCAAAATACTGTATTATATATTTTAACTTCTTTAAAAGTTTTACATTCCGTCAAGGACATAAATGTCAGATTGCATTGGCTATAATTAATTTAATGAGTTGAAGCTCGTTAAATTTGCTGAATGAAAATCCTTTAAATAACTGATTGTTGAATTTATAAAAAAAATAATGAAAATAATTGTGATAATTAATCAATATTATACTGATTAGTCAAACTTTTAATACAAATATTTTAAATGTAACTAAATATTTAATTATTACTATTTATTATAATTATTACTATGTATTATAAACAGAGGTGAGATATTTTCAGAAAATCTTACCAGTCAGTTGAAAATTTTTCTGAAAAAATTTGCATCACTGCAAAAACAGCTATTTTATATTACTACAATGCATTTTCATTTTCTTAATACATAAAATTAAGAAATATATATAAGAGAGGAAAGTTTAATATAAAATAAAACTTTATATCATGTAATTTAGAAAGTTGCAAAATATAAGCTAACTAGTAAAGAAAAAAAAAGTTTTAGGCATATGGGTCATTCCACACGAATTCAACCAATGGGTGTTGCATCATAGTCACAGATTTTTTTTAAATTTTTATCATAGATAGACATAGTAGTGAAACCCTCAAATCTGAAATTTAAAAGTAATTTTCGCAATATTGGCTGAGATATAGCCATTTGAAAACTGACCATTTTTGCTAAATGGCAGCCATCTTGGAATCTTATCATTATCTGAAAGAGGCCATAACTTGACAACTAAGGGCTCAATTTTTATATATCTGGTACCAATTTGAAGCTATTTGTACAAAGAATGCAAATTTCACATCAAAACAATAATAAAATTTCAATTATTTACTTTTTATTACGGTCAAACTGAAAATATCACCCCAAAAAAAGGGCTGACTGTAATGGCCCATAAAAAAATGAATCATCATGAATTTTTCTGAAACTTGGTAGAAACATTGCTCCATCTGTGGGCTTTAAATAATAAAAAAATTGGAGAGGTAAAATCTTTTGTTTAAAAATAAATGATTTTTTACACATAAGGTGTCATTAACTAAATAATGATAATTTTAGAATCTGTAACTAATGCTAATTCAAGAAATAATGGTTAAAATATTTTTTTTTAACATTTAAATTAGTATATTGTGTGTTTATTATAAAATTCAATGAAGAGATATCAATTTGCAGCTATTTATACTAAATATTCATATATTAAAATACAAGTAAATTTTCATTTCTACAATGCTTTTTATTTCATTTAAAATATGAGAATATGATTCTCAAAACATATTTACATAAATATTAAATACCTTACTGTAATAAACTACATTTAAAAAAAAGCCACAATATTTTCCCCTGAAATATTAGAGAAATACTAGCTGTAAATCACAGCTGAATTCATTCAATTGTGTGATTTAAATAAAATAAAAAATATATATAAATTATATATATATAAATCTGGCCACATAAATTTCATTTTTTAAGTGGAAAAAAATGTCTTAAATAGGTTCTATATATAGGGGAGAGTGGGGAGGAATAGGACACTTTTTACAAAAATTAGAAAATCTTTTTTTTTTTTTTTTTTTTTTTTTTTTTTTTGTTACACAAAAACAAAATTGATTTTTTTAATACAAAATAAAATACTTTCTAATGTTCTTGAACAATATAGCTGAACAATTTTATAATAAGAAAAATTGTAAATTTCAAAATGTGTCCCATACCTCTGCACTAACAAGCAGGAATGAGACAAATATAAAACAATGTATTAAAGGAAACAAATTATTATAGTGTTGGATATATTTACTATCTAACAAAGATTATAGGTTGATAATGTTTGTGCTACAACATCAAATTCCAGTATCTTCATCACTGGAAAGATGATTCAGAATTGTTAGAGATATTGTTCAAGAACATTAGAAAGTATTTTATTTTGTATTCAAAAAAATCAAAATTTTTGTTTTTGTGTAAAAAAAGATTTTCTAATTTTTGTAAAAAGTGTCCTATTTCTCCCCACTCTCCCCTATATATAGAACCTATTTAAGACACTTTTTTTTCACTTAAAAAATGAAATTTATGCGGCCAGATTTATATATATATAATTTATATATTTTTTATTTTATTTAAATCACACAATTGAATGAATTCAGCTGTGCTTTACAGCTAGTATTTCTCTAATATTTCAGGGGAAAATATTGTGGCTTTTTTTAATGTAGTTTATTATAGTAAGGTATTTAATATTTATTTAAATATGTTTTGAGAATCATATTCTCATATTTTAAATGAAATAAAAAGCATTGTAGAAATGAAAATTTACTTTTATTTTAATATATGAATATTTAGTATAAATAGCTGCAAATTGATATCTCTTCATTGAATTATATAATAAACACACAATATACTAATTTAAATGTTAAAAAAAAAATATTTTAACCATTATTTCTTGAATTAGCATTAGTTACAGATTCTAAAATTATCATTATTTAGTTAATGACACCTTATGTGTAAAAAATCATTTATTTTTAAACAAAAGATTTTACCTCTCCAATTTTTTTATTATTTAAAGCCCACAGATGGAGCAATGTTTCTACCAAGTTTCAGAAAAATTCATGATGATTCATTTTTTTTATGGGCCATTACAGTCAGCCCTTTTTTAGGGGTGATATTTTCAGTTTGACCATAATAAAAAGTAAATAATTGAAAATTTATTATTGTTTTGAGGTGAAATTTGTATTCTTTGTACAAATAGCTTCAAATTGGTACCAGATATATAAAAATTGAGCCCTTAGTTGTCAAGTTATGGCCTCTTTCAGATAATGATAAGATTCCAAGATGGCTGCCATTTAGCAAAAATGGTCAGTTTTCAAATGGCTATATCTCAGCCAATATTGCGAAAATTACTTTTAAATTTCAGATTTGAGGGTTTCACTACTATGTCTGTCTATGATAAAAATTTAAAAAAAATCTGTGACTATGATGCAACACGTTTTCTTTAAATTGGTTGATTTCACGTGGAATGACCCATATCTGTGTAGTTTGGAATTTAAGAAGATTACCTAAAAATGCCCTGTCAGAAAATTCACTTGCCAGTAGCAAACAAAATGATGTATTTACCCACCCCTGGTTATAATTATTACTATAAATATTTATTTTATGTATTTCTGAATATTAATTTTGACTTTACACATTATTGAAAAATTAAATTTCTATTTGTAACTAGCCAAATGCAATTATGTTATTGAGATTTTGATCTTTGCCATTAAATAATGAAAAGTCAAGGAAAATTGCACCACTAAAGACACAATTATAAATTTTGTTTTTAACGAAATCTAAACATGTTGTTTTCACAGTCACAAAATTTATTTGCATACTTTTTATATGCATATTCACTATTTAAGAAATATTTTAGCATGCAATAGATGAATAATAAATATATTCCCAAATTTGATGTCATGTTTGCTAATTACTAGTTATGCACCGAATAGTGATTTTGGCCGAATGCCGAATATTCAGCCGACAGATGAACCGAATATTGAATATTCGGCTAGCTGAATAGCAATTCTTAGACTGAATACCGAATAGTAACTATTCGGCCGAATACCGTATATTCGGCTTTACAAATACTTTTTATATTTTAAAGTTTAAAGGTATTAAAATTAAGCTTTTTAAAACAATTTTACATAATATTTGATAAACAAGAGTTTTTTATTAGAACATTTAGTATTTAAAAAAAATCTACCTTGAATTATTTAAGAAGCACAATTATGAGACTTATTTAATTAATAAAATTATAAATTTATGGTTTCCTCTATGAATTAAAACAAACATTTTAAAATCAAAGAGAAATAATGAAAAAATGGACAATGAAAAACTTTACAGTCTCTTGTCTTTTTTCAATAACTCAAGACAGATTTTTTTCAATAAGAAGTACAAATACTTTCAACCTAATTCTGAGTAAAAGAATATCTAGCTCATAGTTCCTTTCTTATGAATTATGGCATTTTCCACCCTTCCCATCATATCATATTTTACAGAAATCAAAGCATGTAAGTTGAAAATATAGTTATGGTATTTTATATATTGTTAATGCAACAAACGAAAACACAAGTTTGATCTAGAGTTAGATGAAATACAATGTAATGTATGACCAGCGCCATACGAAAGGGGGGCGGTCACCCCGGGCGCAGAACTTTAGGGGACACGACATTTATACTATCAATGTCATTTTTTCGGCCTGTTATAAGAAAAAGTCGGGCGAGTGGGAGCCAATTTGAAACATTACCCCGGGCGCAGTTTTCTCTCCACATGCCCCTGCATATGACACAAAGTTGATTCTGATTATGGTCTCATGAACAAAAATTGCCTTGAAAGCTATTACTATTCTCAAAAGTTTTTCTTTCTTGTTTATGGACTTTTATTTAGATAAAGCTAGAAACAGATTATTTACTAAATAAAATTTAGAAACTTGCATTTGCACATCATTTATTCCTAAGGAGAATCCTAATAAATCACCATTTTAATCCTTCTCATGGTTAATTTTCTTAAGTTATTATTTTCAAATAACAAATAAATCATATAAAAACATTCTATTTTATTTAAATATGATTTTCTTTTTAATTCTTTTAAATATATTTATAAATTGACACTTAAAAGTAGAAATTGTGAAAAGTTTTCAAAAATGTGTTTTAAAAGGTTTTATTAAGTATTGGATTTGACCGAGTACTTTAATATTCGGCAAGCCAAATAGTTTTATATTTGGCCAAGCCAAATATTCAGCTTAATCGAATAGTTTGATATTTGGCCTAACCGAATATTCGGTAACATAGCCGAATACCGAATACATACTGAATATTCGGTGCATCCCTACAATTACAATTTGCATTCTTACTTGTGCATCTAATCTGAGTTCCAGTGAAATCAAATTTACATTTAGACATATTCATAGTAAATTATTAAGTTTTATCAAAGAAAATACTCATATTATTTTTTCTGTGATATCATTTCCAGCCACTTAAGCACTGTGAGATGAGTATCTTAATCTCAATATAAGCAGAATAAAAAAATATGGAAATATAACAGCTTTATGAGTAAAAATGCATTTTAATCCGCGTCTTCATTTTCTATTCAAAAGTTTAAAAAAAAAAAATTTAATTGTAATACAAAAATTGTATCCGTAATAATATGGTAATTCCTGTTGTTTCCCTTCTCTTTTCAACAATGGAAGATTGCCACAATGTGAAAAAATTTCACAGATAACTTTTGATATTAAAAATGTAAAAATGGCGTTAATTTTTAAAAAATAGTGTGCCATATTTACAAAACAAAAATGTTTTCATTTAAAAGAAAAGTTATCACAGTTAAAAGCTCAAAGAAGATTTAAAAAAAAAAAAAGAAAAAAGTTTCATTTTTAAGGGTATTTATCTGATGAAAGAAAAACTAGTTGGATGTGTCAATCCCGAAACTTTCTTCTATTTCATAAATACATTTAAATATAAAAAAAAACAAACAAACAAAAAAAAAAAAAAACGTGGTGACCTTAAAGTCACTCACTATCGAATTCCCTCGATTATTTGACCTAGCCTAATGAGATTCTGGCATCCAAAAAGCCTAAAATGCAAAATTTAATTAATATTCTGAGCAAATGAGCTTAGTAGTGCCTCATGTTGTGTAATTTATACTAAAACCTAATAAGCATCTATTTATATCAAGATCTAACAGAATCTGAAATTTGATGGAATTTCGTCCATTAGTTCTTGAGATATAGTTATAACAAAAAATTTGCAAAACTGCAACACCATATCTTGGACAATTTATGCCAAAGTGTAAAAAAGCGTCTAATTATGTTATGGTGTAAAAGAATCTAAAGTTCGATGAAATTCTGTGTATTAGTTCTTGAGATATAGCTAGTTAAAAAAAAAAAAGTGTAAAATATAGCACAGCAGCACCATCAGTTGAAGGAATTATAATAAAACGTAATCATCGTGTAATTATGTTATATGTCATTTTGTAACAAAATCTGAAGTTTGATGAAATTCTGTGCGTTGGTTGTTGACATATAGCTATTGGAAAAATCGTGCAAAATGTTGTATAGCTGCACTACCTGTTGCAAGGTTCATACCAAAATGTAATCAGTGTCTAATTATGTTATATATTCTAGTGTAACAGAATCTAAAATTTGATGAAGTTCTCTGCATTAGTTCTTGAGATATAGATATCGCAAAAATCGTGTAAAATGTAGCATGGCAGCGCCACCTATAGGGCAGTTCACATCAAAACCTTATCAGCGGCTATGTATCTCAAGGTATCGCAGAATCTGAAGTTTGGTGAAATTCTGTGCATTAGTTCTTGAGATATAGCTATCATTAAAATCGTGGCATAGCAGCGCCACCTGCTGGCCAATTTACTCCAAAACTTAATCAGCGTCTATGTATATCGAGGGATCACAGAATCTGACGTTTGGTGAAATTCTGTGCATTGGTTCTTGAGATATAGCAATCTTGAAAATTATGAAAAACGTAGTATAGCAGCGCCACCTGTAGGCCAATTTTCACCAAAAACCAATAGGCACTAATTCATATCAAGGTCTAACTGAATATAAAATTTTATTAAATTTCGAGTATTAGTTCTTGAGATAAAGCACCCACAAATTTTTTGTCACATACAGACAGACAGACTCACAGACAGACATTTTCTAAAAATAGTCAAAATGTGTTCAAGACATTCTAAAACGTATAAATCCGTCGAAAACCGGAAGTCGAAAATTTTCATGAATCCAATACTTTCTTCTTGTAAAGATAGAAGAAAGTAATAAAAAGAAAGAAAGTGGAATCCCATGTTATCATATGAAAAAAAAAAAATCTTGTTCATTCAAATTTTAGAAATTGCAATAATATGTATATTTTTTCAGTTCATAGATAGAAAATTTCTTTATCCATCTATAAGTTTAAAATATTTTAAAGATATTTCTGAATATTTTAAAATTTGTGCTACAATTTTAAAAATTCCTAAAAGTATAAAAACTTTTCTTTACTTGTTTGTAACTTGTGATTGGAAAAAGATATACAAATTTGAAATTTACAAGAGGATAAAAATCCTTCCTATCTACACGCTGAGAAAAAAAAATTGTTAAAATTAACAAATTTGAATGAATAAGAAGGATAAGTAATTTACCATAGGATAACATGGGATTCAACTTTTTTCTTCCCCACCAATTAAGCCCGTTAAATATAAAAGCTCTTATAGTCTATTCTCTGAATCAGAGAATTTTATTATGAATAATAAGAGAATGATAATGATATGAGAGAATGATAAATTTAAGAGAATTTATCGATTATTCTCTGAATAATCTCTGATTTTTTTTATGCATAGTAATTTGCTTTAAATTAAATAATAACAATAAAAAAAGGATATTCCTCTATAGTTATAGTTTTAGAAATAAAAAAAAATTAATTATGCCTCATTATATTATAAAAAGTCTTTATGTAATTTTTTTTTAATCACATTCATTCATCAGTTGCATCTTATAGAATTCTAAAAATATATGCATGTGATGCTACCACTTTATCACATGTTTAACCTCCTCAGTTTTGATGTCGCCTGTAAATGATACTAAAAAAATCCTTTAAATTAATTTAAATATTTCTTGAATTGTTAAAATTACATCTAGACATTTTTAATATAAGTGTTAGGACTGATGCATAAATTGATGCATTTTTGGAGATGTTTTATAATAATTTTAAACTGGTTTTTGTAAACCTATGTAATATTTGTTTGTGGACTGAGAAGTTTAATTTTAGTTGTACAGTAAAACCTCTAAATAACGAACACCTTGGAAGCGCAGAAATTGTCCGCTATTCGGAGGTGTCCGCTATTCAGAAAACTCAGCGATAGAAAAATTGCTAATGAATGCTTAATACTTCATTAGTCGGTTTAAAAATGTCCTAAAACCTCTATTATATGATTAAACCAAAAGTTAAAATAATTTTTAAAGCAATAAAACTGAAATAAAATTGTGCATACCTTTATCCTTTGCTTATTACATTGTTACAAAGTATGCTTTTACTTGCGATTACATGTAATTTGTTTTTCAGTGTGAAGTTTTAACTCTGTCAGTAATTTTAATCCTTTTAAATCATCTTTTCCCAGAAAAAGAAAAAAAAATTGTATAATTGTATAATTGTTTATTGCATTTTTCTGCTTCTTAAAGGCATACAATCTCCAATCATCCCAGGGTGTGTGTGTATGTGTGTGTGTGTGTGGGGGGGATAAATGTAGTTTGGAGAGGGCATTTTTTCCAGCTCATCCCCACATTTATCTGGGATCACAAAATTTGTGATACATTACCCTGATAAATTTGGAGGATTTTAAAAAAAATTTCTTGTTAAAAAATAATTTTTTATTCTTTTATGCTAAAATTACTGTCCGTTATTCAGAGGTTAAACCTACAAAAATTAAAGTTTTGGGAGTGGGGATTTGAAAACTGTCCGCTATTCGGGAGTGTCCGTTATGGAGGTTTTACTGTATTAGCATATTAAAATTAAACAGTGTAAATGTTAGTTTTATCTTATTATAATGATTTGATACATGAATAAAAACATTCTTAATTTTGTGTTAATCTTAATGTTTCAAAATTTAATTTTGTAAAAAAAATATTTTAAATACTTTTTGGTTAGCTGGGTTTATATGTATAGATATACATGTATTTGTGTACAATAGATGTATATATAAGGCAAAATACCCTAAAGCTGACACCCAAAAAACAAAAAAATCCTAAAGCTGACATCTTAAAAATTTAAAGCATTAACAATTTTTTAAAATAACTTAGAATAAGTTTTTCTTTCTTCTTGAATAATAGCACTTCTTAAATCAAGATATCTTGGATTTTGAAAATTGGTAATGCTTTAAGTATTTGTTTTATTTAAAAATGTCAATTTTAGGGCTTTTTACCTTATATGTGGATATGTGACATTAGCGCCCGACTAACCAAAAAGTGCTATATCTTCTTTTAAAATTTAGGTTTAAGCCTTTATTAATATATATTTACTCTCTTAGTATATGAATTGATTCCTACTCATGTTACTTTTGATCACAGCAAATTGCTAATTTCTTTTTTAAGGGTCTTTCAGCTGTTGATTTTAAAAGCAGTGGCAGAAGAATGTTCCAATGGCCAATCCTCGCAGTAAAGCCTGGGGGCCAACACATCCTAGTGCGGCCTTTCTTATCAAATGTGCAAAAGAACGGGAAAAGCTGAGATCCAAATTACAAGTTCAGTTGCAAGATCATATGCTTGAGTAAGCCATTCCATTTCTAAATTTGTGTGGTACTTTTCCATTATGCCAAAACCATTGTTCCAAGTGTAACAGTTGATGTTAAATGAAACATTTGAAACAAATTTATGTTGAGTGCAAAAATACTAATTTAAAAAACATTTATATAAACATTTCAAAACAGACCTTCATAAACTATTTTACTAAATCAGTACAAGTATATATTTAAAGTAAAGAAAACAATTGTCGTACTGTAAAATAATGAAATAAAACTCAATTTAAATTTCAGGCATAAAATTGTAATTGCCTCTTCTATTAGCATTCCAATAAATATTTTATTTTTTGAATAAAGGCATTTACATCGCCACATAAACTGTGACATACAATTATAAATAATGACAAACAGTTTAATGCTGTTTTATTATTTTATTTTGCAATGCCCGATAATCTCTTAACAAATAGGGAATGATATTCAGTGCGTTAAGTTCAGCAAAATTATATTTGTGATTTACTGTAAAATATTGATAACTGGCATCTCATTAAAAACTTCCATTGTGTATAGTTGCAAAAATTGTTTTACAAAACTTACTCATTATTAAGTAATTGCCAAATTGTAAACTCTATTTCATTTTCATCAAAATATGTAAGTTGTTATAACTTAATAAAAGGTGTTTTTGTTTTTAAAAGTAGCAGATTAAGATGTTATGTTTAGTTAAGGTTTAATGATAATTAAAAAAAATAAAATGATTAATGTTCCATAATGAGTCACTATGTTTGACAGGTTTATGAAAAGATCCTTTGCATGGTTAAAGTTGAAATAAATGGCACATTTGCATACATACTGAGAAGGTGTTGCTATTACAAGAAATTATCATGTATTATTTAGACAGTCTTACTAACTTTATTTATTACAGTATTAATTTATTTCATATATCTGTTATGGTGAAACACGGAAATCTGGAGAATGGTCTTTCACTGATGAATATTAACATTCATATAGTCGTTTGGTGTATGTCTGAAATATTTGCTAAATACCTTTATTTCTGACTTACAACAGTAAATGTCGACATTGACCATGTGCTAATAATGAATGTTGAACATGTCTGAGATTTAAATTTTTTTCTCTGTGATTCAGTCGCGATAATTTTTTGCATATTTTTTTAATTATTATTGGTTATTATTTCATCTGCTTCTGTGGAACTTTCTGAAAGGTTTGGTATGTTAGAAAATTAGAAATTGACTGATAAAGTTTCTAAATTCGATTTTCTGTACCCACACAAAAACAAAAAAGAAAACATTTTAGTTGGCTTTCAAATTTTTATGTGCTACAGTTATTTTTATTTTAACTAAAATACTGAAGGTTGGATTGATTTTTGACACCTGATTTGTAGTTTTCCATGCAAAGATTTTTCCTTAACCTGAAATTTTACCTTTGAATCATTTATGTAAATTGTGTGATATTATTAATATATATTGGTAATACTTATAGCATGCATGTGTGTGTATGTATAATTTATATTTATAAATTAAAAGAAAAGTCCAATTTTTTTTATTTAAAAGTATCACAAATCCTGTTTTAGAATGATGATATAAGTTAGAAATTCTTGATAAATGCATTCAAAAATTTTACCAAAAGAACAAACAAATTGTAAATATTCATATTTATATTCTTCAATTTTTGTTCACTATGTAATGTGTATAAATGCTATAGATTATATACAGGGATACACAAAAATATTAATAAGCCTTACTACAGAGTACAAGCATAAGTTGCTTAAAGGTGTTTGTCAAATGAGTTATGCATTTTTACACTGAACTACATTTAGCATACTAAAAGATGTTTGTAGAATATAAATAAATTATACACAGGGCTTACGAATAATTGGATACATGGCTATCTATAAAGCATAATTTCTGATGTGGTTTCAACAGTTTTAAGAATATTTTAGTCTGAATTAAATATTAGCTAAACAATGGTGTGTATATAAATGTAGTAGATAAAATATATGGCTATACAAAAATATTAATATAATTTTCCATCTTTTAGTATAAATTGCAGAAAGTGATGTTTCATCTTATGACTCATTTTCTTGCTAAACTAAATTTTCACATTATATAATATACATATACCACTTATTTATCAAATACAGGTCTGCACAAATGAATTGGAATGCATATTTGGCTAGGGACGGTATTGCTATAATCAGTTTTATATGTTTTATGCTTTTTCTAAAAATTTTATGTAGAAATCTTTTTAAACTTATTTCCCTAAATCAGAGGTTCCCAAAGTGTGCTCCGTGGAACCCTTGGGGCTCTGCCTGAACTTTCCAGGGGCTCCGCGGCATTCCAGGAAAATAAAAAAATAAAAAACATGAAAAAAAAAGCATATTGCAAGTGAAAGATTTTCAAAAGTATGTAGGAATTTTTGTCCATGTGTGTAAAAAATAAATATATCTATAACGAAGTTGAAAAAATAAAATAACACACTTCAAAGCTATTTAAATATTCACATTATACATGTACCTATTTTCTGTATAATATTTTTGGTATAAATTGTTTTATTTTATGTTTCTGCATTTAATGTGAATTCAAAAAATCAATTTAAAGTAAACTACAAGAAATAGTATTCTGAATCGAATGCACAACGTGAATCGAAGTAGAAAAGGCCTTCCAGTGCTGTTAACTCAGCTTGCCGAACAAAAGGTAGAATAGTTTTGTTCTTTGGAGCTTCTCCTATTCATATGTTTATACTTAATTCTCTTTTGCTTAGTAACAAAACAAATTTTCTGAACAAACTTTCAGAAAAATATTCAAGGTCATTTCAAAACTCTGATAGATTTATTTGAGCATTACTTTCCAGCTGCTCAAAATAAGATGTTGGACAATTTTAAATGGGTACTAAGTCCATTCAGTTTGAAAACAAAATCACACAGCTTAAGCTCTGAAGAAAACAAAGCTCTCACTGATTTAACATCTCAAAAAGATCTAGTAATCTCTTTTCAAAGCAAGGTAACAATGAATTTTGGTGTCATTTGACAGATAAATACAAAATCTTGTTAGACGGAGCAAAATTAATTTAACTCCCATTTTCAACGACATATCTGTGTGAAGCTATTTTCGAAATTTTATTTCCTTAAACTGTTTATTTTATTTTTTATAAAATTTTACTTATTTTAAATCTTCTATCTTAGTTTTAAAATAGTATTTAATTTTTAAAACAATGTCTGTCGCTTAAAACGTCTTTTCTTAGATCTTGTATAATTTAAAATCCCTCACTAGATTCACTTGGGTGCAATGTGTGTGTATATTTCTTCTTATTTTTATATCTTTTATCTGTTTATGTTATTTGTACTAATTATTTAAAATTTTTATACTGTTTTTCATAGTAAAATAATATTTATCGCTGAAAACATATTTTTATTGCATCTTCTATCATTTACAGTTCATCATTAGATTCGTATTACATTTGTGTACATTGTGTATGTGCGTTTATTTTTTTATATATAAATTTAAATTCTTAATCTGTTTATATTACCTGTATATTTAAATTTTCTATACTGTTTTTCATTGTGCAGCATCGTTTGTCGAATGAAATGCCCCTTTTTTGTATCTTTTATAATTTAATAAACCCCTCATTAAATTCATTTAATAGTTATATACGTTTTGTATATAGATTCTTTCTTTTTGTAACTTTAATTGCTTTAATTCATTTTATTTTTATAATTTCTTAGTTTTTTAAATTTTCTATGCTCTTTTACATAATTGTACTTAATTTTATAAGCAATTTACATTGATGAAAATGCATTTTTTTAGCATCTTCTATTACTATACGACTCCTCTTTAAAATTTTCTTTTAATTGGTCTCTGCCACATTTTTAAATAAGAAATAAGTCTGTAGCAATTTAAAAAACATATTATTTACATTTCTTTACTTTGTCATCCCATTAAGAATTTAAAATTTTGCTCAGCTCCACCCATTGCTTAGACTTTTTGTCAATGAACATCCACCATAATATAAATTTAATCCCATATATGTATTCCATTATGTTAGTAAAGTTTTTCTACTAGCTTCAGTTCGTTTAACATATGTAGTTTTTAATTGCATAGGCAAAAACAATGACGAAAGAAACTTTCTTTCAAAACTATAATTAATAACCAAATACGTTAAATAAAATATTAAAAAAAGTTAACCCCTTCGTGATAGGAGTTTTTTCTGAAATTTTTAATGTTTTGTCACCGGTTTTTAAAAACAGAAAAAATTTGTGCCTTATGAAATAAAAAAAAATCCCCCGATTAAATAAGGCAAATTTTACTGGTGGGGATTAACAAGGATTCTCAAACCTTTTTGCGGCACACATACGTCTCGTTTGTCCCCAAGAGGTTAACAATACAGCTTATAGATTTTGCTGCCCCCATTTAAACACTAAAATAGTGACCTACTTCTAAATGTATTTTTTAAAAATGGTTTAAAAAAAAGAAGCTGAGAGGCGATTCACTTTCATTGCATATTTAGAAGTACTAGAAATTTAAAAAAGAACGAAAAAATATTCCATAATCGCACGATTCTTTTACGAGTAGGCGGGACTAGCGGAAATGTGTTACAAAATTACTCATGGGTGACGGAACTATCCATTTTCTTCTTTTTTCGCGACTGTCCGACTTTTACTCGACTTTTACTGCAGAAGTACTCTCTGCAAACAAAAGCTGTACAACTTACCTTTACTTCTGTGTGTATGTGTGTGATTTTCACCTTAAACAATAATAGTTTTACATAAGCCCCAATGCAATGGATAATCCAAGCATGGTTACCATTTTGATCTTTAATTCTGAGTTCTTTCTAGAAATCCCAAAAGAATATTACTTATTTTAAAAAAGGATATCATTAACCCCAAAACAGTACTACTTGAACATCGCTTAGGTAAAAAAAGTGTTTGTTTTCCTCATTACTAAAAGTTTTCAGAAATTATAAATTTTTAACTAAATTTTTGTTGTATTTCAAGGAAATATCTCGATTATACAAGGTAGATATTTTAATACAAAAAAAAGTGGGTTTTAATGCTTATTTTTTTTATTGTGTCCAATAATAGTAATATTAAATAAAACTGTTAAAGGGTTATATAATGGAAAATTTGACTTTTAAAATTTCTATTATGAATCATTATTTATGAATTCCGGGGGATAATTCAGTATCTCTGTATCAGGAAAGGGCCAAACTGAGAACCTTAGTCCAACGCTGGAAATTACTGGCCTGGATTTTTATCCCAGCAAATTTTTCTCTGTTCCATAGGCATAAAAAACATTAATTAGTAAACCATAGAGTTTCATTCGGTTCTCACCGACCTCAGAAATTCTTCCCAAAAAGGGCTCCGCGAGTTCAAAAGTTTGGGAACTGCTGCCTTAAATAATAAAGTTTTGTTAAAGATTTCATATTCTATGCTTTATGCAATATTTTTCTTTTTTGTTTATTATGAATTTTATAAACTTTAGGTGCTTTTTTTTTGTATATATAAGATGTTTTCTATTTATTATTTTACTCTTTATAGTTTGCTCCAAAAGCAGCTGTTTTCTGATGTTAAAATTGCAGTGAAGACTGAAAAGCAACCTACTGACATTCCTGACTTAATTCATTCCCATAAACCAATTTTAAAAGTTCGTGTTCCTACCTTTTATAGTTTTTTAATTGAACACAAAGAATCCAAGCTCAGTGGCTCTTATAACTCATACCTAGAACAGTCTGAATTAAAAGAATTTCTAAAGTAAGTATCATTTTTATATTAGATTAGCTGCCCTGCCCGGCATTATCCGGGCCCATAATAATATCCTTAAATGAACCTGAAATTTGTGTTGTCATTCTGATGAAATGTAAAACCGAAAGAAATCGGACCGGATTTAAGATTTTTACAAAAATTACTATTTGAAAATAGTGGTATTTAAAGCAGCATTCTTTTTTATAAATTTGTGTTATGTGTTTTGACAAATGCATTGCTTAATGAAAAAAAAAAAAAAAAAAAAAAATCTCATTATGTATTAGTTGAGGTGGTGGTGCTTTAAAGCAAGATTTTAATATTTTTGCAGGAATTACTATTTAAAAATAGTGATATTAGATCAGGCAGTTTTTTTTATATAATTTTTTATCATGTGTTATAAGCTATCATTAAGTTTCAAATAGATCAAGCCAGAATTTAAGATTTTTTTTTACAAAAATTACTATTTGAAAATACTGGTGTTTCACAATGCATTGTTTTTATAAATTTTTATCATATGCTATAAGCTGTCTTTCTCTTTTAAACAGATCACCTTCTTAGATTTTCTAATTTTAACAAATTTTCAAGTAAAGAGGGTTGTGATTTAAAGCAAGAAATAAAGATTGCCGTTGAATACATTATGCAACAAAAAACTATTATAAAGTGCTTTTAAATAGTATTTCTTTTAAGTGTTATTTAATATAAATTGATATTTTATTGACTTCTCTTCATTTAAATCATTCAAATATTTAAAAAAAAAAAATGTAACCAGTTTTGTGTATCTCTCCAAACAAAAGAAATGAATAAAAAAAAAATTGCACTTTGATAACTATATTATTATTGGGGGGACAGCTTGAGGGATGATAAATGAAGGTGTGGAAAGGGATCCAAAATTACCAAAAAGTTGATAACGTTATATTTACACAGCCCCTTACATGTTTTACTTAACATACATAATGATGTGAGGTTCAAAACTCTCCTTATCTACAAAACAAATTTTTAGAAATTGTGAAAAATCTCTAAATTTGTCTGTTGGATTTTATTTTAAGGTAAGATTTTATAATGCCAGAAATGCTGCATAAAAACAATTTTTTTGCCGGGTGATTATTTATTTATTTATTTTATTATTTCTTTGTTAATTTTTATCAATAGAATAGGCTGATTGTGAAAACTTTTGGATAAGGCCAGTTTTGAAACTCCCTTTCTCGTATGTTAAATGGTGTAAATTTTGATCAAACTGCTTTTGTATTTGACATATTGATAGTTATTCCGTAAAGATAATATCAAACTGGTCAGATTTTAAAATGTACAATAGCCAGAAAAATTAAATATTTTTCTTTTCCTGCCAAATTTAGTCTCACCTTCTTTCCTGTGTTGTTAAGCCTCTATAACAAGGAAGTATCAACAATCAGATGTATCAATATTTTTGTAAAAATTCATACTATTAGTTATTTAATTTTACTGAAAATGAAATCACAGTTTAGTATGAAGATACTAAAATCTTGGTATTGAAAAAAAGAAAAAACTAAAAGCATTTTTCAATGTTTAAAATGAAACAGGGCACATTTGCATATTTAATGAAATAAAGATGGTGTTATGAAAATGCCTAAAGGAAATATTAAAATTTTTATTTTATTTTTCTTTCAGGAAAGTTTACACTGATGATGATGTCAGAAAGTATGAATGTGAAGCTCTCCGTTTAAGCAAGAAATATATTGAATTATTGTGCCAAAACAAAGGACCTGTAAACAAACATATTTTAGAAGTAGATGACTATGATAAAGAATCAGTTACTTCTACATGTACTGATAATTTTGTAACTCCTAAGAGTAGCCCAATATCACCTGAGAAGAAACTTGATGTATGCGACATGTTTAGAACAGCACAGAACTGTGTACAGGAAAGTCGGGAAAGTTTAGAGTTTGCCGAGTCTTTTCAAATGAAAACTATCGATGAAGATCTAGATTGTGTTGCTGATTTATCGAATGGCTATTCTGTATCTAAACAAAAATCATCTTCTGCAGAATCAAGAAACTCTACTAGTTCAAATGAGTGTGCAGTATACTTAAATGAAACATTGGAAGATAAAAACGCTACCAACAATTTTGAGTTTTCTCTTGAAGTAGAAGAAAACTCTGACCATGATGTCCATGTATCTGATAATGATGAATACTCAAATGTTGGAAGTATGGTAAGGAGCAACACATTTGATTTGGAAACTCAAGGTTCTCTTGAAGAGAACATAGATGATAGTATCGAATGGTGTAGTCGACCCACGTCTGACAGTGAGTTTAAAGATGACAGTAATGATAAAGGAAAAGAATCTTTGTCTTCCAGAAGAATAGATGGTACAGGATTTTTCTTGCATGATCATACTCCATCACCAAAGTCTAATATTTTTAAACATGGCTTTTCCAAAGAATCTTTCAATAATGGTCATGAAAGTGACAATTCTAACTCTCCTGGAATTCATGTTCGAAGGCTGGATGGCAGTATGAGTGATTCTGGTTTTTTGTCTCACAGTACATTCAGTGTAATTTCAGATACTGGTTTTCCTGCTTCAATATCCTCCTCATTGATAATGTCTGCTGAAGATATAACAAATACTGTTACAGCTAATGATGGCAGTGAAGTACATGTGTCTGACTTAGAAAAATCAAAACATTTATCTGGTTCAATGTTCCCATTTTACATTGATATCAATAGCTTGCCAACTTCATCATCTATTCAACGGAAAGAAAAGAAAAATAGTAGTCCATCACATACATACATGTATATTGATGCTAGAAGTCCCCGAAGAAGTCTGAAGAAAAAGCAGTCTTATTTGAATACTTCCTATGATGAATTTTTCTCTGAATTTGAAAGTGAGGGCAAATATTCTAAAAGCGATCTGTTGATAAAAGCACAGTCTACATCTCACTTAGATATGTGCCAAAGTGACTCCCATGTATCGGGAATGTCTAGAAAAGAGGAAAGATTTCGTCCTCAGTCATGTTACATGTATGTAGATCTCGAGAGTGTAAAACAAGAAACAAATAAAAATACTGCAACTTATGTGAAAAAAGAACCCTCTGCTATTTCAATGTTCATTAATTTAAATGATTCTAATGCAAATTCTTCTAGTGATTCACTTTCAAACAAAGAATCATCAACAAATTTAATTGAAAGTGACAATAATGCTATACAGAATAAAACTAATTTTTCTGATGGAAACCATCATAGCATTGAATCACACTCAGAACCTAAACGGAAGTTTTCAGATTCTTCTATATCTTTAATTAGTCATTTTGAAAAAAGCAAATTATCTTCTCTGTCCAGACAAATGCAAGCACGTCCAACTTCGACTGTAGACTTTAATTCTATTTCACGGTTAGAAAATGGCATATATCATAATAGAGCTGGATTACCAAGAAAAACCCACAGTGCTCATAGATACTCTGATGGTGTATTTTATGAAAATCTATACAATCAAAAGATGTTTCCAAATTTATATAATCAAAATGACGGTAAAGTTTGGAATGACTCGAAAAGTTGTCATGTAAAAGATCTCAATGTATTTAACCAGACTTTTAAGTTGCTTCGGGGTTTAAATAAAGATGATGAATCATCTGGTAGCTGTTCAAATCTAGGAAAAATCGCTATGGAGGAGAAATTATTTTCTGATGATAAAATCAAATGGAAATCTACTGGAGATGTAGGGAAACAAAAAAGTGTTAATAGTGAAGATCAAAGTGGTTTACTTCCAATGAGTCCCATTTTCCGAAGGAAATCTCAAACCAAAGACCCTCCAAAATCAGCACCGCCACCTGTTGTTGTTAAAGCCTCCACAAAGCCTCAAGATGTTGATGCTATGACTTTTCCCAAATCTTTGTTAGATGATAGTAATCCAAAGTTGGCTGTTAAAGTTCCAAGTGAATCAAAATCTAATTCAAGTAGTCCATCTCATAAAAAAACTGAAAATCCTGAAGAATCTAAGAGTTCAAGTGAGAGTTCAAAATTAATTTCTGAAGTGCAATATGATGCTACTGAAAGTAAAGAAAAAAATGACTGTTTGAGTAGGTCTGGATCTTCACTTATGACTATGAGTGGTGGAGATTCAGCATCAGAAAAATATACTTCTGATGTTGTTAAAGAAAAAATTCCTCTTTCTGCACTGTCTTTGTCATTTTCTTGTGATTTTGATGATGATTCTGAAACAATATATTCTGAAGTTTCTGATGTAAGTTCTTTAGGCAACATTAGTGGAATTGCAAGTTTAGAGCGTCGCTGGAGAGACAATCAACATCGACATGGTGAAGTTAAGAACAAAAATTTAATTGCTACTCACCAAATGCTTGAAGCCTGCTCAAAACTTGGTGAAGATCTTCTGAAGATGTTCTTAGAAGAAGTCGACACAGATATAACATTAGAAGTGGAAGGAAAAGAAATAAAAGCTCACAGGTAAATATTTAAATATGTCAAAGTTCTATTTTTGTTTATTTATTTTAAATTTCATTAAACGAGTTAAAAGTTAATTCATATCAGTCTTCTTATCTGTAACTGAATTAGTTCAAAATGGCATTTTTATTATTTTAATGACTAAATCACATTATAACTACAATAGATTACCTCAAATCCACGCAGCTTGAAAAGTTTTTAAAATTTTGCAGATTTCTGGTCATTACTTTGTTTACGTTTTTTAAACAGTAATTTCAACAAAATAATGCAATCAAAATTATAATGAATATTTACAATATAGTAAAGTAATAAATTAAAATAATAAAAATTAAGATAGTTTTAGAAAGGATTAAACTATTAAAAGTCAAAACATAATTAATAGAGATATACTGTAAAAGCACTTATTTTCAAAAGCTGCAATATTCATGAAAATAAAGATATCTGTGATTTCACAAGCTGAAAATTTCGCAAAAATTGGTTTATGCACTCATTTAATGGTGTTGAACCAAACATGAGATAATTTTGAACTGCTTCCAAGAAGTTGGTATAAAAATTTTTACTTAGTGAGCTGCATTCTATTAGTTATATTATGGTTTTTATTCAAGAAATTGTTGTTAGTATTAGATAACTTTTTGTATTTATTTCTTGTTCAAGTAACTGCAATCAGTAAATTTTGAAAAAATGAATTTATTTTTATTTATTATTATTATTTGAGGGTGGGGGGGGGGGTGGAAGGCTTACATTTTTGGGACTATGATGGGCTCATGAAAATAAGTGCTTTTACAGTAATTAAATATCCATAATATAAAGATAGATACATTTTTCTTGAATTGTTGAATGAAACTTGTCTTATAAACTTACCCTACCAATTCACATCAAAATCATGATAAAATAAGGAAGTTTTATTTTAGGTTTGGCGACATTTAATAAAAAAGCTTGCTTAATAAATAAATATATTTTAATAATGAAAAGATAGCAATCTTCATTGATATCAGAAATATCTTTTTTTTTTCACAGATAATTTTATATTTCCTTCATGAAAAAGTATGAGTTCAGTCATATTAACTAGAAATAGATATTAAAAATACATTTAGAATGTCATAAAATAGAAAGTCTAATTTGTTCCTACATCTGAATTAAAAGTTTCATTGTTTACATTTGCAATGATGTGCAAATTTCAGACATTTGTGAATTTTACAGTTGTGGATTTGAGATGATCTACTACATTTCGGTATTAATACTGTCATATTTGTATTTTTATATGGATTTAAAAACTTGTTATGGTTCTAATTAAATTTTGAATTACTGGGAAAATCGAAATTCAACTGTAAAAAATATATGTATATATTCTAAAGAGATTGCCAATAAAGCAATGGTAAAAGCAGCTTCTAAAAGTTAATGTGCAATGGAAATAAAAGTAAAGTGCAAAAATGTAAAATCATTCCTTTTTTCTAATTTTTACTTTCTTATGATATTATTTAAGAATTTATTTTCATACTGATTGTGTTTTCCATAATATTTCTTAATGTTTAGTTTTTTGTTTAATTTTTTTTTAAAATACAAATGAAATTATTGGTTTAATTGTGTTATTGCTTTTGCAATCCCAGTCACTTTTTCTTGGAAATGTTAATCATGAAATCTTATTCTTACTTTATCTGATACTTTTTCTTATGCAAAAACTTATATATGTACAGTCAAATCATGCTATATTGAACCCTCTGAGGACCCAACAATATCTCCATTATAACACTATAGTTCACTATATCCAAATTCTTTGAAAAAAGTATTTTTTAGCATATTATATAGTATTATTAAAAATAGTGATTGCAGTTATAGGTAATTTGCTTACAAATTATTAATTAATTAAATATATAAAGAATAAAATGTTAAAAAGAAAAAAAGCTACTAAAATTTTATTTTATTTTTACATTCTATGGAAGTAATTCGTGATTTTCAATTGAATACAATTTAGTTTTCAGTGGAGTTCATTAATTTTTGTATCAACAATTAGTAAAGAATTCAGTATTATATTTTCTGTAGCAAAAAAAAAAATGTTCTGGATATTCGCTGCCGATTTCACTTTTGAAATAGAAGGTGCCGAAATTTTAGGCTCTTCTTCAACAATGTCTTCTAAGTCTTTTTCAGTATTGCTCTTTTGATATTTTGGTTAACTTTGAATACAATGTTATCATCTGTAGGGGTACTAGAAGTATACACTTCATCATCGCTAGATTTTAAATGTCCAATAATGTCTCTTGCATAAATGATCACATTATATCTTTCTTACCACGGCTATTGCTGATCAGGGTTGGGTTTCTTCCGGAAGAAACCTGTTTCTTCCAAGGCAGTGGAAGAAACTGGAAAAAACCAGAAGAAACTGGAAGAAATGGAAAAAACTGGAAGAAATCCCTAGAAACCAAAACAAATGCTCAAAGTTAAAGTATATTAACTATGTAAAAGAATTGAAGCATAATTACATGAAATCTAAATTGGAAAATTTAATTATTATTAAAAATATTATTTTTGCAAAAATATTTTTTTAATAACGAACTTCAGGTTCAGCAGACTTTTTCAGGTGATGGATTTTTATTACTCTAGAGGTGAGAAAGATGTTTTTTTTTTTTAATTAATTGCTCCATTTATAAAAAAAGAAACTACCTACAAATTGTTTATTTTTCATATAAAAATATATTATTTTCATATAAATGTGCATTATTGTAAACTGTGCAACACAGTAAATAAATAAATTTGTAATTTTTTATATTTTTCATCTAGCATGAATATCTCAATGCTGATTTTAAAAGATTAGTGTTCTAAAAACATCTATGGATATGTCAAAATGCTTTTAAACTATCATGAAGTGTAGGACTTGAAAAAAAAAAAAAAAAACTTCTTTTGCCTTGATCCAATTTAAGTTGAGAAATTGATTGCAGCATCCTACTGCTAAAAAACTTTTTTGCTATACTATGTTGCATTGTACTAAGGAAAATAAAGATTTTAATGACTTTTTTTAATATTTAGGATAGACCGAAACAGGTTTTTATGGCCAAAACCGAATTTACGTGATCCTCCTACTTTTTGGCCGAAAACGATAACATAAGAAAAAAAATTAAATTATATGTTTTAAAGTAATTAATACATACATAAATATACATAATTGAAATTAATTATATGTATAGTATTTATTAATTATGCAAAACTGTTAATAATCCAAAAACTTTATTTTCATATACAATAATACATAATTAGTTCATCCATGACATACTGAAAGACTTTCTATTAATACGAATTTCATTTAATTAAAAAATATTTTAGTTTTAGGTATACACATCTTAATTTTTCTTCTATAATGATTTTTGTAAATGATCATTTGTTATTCTAGAACTTTCTCAAAGAATATTTGAAATCTAATGCAGTTTAAACTAAAAATTTACTATGAGATGATTGATAAATCATGACTGATAATTATAAACATGAAGTTTATTGCAATACATTCATTTCAACCGAAACAGTTCAAATCAATAACTAATGTTAAACATTTCTGAAGGAAGAAATAAGATTTTTATAATACTTAGTGTTTTGATCTGGCCAAATTTTCGCCCACATTTTTGGCAAAACTCAGATTTTGGGCCGAAAACGAAACCATTTTTTGATTGATCTCTATTTAATATAGTAATTATTATACATTATTTACATTAATAAAATTGATTTAAATTAAAAGCTTTTATTTAAATGGGTTTCATTCTACCATTAGTAAAGAATCTCTACTATTTACTACAAATTTCAAAAATTTAAATAATAAAAAATATGTTGGTTAAATTGAAATGGATCATATTTAATTGATTTTGTGCATTTTGGATGTAATTCCTTTTCATTTAGCCAATGGTTGAAAATCTCTAGATAAGTGTTGTGTGTGATCTTGGCTAAAAAACTGATGTAATTAGTAATTTAGTGTATATACTTAATTAAAATTGTTTTGGTCCAGTGAAATTAATTTATATTAGATTATAGGAGGAAGATATTTATTATATCTTACAAAATTGAAAATATATGGTAAATTCTTAAAGAAAAACAGTTTCTTCCATTTCTTCCACTTGGAAGAAACCTATTTCTTCCAGCCGGTTTTTTCCACTGCGGAAGAAACTTGCCAACCCTGTTGCTATTTTTTTTTCATCATTTTTGTTTTCCACATTGGCATATTTTTCTACTCTTAAAACATTTTTCAAAAGACCTGCATGTCCAAAACAGACGTGAATTGTAGCTAATGTCACCTGTCTCCATGACTTTTCTAGCAAAAAAATTGCTTTCAAAAGAGAGTTGTTATATCCAGTACTATTCTCTTTGTAATTCTCTGAAATATACATCACTAGCTCTTTCCTATAGTGAGATTTCAGGTTGTGAACAAAACCGTGGTCCAGGGGTGCAGAAAATGTTTTCACTCCCAACATTTCCCCCAATCCATACTGAATTTTCCCCAAAATTTTATGATATATTATAAGCTTACATACATTTTGCATGTATTATATAAATGTATGCAGAATGTAATGTATATATTCTGTATTATCATAGGTATAGAATTTTTTGTTTTCCAAAATTTTTCAACTTATACACAAATATATGCGGTACATATTATTTTGAGATTGATTTTGTGAAATTCACCATACATATCTTTCTATTTGTAGCAAAAATCTTTTTATATCAGAGACTTTCTGTGATTCATTGTTAAAAATAAAATCAATTATATATAATTTTTTTGCAAAATTTCCCCCGATCCTAGATCGCTGGATCGGGCATATTCTGCAACCCTGCCATGGTCCATAGGCTGTAGCACAGAAGTCGTATTAAAATGAGCTTAATGCACTTCATATTTTCTAAGTGGGAAGGCGCTGTATAATTGTCGAGAAGGAGAACAATTTTACATTTTTCTTTCAATAGTCATTGTTCCATTTTCGAAATTCTTCCTGGAAAAGATTAGAAGTCATCTAGTATTTTTGATTAAATTTGTTGTTGACAGACAATTTTTTAACATTTTTAAAGTACTTGAGATTTACTTAGGACTAGAAATTTTTGTTTTTCTCAACCATTCATATTTGCACATACAAAAACATTTATTCTCACTTTCGGGTGCTTTCCATTAGTGCCTTTTATCTTTTAAATTTTAACATCTGATTGGTAATCATTTTGTAGAACAATCCAGCTTTGTCAGCATTAAAAATATCTTTCTCTCCATAATCCTGGGTTGCATCTGTCTACACTTCATCTTTCTTCTTTTCCACATCCGGCGCACAAACACTTGCTGTTTTCCTAACAATCTTTCCAAAAAAAAAAAAAAAAAAAAATTTCTTTTTTTTTTTCTTTTTTTAGAAATTATGCAGGTATCTATTAGAGCACACAAAACTATTTTCTCTGAATTTTTCAACAAATACATTCATTTTAATTGAAAGGAAGAATTCAGTCACTGAAAGATTTCTATCTTGCTGAATAGTAAACCATTTTAAGAGCTTCTTCCACATTTTCCTTTCATTCTGATGTAGCTTTTTCCAATGTTGTAGTTGTACAAAACGCAAAGAATATACAATATAGGCAGAGGATATATGCTGTCATCATGACCGTTCATAGACAGGGTATGCACTAATTCTTTGTTTGAAAAACAGAGGATATACAGACCTTCTTTAGAAGATCCAGAAGGTACACGGCGTATACCCCCATATACCTTCCATTACATTTCTGATTTCTTCGAAGAATCCAAATTTTTTTCGTGTGCAGCTAGAACCCCACTGTGATTTTTCTAAGTGTTTGAAACTAGATTTTGACAAAAATTCTTGCAGAGTGTCGACTGATTGGATCCATCTTCAAAACTTCTTATACTTTTGATCTTATCTTGAATTTAAAATGCTTTCCTTTTAATAAAATTGGCTGTTTTTACAAAATTTTTAGCTGCTCTTAAAAAAATATCTTTTTTTTTTTTTTTTTTTTTTTTCTCAAATCAATCAAAAGAATAATGATGCGAGATGCTATAAAAAGAGGGACATTGATAGACTGTTCTGATTATACTGAGGGGCACTGGGTGGAGTTAGCAAGTAAACACCAGATGTCTAGAGGTCATTCCTAGAATTAGAAAGGGGCGAATAAGAGAGATTTCTTTCTGAAAAGGGGGGAGGGGGTGTAAGGAAGGAGATAAGGCAATGAACATGAACGAGAAAGAATGAAATTTGACACAATATAAAGAAATGCCATTATTTACAATCATAACTAATATAAGTTTAAAATTGAAAAACTGAAAAAAAATTATAATAATAATAAATAAAATAAAATCTGATGAAATAAAATTTGATTCTATTATAAATGAACTACCAAATTATCAACTGTCCACTAAAAGCTTAAAAATTAACATTAGTTACATAGGAATTTAGATGAGGCCACTAAAAAAGTTCACTATATCTGAGTGTTCACTATATCCCAGGTTCATTATAGAAAGGTTTGACTGTATATGTAATGATTTTAATTTCTTCATTGCATATATTTTGATTTTAAGGAAAGTATGTCTGTGAAATTTTTAACTGTAGTTCAAGCTTTGGATTATTTGAAGAATTTAATTCGAAAGTGATTATTCTAATCATCTGGAAATTTCTTGCACGCCACTTTACCTGAACATAGTAAAAGATGAGGAAGATATAATAAAAGATAATACAGTAGAGCCTCAATTAACCGAAACCCCCCATTAACAGAAGTCGGTTTCTTCTGCACTTTTTTGTTCACTTTCTACTATCATCGAAATTTTTCTCTTAACAAACATGCATTTTTAAGTGTTTTTTCCCACATTCCTTTTGCATGCAAGCCATCCTTTCCAAATTATGAGTGCAGATAGATATTTTGGAATTTCCTTTTTTAGAATTCCTTCTCGCAAGCTCAATTCTCGGTATGAGTGTACTCATCCCCACTTTCAAACATCCCTGTTCTAAACAAAAACACACCTCATTTTGAAAATTGAAAGTTCATATTGCCGAGTCCCAGAACAATCGAATGTTATTGCACCCTCTGATTGTAAACAAGTGCAAAGTACCTAACATCTTTTGTCATCTCAAGAATAGAGAAATTTTCATTGCAGCAGAATTTGAAAAGGGGGAGAAGTCACTTTGTGTCACTTATCCTTTGTGGACAATTCTATTCCAGAAAAGGAAAAAGGAAGAAAAACCCATTTGCTATTCTCTTTCTACCCCTACTAGGACGATCTTTTAGGTATGGCCACTTTTAGCAGCTGGCCACTTCCTGTTTGTTCTCTTTTTCTGCTGTTACATTTCCAATCAGAATTTTCTTGAGTGCTATCATATAGAGCTTACACATTCCTTCGTATTTTTTACAATAAGTTTTCTTTTTTATTATTGTTTCCATTAAGAGAAAAATATGGAAAAATATGATATTGTTATGCGACTAGAATCAAGAAAATCTGTGACAAAATTTGCAAAGGAGTTTCATGTTGGCATGTCAAGTGTCAGTGAGATGAAAAGGAACTCGGAAAAAAAAATTTAAACAATTGTAAGTTTTTGTTTCAGGAATAAATTTATTTTCATTTATAATTTTAATTTATTATGTAACCATTAAGATAAATCATAATAACAGTTCAATGACCATACTACAAATTAAACTAGATGATTATTGATGGCTTCTCAATTATCAGAAAATTTCGATTATCTGAAGTAGGGTCAGTCCCAGTTACTTTGGATAATCGGAGTTCTACTGTATATGTGATAATTTACCACATGATATATCTAGTGAAGTAGGATAATTCTTGCTTGCCTCTTTATCTAAACATACTATGAGATGAGGAAGAAATAATAAAAGATAATATATGTGATAATTTACCATATGATATATCTGATGAAGTAGGATTTTTCATACAATTCAAATTAATAGACAGTCAAGAAGTATATGATTTAGTATTTAAAAAAGAATTAAAAACAGTCAAAGTGTTATAGGTGAAAGTTTTGATGAATCTTCAAATCATGATAGAAAGAAAGAAGAAAAAAAGGTAGACTGCAGTCCTGATGTTAATTTATTTTGTTTGTATTCAGTTTTCCTCTGGTAGATGCAATAGTAGACTGTTCATTTAGAATTTAAAGTAATGTGACCTGCCTCATAATCCTGAGAATTGTTGTAGATATCGACAAAAGTATTAATTTTAATGTTTGAATAGGTTTAAAAATGTGTTTACACCAGCAATTAAAAACATTGTGATTTGTTTTTCCACAAAGAAAAAGTAACATTTTGATGATATAGTGGTCCTGATTATTTATTAAATTAATGAATAAATTATGAAAGATGAACTATAATAAATAAATAGAGAAAACTGTAAACAATAGTGAAAAAAACTATGTATTAGAAATAAATAAACTACATTATTATTATTATTATTATTATGCATGATGCACTATAAAGTTATCAAAAAATAAGTGTTAAGGTTATTAGTATAATTGGCACCAAGCATAGTGCTGTTGTATCTAACTAGTCTTGATAATATGCAAGTACCAAAATTTTAAACCTTTGTCAATGATCCATAAATCAATTTGTTAAATAAACTGATCCATTATTAGCAGGAGCAGGGGTGGAGAAATACATTATTTTGTTCGCCAGTGCCCAATGGATTTTCTGGCAAGACGAGTGCATTTTTAATTTTTAAAAAACTGTAGGCAATAGAGACATTATCAGAGACACTTTTTTAATCTAGATATTTTAATGTTCCAAATTATTACAGTGTAAATATGGTACTAAGTTCTAACTTATATTAAGCTTGCCTCTTTTGTATATACTTCTTAATATTATAAAAGAAAAGAATTTCAAAAATGCATTATAGCAATAGTAATTTTGTCTGTAATTAATTGCATGTGATTTTGTCGTAACTATTCTAAACTGCATGCCTGCATCTTGCAGGCTAGTGAAATAAATCCTTGACTGGTAAGATTTTTGAAAAATTCCACACTCCTGATTATTAGGTTTCGTCATTGATTATATATTGTTTCAGAATCATCATCATTTCATACTTAGGAAATAAGCATGTATATTTGTTTTCAGTTGCATGTGATTTAAAAGATTTTAGCAGAAAAGTTTGGCCAAATAGTTATATTCACACACAAGTTTCCAACTTTGAGTTGCTATCTATTCTTGATAATTAGTTTATTTATTTACATAATTACAGCTACAACTATTAAAGTTTTATTCTTTTGATTGTTCTTAGTGATATGATATTTCCTAATACTTATCTGCACTAATAAAATTTTGTATCTTATATTGTTTTATTATATTTTAGATGTATTTTATCTTCAAGATGCAAGTACTTTGCAAACCTTTTGCGCACAAGTAATCCTGATAAAAATTCAAGCAAGATAAGTCTTGAAGGGTAAATATTTATTAACTTTAAATAGCCTATTGCATAGAATTTAATACAATTTTAAAGAAGTATTCCATAAATTGAGATTTTCATAGTTATTAATTTTGGTTTTGGATTTGTCATATTGTCTCATTTACCAATGCATATTAATTAAATAGCAAACGTCACAGTTGTCAGCTGTCAAAACTTATTATAATAATAAAAATTTACAGTAGTAATGCAAAATTACCAAATTCTTTTGGAGTGCAAGTATGGATAATTTGTAAATCTATTGAAAAAAAAAATCTTTTGACTTCAAAAAAAGTTTATGAAAAACCATAATAGTTGGCAACTTTTTATTAATACTATTTGTGACTGCATGAATCAATACGAATATTTCATAAGATATATTTTCAGTAATATGAATTTAACAGCTGTATTATGATACATATATATATATTGTTTCTTTGTGTGTGGCACATGGTGAATTTATCATCTGCTATCTTTATTACAAAATATGTTTCTTCCTTTTTATTTATTTTGTATTAGTTTATTTTCCTATAGTTTCTGTACTACTTCTACTTTCTATAATTTCTGTATTAATTTCTAAATGTCCTATTCTGCAAAGTGATGTGTAGCTCTACTAATATACAGCTACACATCACTTTGCAGAATAGGATTTTAGGATGTTTTCTAGTTTATTTTATTTATTTATTTAATTTTATTATAATTAATTATTTTATTTTTATATAATTATTTCTTTTATTTATATTTATTTATTTATTTATTTATTTGAGGGGAGAAGGTTGTAAAGCATATTGAAACTTCCACTTATGACTTACATCACCAGAATGTAAAGGGGAAACAAACAAACTTTTTTTCAAAGATTAACATTAAAGACACAGAACAAAATGCTTTATATATGAGAAGCAATAAACTGTTCTCAAATATGAAAATTTTTGAATTTGAAAAATAATTAAACTTTAATAACTAGTTTCCTCAATTATAAAAAATCTAAAAAAAAAAAAAAGCTGTGGTTGTATGAATTATAAAGGTTTGCAGCCTACAATGCCCAATCATGTTTACTTGATCCTAGCCCCAAGGCTGTTGTCCTGGTCAAATGGTCAGTCTAACATGAGACCCTCGGTGCTTAAATCCTAAGCAAGCTTGGTACTCATTTTATTGGTACCAAAAGGATGAAAGGTTGAGTGGCCAGCCAGGGGTTGAACTCCTCACCTGTTGCATAGGAGATAAGCCTACTGACCACTATGCTACTGAGCTTCCTTATGAGAAAGCAGTGCAACATTTTTTGATCGTGTGTACAATGATACCTCGACTAACAATACCTCCAGAACAAATGGGTCACCTAACAAAGTTTTTTTTTTTTTTCCCTTACTTAGGTAACAAATATAGATTCAACTGGCACACATTATATTGATTTTTCTCATTGACATAATCCAGCCGCATCGCATTTTAATTCGATGAAAAGTCATTTTTTAGTAGCAAATATTTCTGCTTATGAATGTGATTCCTGGACAAATTGTCTTCGTTACCGTAAAATGGCACCCCATTGGGGTGAATAGGAACGAAACTTCCTGGTCATACAAATAAATTCATTATGAATATGTCTGGTGATATTTTTAGTTGCCAAATTTTTTATAAGAAGGTAATAAGATTAAGAGTTGGGAAATTCAGTTTCGACATTTTGGCACCACTATTGGGGTATATAAAAAAACTTCAAGAGGATTCTCAAAAACCTCATTTTTTCAACGTCTTCAAAACTTTGTCTGTAACTACAGCATTTTTCATATTCTAAACCTAGGAGAGGGGATTTTTAATTAATGATAGCGCTGTAAACGATATGCTGTATTAAAGTCTACTTATTTCTAAATTACATAATGAAAAAAATGAAAAATGGCTTGTAACATCAGAGGTTTAAGATTTACAGGGTGAATCGGAACATGTTTTCTCTCATGGTTTATTATTCTATACAATAATAGTTTATGTAATATATGAAAACAAATGTATGAATATGTATTGTAACAATAATTTTTTTGTTCTAATTACTTGAAAATTTTAAAGGTGCCAATAAATTACTTCAAAACTTACTGGTTAAACAAAAAAGTCAACGCCTAATCCAATAGACAAGGAACACACAATAAAAGAATTTAAAAATAGCAAATTAGTTAGAAAAATGGCACAGAATTATTCTCTGACATCCACAACATTACACAAACATCTCAAAATGAAAAACCAATTAAAAAAGGAGAGGAATGGAAACAGCACTAAGGGCTGAGGATGAAGGCGTATTAGTAGATCGTATTAAAACATGCAGCGATTGGGGCTACTCAACATTTTCATTTACCCAATGACTACTAGTAAAGGATAACACAGAACAGGACTGAATTTGTATTAAATTCTACTTCTGCAATTCGAATATAATTTCTTAAAATAAATTTTAATTTTTCTTGATTTCAAACTTGTTTTATAATTTTTAAAAAGGCATATCTTCACTTGTATATAAAATAAAGGCTTGATTTCACAGTAACCACATGTTATTATTCCACCCTTATCATTATCACCTGTTTTTATTAACCCTATTACAGTCTGAATCGGAATAATTAAAGATTATAACATTTGTTCCGATTCACCCCTATCTGTGGGGTGAATCGGAACACCATTAAAAAATTAAATAATATATATATAAACAGAAAAAATGTTTTGTTTTTGCTTAAAAAGTAAAGAACAAAACAAGACCGAAGTTTCTAGTAGAAAAATAAAAATAATAAAAAATCACTTGTTGCTTTTTTTATGTTAAAGTTGAAAAGTGTTCCGATTCACCCCATTTTACGGTAGCTGATCTTTCGCTAAATATGGAAGCAATCTGTAATATTTTGAGAAGTTTTTTATTTTCTAATATCAAAATTTTATTTTTATAATCACATTTATCTGAATTTTTTAAGGGCATAAATTTTTATATTTAGGCATCTTTTTTTCTCAATAACATATAAAATTTTAAAATGAAATTTTTAACTAATTTTTCTTTTTTATTAAATCAGTGATTTATTGCATTTTTTTCATAATTTCTTATTAATATATTTTTTTTTCTTTTGTTCATCTCATCTTTTAAATAAATGTAAAGTAATAAGGAAAAAAATATGTAACATAATGGTAAAAATCATACATTCAAACTTTTAATAAAACTTTAAACTTTTTAGCTAAAATTAAAGTATAATATAATATCAATTAAGCCTATATTTATTGCAAAAAGGCAATACTAATATGATTTAAATGTCATTTTCTTTTCCAGTTTTACATATTCTGCAGTTCATTTTGCTCTTTGCCATATATACAGTGGAGCTATGAGTATCCCAAAAGACTGTAATATTTCAGAATTAGCTCTTTTAGCGGACATGTTGAATTTAGACACTTTAACTGATGTTATTGTTTTCCATCTAAAGATGCATTTTTGTCATTTCTTCCATAGGGTAATAAATTTTTTCTCGTTACTTTTTCTCAAGTTAGTATAATAATTGCTTAGACATTAACTCATAATAAGTAGCTTTTTTTAATTCTTATGCATATCTACATTTTCATTGATTTGTAAGTTAAAAGGAATAATTTTACTTGCTATCACCATTCTAAACAAACGTTAAAAAAAAAAGAAAGAAAGAAAGAAATTTGTTGGTTTTTGGGTGATGTAGCAGCATTGTACATTATCCAACAGCTAGCTGTTGTGTTCATCATTCTGTGATAATTCTTTATAGTTAAAGCATTGAATGATGTTGCTTATTATGTTTGCAGTTTGTGATTTTATATATGTATATATAATGCATGAATACTAAAATATATCCTCTTACATTGTGCATTATCAGGAATAATTTAATTATCCATTATTTGCATATGTTTCTGACTGTAGTTATTGCTGTAAATAGTCATTAATTAAATTTTTTTAATCACAATTGAATTGATTATGATAAATTCAAAAATGAGATTTTTTTGTGTGTAAATATAAAAGATTCTTTTAAAAATCTAGCTGCATCTTCAGCATGCTTTTTCTGAATTTTTAAACAAGTGTTTGGTGGTACTTTGGCATAGCTGAATCTTACAAAAGTGTGATTTTTGCCAAATATTGTAAAAAGGAAATGTGTACAATGGAAACATTTTTAATCTTACATGACTTGAAGCAAATTACTTCTCAATCTGTATGTTAAATTGTGTAAATATAAAACAATTGTTTGTGTATTTGATACATTGATAGTTATTTCATTAAGCTATTAATAATTTGATGTCCCTTTAGAAAATAGACATATGATACAGATGCGTGTTTTTGAAATTTTTGATGAAATTTCATAATTTTCAAAAGATACTTAAAATTTATGCAGAATTTTTTTTTTAAACACACATCATTGGCATCTGAAATCTTTTGCTGGTGGTAGAAAAAATATTTTATTAATAATATTGAATAATCAGTCGTTTTTTAGTTTTCGCATAGGTTATCATTGGATTTCATGATAAGACAGTTTTTCTTTTTTTAATATTAAAGAAAGCTTGTTTAATCTTGAATATTTTGTCCCCTCATCTTTACCTATATAACAATTATATAGCAAGAATTTTGTTCATATACCCAGCACAGTTATCCATACTAATTAAAACTTTTAATTGGCATCTTCTTTGTGTTCCTATTTTAAAAATGCTTAGGCTCTATTTGTGTTATGGATAGATTATTATTATTGTTATTTTGTGTATGTTCTTTATTATATATGCAATAAATCTGCCCATAAAATTAGTTTTCAGGTTTTTGTTTAAATAAAAGTATATGAAAAGGTGTTAGATTTCATTGTTTTTTACGATAGATTAGAAAAAAAAAAAAAAAAAGCATAGTAATTTTCAGAATTGTTTGGTTTAAACCGTGGTTTAAACTAAAAAGAATGTCTGAAATTAGAAGAAAGAATGATATAATCTGGTTTTCATTTGAGGAAATAATAAATGCATCGAGAACAAGCTCAAAAGCCAAATCTAAAAACTGCATGCAAATGAAATGCTTTCAAATTAGTTCTTACTTATAATACTAGATGGAATTCTTTTTCCATCGCTTTAGATGTTTGCATATAAAATATCCCCACTTTGCTTACAATTCATGAAGAAAATAGGAATGTTATTTATAAAAATATTCAAAAGCTTGTGTCTATGCCTAATTTTAATCTAAAAAGAATTGTGGAAGGTATGTTTGAACTGTTAAAGCCCACTGCAGTTGCTTTGGATAACATCTAAAGTAATAATTGTTCCATTGCTGATTGAGTTTATATTTGGAAAAATCTGAAGAAAAAAAAAAAAAAGATAAGTATAGGAGTCTTGCTCTGTTTTGATTCTAGGTATGAAATGTCTCTTACACCCATGCACTTTTTAATACAAATGCTTAATCCACAGTACAGTCAAAGTGAACTATCTGAGTAAGATAAAAAAGATGCATTAAATTTTCCAAAATAAAAATACAGTAAAACCTCTAAATAACGGACACCTTGGGAGCGCAGAAATTGTCCGCTATTCGGAGGTGTCCGCTATTGGGAAAACCTCAGCGATAGTAAAATTGCTAATGAATGCTTAATGTTTCATTAGTCGATTTAAAAATGTCCTAGAACCTCTATGATATGTTTAAACCAGAAATTAAAATAATTTTCAAAGCAATAAAACTGAAATAAAATTGTGCATACCTTTATCCTTTGCTTATTACATTCTTACAAAAAAAAAAAAAAAAAAAAAAAAATTACAAAAGTATGTTTTTACTTGCGGTTAGATGTAATTTGTTTTTCAATGTGAAGTTTTAACTCTATGAGTAGTTTTAATTCTTTTAAATCATCTTTTTCTTAAAAAAAAAAGTATAACTGTTTATTGTATTTTTCTGCTTCTTAAAAGCATCCAATCATCCGAGGGTGAGGGTGTGTGGGTGGGTGGGGGGGGGGGATGTAGGGGATAAATGTAGGGGAGAGAGGGGATTTTCCCCAGCTCATTCCCACATTTATCTGTGATCACAAAATTTGTGATACTTTGCCCTGATAAATTTAGAGATTTTTATTTTTTTTTTTCCTCGTTAAAAAAAATAATTTTTTGTTCTTTTTTGCCAAAATTACTGTCCGCTATTCGGAATGTCCGTTATTCAGAGGTTAAACATACAAAAATTAAAGTTTTGGGAGTGGGGATTTGAAAACTGTCCGTTAAATAGAGATGTCTGCTATTCGGGAGTGTCCGTTATGGAGGTTTTACTGTATTCATATAACTCGATGCCTGCTCTGATAGTAAAATTCAATGCCAAATCTTTAGCTTTTGAAGAACATTTTTTTTTTTTTTTTTTTTTTTTTTTTTTTTTGAGAAAAATACATTAAAAAAAATTATCCCACATAAATGGTGAAAGAGTCAACAAATTTAATAGCAGTCTTTAGTGAAAGTTGAACAGCTTGTAATAGCAAAAGCCTCTTCAGCAAGTGTTGAAAGAATATTTTCAACATATGGACCGGTACAAGTCAAAAATACAAAATAAGTTACGTTTAGAAAAGACCTTAAAACTTTGTCTTTTTATTTAGAGCTTTAAATTAAAATTAAATACATGAAGTTGTTTTAGTTAATAAATTTGTATATATATATATATAAAATAATGGATTTTTTAAAGTTTATTATCAATTTGTATAAGTTTTGCATTCATTAATGAATTAAGTAAGTCATTACATATGTATTTTTTTAGCATTAAAAAAATGCATATAGATATATTTTTTAAATAAATATATGTAGTAAGAGATTAATAATCATTTGTTTATGTTAATATTATTGATACTGTGAATAATTTCTAAATTATGCACAGGAAAATGCTTTCTGTTTTAGTTTATTTTTTATTGATTTAGTAAAATATGTTTGTTTGCCCCTCACTATGTTCTGTATTATCAACCTGCATAATAATTATTTCTTTAATTATTATCTAAAAGGTTTATACAAATTTACTAATAAATTAATAGTTCGTATTTTTCAAACAATAAATATTTATCTATAGAAAGCTAAACTTATAAGGTAATTTAATTATTAATTTTTATGCTTTAGTTATTTAATTATTAAAAAAAATAAGTACTTATGTGAATATTTAACATTAATTAACTATTAATTACAAAATATCATCATGACTTTCTAAAATTCAAATTATTTTCTTACAAATGCTATTTAAAAAATAATGAAAAAAAAAAACCTGGTTTGAACCCCCCCCCCCCAAAAAAAAAAGTTTTTTTTTTGGGGGGGGGGGGAGGGGTTTAAATGGTTTTTTTTTAAACCTACCATTGGTAATTTTAGATGTGTCTAAAAATCCATGCACAGTCTTCTGTAATATACATCTGAAAACCTTAAAGAAAAGGAGGGGGGGGGGGGAACAAAAGCATCAGTAGTTAAAAAAATAGTAGTCATTAAAAAAAAAAAAAAAAAAAAAAAAAATTTTGTAATTTAATATAGAGTTTTTTTTTCTTTCAAAATTCACTGTTGGTTGGATATTGAAATGCAGTGAGTTCACCATTTAAATCATATTTTTAAAAATTACCTTATTTAATATAAAAATAAACAAAATTATTGAAAAGGTAAACTGTCCCTTTAATGAGAAAGCTTCTGAGTGGGTAAAAAGTCCATATTTTTAAACAAAATAGCAAAGAAAAACATTCCACATTCAAACCTGAATAGTTTCTTTCAATACATTTTTTTCCCCGCTTGCTCATGAAATACAGGTTTCCGAGTTCAATTCATAAAAAGCTTCATCACCAATGTTTTAGATTTCAGAGGTTTATTTTTTGTTGCTGTTTAGTGATCATTCTAAATTGAACTTAGCATCCTTTTGACATGAATATTTTTGCTTCGATTTCAATATTTTTTGTTCAGTTATTTGCTTTTCTATGCAATAATATTTGGATTCTTGCGTATAGTTTTGAAATTTGTCAGAAATTAAGTATTGAAATAAAAAATATATGAAACAAAATATTTCTGAATTTATGCAAAATAAGTTAGTGGAATTTGAGTTGTTGATCCTATAAATATTTTGCTGCTGTTCTTTTTGCTATAAACAATATAGCTGTTGCATTACTGGTAATGGTATATGCACTGAGCGTAATTAACTTGATTCTTTAACTATATATTTGATGTAAACTGTAACTTGTTTCAAGTCTTAGCTTTATTAGTAAGTGTACAATTTTTCTTTCAGAGTTACATTTCTGCATGCTAAAAATGGATATTTAAGCTTGCTTAAGGAAAGATTTTATTATTTTTTGAGTTAGAATACACTGATCAACAATTTTGGAAATATTGAAATTCATTGTTGCAAAGAAAAAACAATAATTTGATCTTTTGGAAATTAAGACTGTTCTCAACTGCTCTGCTCATCAAGTGCAAAACATTTTGGCACATTTATGATTTCATTTTTTTAATAAAAAGATATAAAATTAGGAAGCCTGATAATAGAAGTGATTTGGAATTGAAATGTATTTTCATTTTTTTGATAAATAAATTACCTATTGAGTTATAAGCAATTTTTTATCACATGACAAACATGTTTTTCACCTGTTCTTGAGTGGTTATTCTTCTTTTGTGTGGAAATTTGGTTCAAAACGCCCATTTCAGCTCTATTTTCTGAAAAATCTATTTTGCTTAGAAAAAAAAAAAAAAGTAAAACAGCCCAGTTTGATAGTTTCTGAACAACACCTGCTAATTTCATGCATTTCTGAGCAAAAATAATTTAAAACTTATTTCATAAAGTTCCCTTTTTGGATTTGAGAACAGTCTTAACTAATAAGAAATTTTTAGACTTTTCATTTTTCTCTTTTAGTCTTTTAAAAACTCTTTATTTATTGCATTTCAATTTTTTAAGTGTACCGAAAATTATTGATAAATGTTGATGATATAGTTTGTGATCAAGTAGTGAATGTGTTCCACAGCAGCAAAGTTTGGTATTCTGTAACTTCATATCTGAAGGTCATTTACTTTCTAAAATACAATTGTTACTTTAATTATTACAGTTTATGTACCCCCACTCCTCATATTTTTCAATTCTAATAAACAAAAATGCAAGATTTTTTAATTTTGATTAATTACTTGTTTTTTATTGACAGGTCATGATTACATAAAACTTTTTTTTGTAAAACTTTGACACAAAAATTTCAACAAATATTTAAGTATAAACAAATACAATCTTCATATAATTTTTTACAGTAAATTCAAATAAAAAAGTATATTTATATGCACCCATGTATTGCTATTTTTATTTCCTTTTTCGATTGATGACTTTCATAAGGAAAAAATGCACATGTGATACTTCAAGCATGCAAGGTATGAAGTTTTGGGGACACTATTTTAAAATTAGATAAGTGTAACTTTTCAATGACACATGTTTAATTGTACACTAGGGTGGAGCGAAAAATTTTTTTTTTTGAAAATCAAAAACGGGTAGGTGCCAAAAGTTGCCTTTATACTAGTACATCAACTGTGTGAAATTTTACCGCTGAAAAAAAATGGCTTGAGTCTGCGCTTTTGCTCCAAAGATCGAAATTTTGGGTAAAATTAGTCATTTTTTGACATTTTTTCAAAAAAATTAAAAAATTCCTACAGAGTTGGTTAGTATTTAAAAGTGTTGCTTAGATATTTATATTTATCTGCTTAACATATTTAAACTATAAAATAATATCTGCAGTCTGTATAATTGGAGCAAATCTGACAACTTTTTGTGAAAAATCAGCGTTAACCTCTCTATTAGAGCATACAACGAAATGTTGTTTTGAATGCATTTCTTACCTAGTTGCTTTCAAAACTACTGTGTATATAACTCATAGAGGTGGTTGCATTATCCCACCCGTCTCAACCATCCAATCATCTTCGCCCAGTGTTTTATTTATGTATTGAATTTTTATTTTTTTCCCGAAGACGAGTATAAGTTTTCTATATATCAAAGTAATTTATCTCTTCTTTATATTCACTGACTTTGGATGATTTGGATCATGCTGGTGTGACCTGCTGCACGTACATTTTTATACCATGTATAACAGAAGAGAAGCTGAGCAATGTATTGGGTATGTTCTTAATTGAACCTATTCAGCAGTCTATTATCTTCATTAAAATTTCATGCAATTAGTACATTATGATTGGAAGTTTTGTTATCACAGCATTCTTTCAATCAATTACATTTCATGTATAATGATTTGCCTAAAGATTGATTGTATGAATTTAATTTCTAGTATGTCATCATTTATTGAACCTATTACATTGAATATATGCTGAGAAGCTAGCTGTTTAATATTATAACGATTGTCACAAAGGATTGCAAACAAAATTTGCAAAAACTACTTGTTGTAAAACGGCAATATTTCTAAAGAAGTTTTAGTATGCTTTATGTCATTTCCTGTGTTGTTCCGTAGTGTAGTAATTTCTAATAAGATTTTGGATCTATTATTAGGTATAAAACATAACGCGGTATAAACTTGGATTATACATTTTGTGAGTGAACATATAAACGCTGATTGACAATCTGTGCTTATATAAAGCAGAAAATTTAATTAACTTTATGAGCTGTCTTTTGTGTGAGATGTTTTCTAAATTCCTATTCCCCATTCTTTCTGAGAAATAGCTTTCCTTATGAATTAGCTTTGCAATCTCCGACAGAAATTTCTAGTCTGTTCTGAGTATCTTTTTCTTAATTTGAGAAAATAATTTTTCAAAATTATTCTCTATTTTATAAAAAAAAATTGCAATAGGAAGTGAATAGTATGCAGACAAAGATTTTCCTTATTGATCCGGTGAATCCATGTAGCTTAGAACGTTTTATATCGACTTCTCAAATAATTGACGCAGAGGAAATTCACTGGAGTTGAAGCAGCGAATGATTCAATATTATACACAATTCTAAGCTTACCCCATGCAAAATGGTTCACAGTGACAAATAAAATTCTCCTAATTCTAATGAGCACTTATAGTCGATTAGAATCCGTACATTCCCTCATAAAGTACTATGCATTATAAGTTTATACCCAGGACATTTCACCATCAAATGTTGTCCGCTCATAAAAAGGGGATCTAAAAGTTAATAGGAAATTACCTAGATACGAAAACACTTAGAAAACGGCATAAAACTAATGCAAAAAAAAAAAAGTTATTTACAAACGCGGTTGCTTTACACATGGAGAACAAATTTTCATTGCAATTCTCTCTGACGATCACCATCACATGAAACAGCTCATTTCTCAACATATAAAAAATGCAAAAGTAGAATAAATGATGGCATACTTATAGTTGAAGTATCTGAAATCATCTTTGAAGCAAATCATTACGTAAAAAAATACAATTGACTGAAAAAATGTTGTGGTAACAGAACTTACAATCACTATTCATCAACTGAATGTAAGTTTGATAAATATAATAGATGGCCGAATAGATCACTTTAATAATATTCCCGTGCATTACTCTTCTTGTCATTTTTTTGTAGAAACTGTAAAAATATGCATGAAGATAGTTACAGCAGCATGTGGATGCAAAGAACAGATGAGCAAGGTGGAAGCATCGAAAACATGCCAAATATTTATAAAGAAAATCACAAATCAATGTATAAATAAAACACTGTACTAAGATGATCGAATAGTTGGGCCGGGTGGTATAGGAAATATAGCCACCTCCACGACGCATGTCCAAGGTAGTTTTGAAAACAAGAGCTGTATTAAAAACAATCATTCGTTGTATGACCCAATAGAGTGGTAATGCTGTTTTCTGACTAAAAGTTGTCTGTTTTGCTCCAGCTATAGGGAATAAACATATTGTTTTATAGTTTAAATATATTAAGCAGATAAATATAAAGGTCTAAGCAACACTTTTAAATACTAACCAGCTCTGTAGGAATTTTTTTATTTTTTTGAAAAAATGTCAAAAAATGACAAATTTTACCCAAAATTTCGATTTTTGGAGCAAAAGCGCAGACTCAAGCCATTTTTTTTCAGCGGTAAAATTTCACACAGTTGATGTACTAGTATAAAGGCAACTTTTGGCACCTACCCGTTTTTGATTTTCAAAAAAAAATTTTTTTCGCTCCACCCTATTGTACACCTTTCTTTTGAAATTGTTTTATAATTATATAGTAAATTATTATGTTCTAACTATAGATGTATACTTGAAATTTATTTAAAATTAGTGAAAGAAGTTATTAAAAAATATACTATATTATTTCAAAAGAAGAAAAAATGGCCACTTTATTTTTTCTTCCTTAATTTGAACTGTAGATATATATAGATTTTAATCTGTTTTTATTATTATTTTTTTTTCTTTTAAATAGCCTTGCTTACAATGTACTCAAGGAGTTGTGGAATGTTTGCCTCTAGCTGTAGTATGTGGCTTGACAGAACTGAGAGACAAATGTATATATTGGTTGGGAAAATACTTCACTCGTACATGGCCAAATAAATCTTTTGCAGCATTATCAGAAGAACTAAGGGATCTTTGTTATAATGTAACTGCTCAAAATATAGTATGTATATTTGTTCAATTAATCTTATTTCTGCGTATCTCCCTCTCCCTCATAAAAAATTATGAAATCCTGATTAGTTTATGAATATTGCAATTGTTTCTTTTTCTAAATTAAAATATTTGTATTTTAAATTATTTTATTGTTTAGGAATATGAAAATTTAATCAGATAAAAAACATTCACAGGGAAAAATATCCATTTCTTTTTAATTGATCTCTTAACAAAAAGAAAAATACCCTAAAATAATGGCAAGTTTTTATTTTTAAACCGAATTTTGAATCTCTTATTTCTTAAGCAGGAAATGTATTATAAGAAACTACTGAGCCATTCCATGAGAAATGGACAAAATGCCACACAGGTTATATTTACTTAAATACCTATATCTATTAACTTATGACTTTTTAAAATATAAACTATACTTTTAGAAAAACAACAACAAAAAACCTATAAATAGCAGTAATACGTAGAAAAGCTGTTCTACATGTTAGATGGAATGGCCCTTTAATAGATTTAAAAATCTCGACATTTTAAATCCTTGATCTAACAAAGGGACCACCAAACATGGTGCATACAGATTTTGATGATTTCAAAGTATGTTGTAGGATTCATATCACTAATTATTCTGGTAAAATGGTTTCTTCAAATCAGCCTTAGTTTTTGAGAAATTGGGGGGTTAAAGTTCACCGTATATTTTAAATACCTATTAGTATGGATCTGTGGTGCTGCAGCAGCGTCCGAGTCTGCAGATCCAAAGGTTGTGAGTTCGAATCTGTCTGCAGCTTTTTTTTACACTTATTTTTATTGTTTTTAAATATTACAAATTTTAAGCTTGAAAATTGGGAATTCTATAGCTTTTAATATTTTCTTAGTAAATTAAACTTACATTTTCGAATTTTTTCATAAAACTTAATTTTTTTGTTATTGACAAAACTTCAAACATAATTTAATCCTAGAACTTTTTTTAATTAATTATTATTTAAATTTTTTATTTTAAGCAAAGTTCAGAAATAATGATTTTTCTTTTCCTTTATTTTATAGAATTTCATATGAAAATTTTAATTTTTTCTTCTATAAAACATACAAGATAAATTTGGGAGTAATTTCTCAAACGTATTTAGGATTAAATAATTCAAACAATGCATATATTTGAAAGAGTAATAAAATATCAACGTGCTAATGCTAAAATGTAAGTTTTTACCAGTTATCCAAATTTTCAGAGCTCTGAAAATACATTTATCTCCAAAGTTCAACCTTAACAACATTTATCATTTGCACAAATAAGAAATGGCAGATTACATTTAAACTATTTTTTTTTTTTTTTTGGTAACAAATTAAAACATTATCTGATTTATAAAAATTCAACTGGATTGCAAAAATCGCCTGTAAATGAGATAAAATTTGTGATCCATATGTATTTTTATTTATTTTAATCGTCTGCTTTCCTTTCATCGATTATATCAAAATAAAAGAAAAATTCTTTTATTGACATTATATTTGCTCTTATACAAATGATTAAACTTTTTTCTGTTTTAATCTTTTAATGTATTTTTAAACATATTTATCACCAATCAAGTATTTAAGGAATATAAATTATGTAAATTTATACAAGTTTAAATAAATAAATAAAATTTCAGACATAAATCTAACTTCCATTTATATTAAAAATTTCTAAAGAAAATATTAATTTTCCCCCCCAAAAAAATTATAAATGACAGTTTTTAAGGGGATAGTTTACCTCAAAACTGATCAAAAAATCGATATTTGTTTGTAAACATTAAATGAAAGCCTGTTTAATTATGAATATTGTAATACCTCATTTTTACCCATACGACAATTTGTAAATTTTGTTTATACACCCACACAAATGATAACTTTAAACGTTTTTTTCTCCTCTATGTTCATATTTTTTTCACCTTCATGTTTTAAAAATGCTAAGGTTTTTTATTTATTTATTTATTTAATATAGAGATTTAAAATTTTTTGTACATGGTCTTTATTACATATGGATTAGATATCTGCATGGAATTAGCTTTAAGGTTATTATTATTTTAAATAGAAGTATATATGAAGATATGTTAGATTTTATCACTCTATGCTACATATGTCATTAAAAATTTTATGTTAAATGTAATATTAGATTATCTAAAAATCCATGCACATCTTGTGTAATACTCATTTGGCAATCTAAAAAAAGGTTTTTGAGTAATCTAACAATATTAATATTTAAAGTAGTATAGATTTTAAAATGTTTAACTTTTCTTATATTTTTTAAAAACTTTAATTAAAAATACAGTTTTATTTAATTATTTATTGCAAAATGTACTATTACTTGATCACTGAAATGCAATCAGTTCACCATTTGAATCAAAATTAAAAAAAATAAAATAAAAATATGTTGTAAATGTAAACTGACCCCCTTAAGAAAATATCAAAGGGTTGTAAAATTCCCAAATCTGCCTAAAATTTGTAACATTTAAACACTTTAAAAATAAGTAAAAAAAAAAGGCTCTAGCCGGATTCGATCTCGCAACTTTCGAATCTGTAGACTCGTACGTTTCAGCAGCGCCACAGATCCACACGGAAAAGCCATAGTAATGGGTATTTAAGTATACGCTGAACTTTAATCCCCAATTTCTCAAAAACTAAGGTCCATTTGAAAAAACCCTTTTACCAGAAAAATTAGTGGTATGAACCCTACAACATACTTTGAAATCATCAAAATCTGTGTGCACCATGTTTGGTGGTCCCCTTATAAGTAATCTACCAGTTTTAGAGATATTCCATGAAAACCTGACAAAATGTCTTGTTCACGACACTTACATAAATACTTATATCTGTTGACTAATGAGCTGTTAAGACATAAACTATGCATTAAAAATAACGAAAAGTTATGGACTTTCATATTAGCATGGTTGTTTTAATATGAAGGTATAATAACACTGTTAAAACAATTGAAATATGTAGGTAAACTGCTCCACACATGACATGAAATGACCCTATTCAGATTCAAACTTGACGTGTTTTATCCCTCCCCTCATGAAAGTTAATTAAAGAATGATCTTACCTCCTGTATTCGAATTCATAGTTGAATGATTTAGAAGGTGGTTTGGCAGACGAGTGTTTTTTAGCAGAAATTTTTGAATGGTAACCATATTAACTTCAAACCATATAGCAAATGTTATCAGGTATTCTAAATGTACAGGGTGTGTGTGTATGTAGGCAGCATTTGGAAGACTAAAGTGAATTCTGTTGGACATTATTTACTGGGCAAAGACATGGAGTGTAATATGCATGATCTTGAATGTGTTTGAAGATTATACCATCTACTGTAAGTTACCAGCATGTGTTGTTGTTCTTACAGGTGCTTACTAGAACTAGATGATTTTTGATTTGAAAGCTTCGCAGTTGGTAAAATTATAAAAGACTAATTATATATTTTTAAACAAACAAAAAACATGCCAGGTTCATCTGAAGTAACAAGAAACCTGAGTAGTTTCCTCCCATACATTTTCTGCACCTGTTTATGAAATAAGGTATTCAGATTTCAATTAAAAAAATTAACTTAGATTGTAGATTTAATTTTTTTTGTTTTGAAATCATTAAAAGACACACACACACAAGAAATTTTTTTTCACATGAATGTTTTTGATGGGATTTCAGTTCTTTTTGTTCATATTTTTATGTATTTTTTGCTCCCTTAGTAACATTTGAATTGTTGCATATGCTATGAAGCAATAAACCAATAAACATTTATTCCCTAATCAGGATGTCCTGTAGATTTTGTTAACAATAGTCTTGTACAACAAAAATTACAATTATTCTGCTGATAAAGTTGTAATCATAAGGGTCAAGCATCCATTTTGCTAGTTTTTGAGATTCATTTCCAAATAACCATGTTTTTGCATCTTTATCTTGAAAAGAAACTTTATTTGAGGATTCGGTTTATATAATGATATCCCTTTCTACTCCTACCCGCTTCACATAAAGAAAAAAAATGAAGCTCTGACTAACTTAAAATGCTTTATTGCTTTATATGCTAAAAATTATCTAATAACATGGTGTCCTTAAACTACTAATTAAGAAATTTTCTTAGAATTTGATTAGAATTCTTTGAGATAGATAGGCAATGTGATAATTCTTTCTCTTATACATTATTGTAAATCACTTTAAATGATGTAGTGTTGCATGTATCTACATATAAATTTTGTTAAGATATTTTTTTGCTGTATTAATGTTTCATTTAAAAATGTTGAGATTCAAAAAGTAGACAAAGATGTAAAAGCAATAATCTAATTTTATTTTCTTAACTGAGATTTAGTTGATGATTTTTTTTTTTTTTTTTTCAAATTACCATAACTAAAGTTAACTGCCAGAATTTTTTTCATTAAAATAAACTATTTGTATTAAGAGAGAATCACTCATTACATTATCAATTCTTAGTTACTCCAATGCATGTAGAGGAATTTTAATATTAAAAGTTTTTGATTTGAAAGTTTTGCTTAAATCGTGGATTCAGTTACTGATTTTTTCCTTTTGTAAAATTTCAGACAGTTGATTCTGTTATTGAAATGACTCTGAATTGTGATCGTCTCATGACCACTTTACCTCAGATGAAATGGACCGAGCCCATATTTGGAATGGTTACAAGACTTCTTCAAGACTGCATTCATTTTATGGCTAAAAATTTCAATTCAATTTTAAGCTCTGAGAGTTTTCTTGCTTTGGGAAAAGTAAGTGTTGAGTTTTATTTCATCTGTTGAAATTAATGATTGTTTTTATGCATATAAGTAAATAATTGTGCTTAAAGTAATTTGAATAGTTATGTGTACATTTGAGTTCCTTTTCTCCTGATGCCAATTAATCGGATCGATCAAGAACAATACACCTTCCATGAAAGCCGCCATGCCTTCTCCAAAATTTTTAAAGTGAAACTTCTTTATAACAAGAACAGGAATGAATTTTGTTGGATGTCATAAAAATTGACCTGTAAATAATCATTTCCTAATCCAGAAACAATAAAGTCACTAACAAATACAAAGAATTAATGCGCAAAATCAACTGTTTCTAGAGCTTCTAACATGTTTTATTTACTTCTAATATGAGATAGTCCCATGCATATTTTTTCACACAAAAACCTGTCTTTATCTTCAGATTCTCTGAAGGCATTTGAAAAGTTGCTTTTTTTGTCCATTGATGTCCTTTGAAAGAGAATATCCTCCCCTTCTCTTTGCTCCTATTTATTCATCCAGTTTTGTAGAAAATAAAAATTTTTAAAAGTTAAAGAAAACTTCTAAACATGCTATTTGTAATATGCTAAAATGTGCAGTACTACAATCGACAGTCCTAAGCCTGGAAAAAGTGTGAAAGAAAATTATCTAAAAAAACATTGCCTCAGCCGTTTTTAAAAGTTCTTCAATAATCTGGATTTTCCAATCCCTCGTCCCTATTGGTTTAAATAATTGATGCTTTACTGTATTTGTACTTAATAAGTTTATCTCAAAGCTTTTTTTTTTTTTTTTTTTTTTTTTTGCTTATTTAACAACTCTAAGATGCTTAGGGACTGTGCAAATATAATGTTATCATTTTAGGGGGTAGAGAGGATCTGGTATATAATATCATAAAATATCTCTAGGAGGAGGGGCATTTTTGATATCGATATAATATTTGATCCACTCAAAATTTTTCCTTTTTATTTGTAACATGTTTTTGGTACAAAATAGCATGGTATCTTTTTTTAAATTCTGTTAACTATTTTTATGAAAATACCAAGCTATTATTAAAATCACTAAATTATTGTAAAATTTTGTAATTCTAAAATATAGAATACCCCAACATTAACATTCTTATTCTTCTTTATATGTCTATGTATATATAATTACGATTCGAGAAACCGTAGGTGAAGTATATTTGAAATAAAACTTGTATTTACCAGGAAATAAATGAAACAGAGAAGGAATGTTGCCTACTTGTTTTGCTGCTAAGAATTTTTATCTGCCCCCCTTCCCTTTTCTGTTCAGGGTAAGTGCAACAGGATTTTATCAGTCTAGAATGCATTATGTAATTAAAAGCTATTATAAAATACTTTTAAACAGGAATGTAGTTGAGTGTGTACAAGGGTATATGCGGTATACCATCTGGGTTTTGTAAAGGAACACCGTATACCCTCTATTTCTAAAGAAAACTGTAATATATGCACACTAGGGTACACTTTCTGCCTTGAGCGTATATCCTCTTTTTCTTTTACGACTACACCCCTGCCTTTAAATAGCAATTATTTTTTTTAATGTTACTAGCATACCCAGCCCGCTTCGCCGGGCTTAATTTGAAGGTTTATTTAATAATTTATGTGTATGGTACGCTTCCCGGACCATCGGCACTCCACGTGCGTCGGGTGAGCGTCAGAACAAACTTTCAGCATATACATATGGGTGGTTGTACTTGAATGCACAGACCTGCGCGTTTTTTTCTATCTTGCTTTTATACCTCTGGACCGAGTTGGCGCATTGCCAAGATTTGCTTCCTCTGGACCGAGTTGGCGCATTGCCAAGATTTGCTTTCCCCTGTGCCTCAATTAATTAATTAATTAATTATCCTCGGAATTCCTTTTATTTATAGAGATTTGATATAATTTTTTTTCATATGCAAAATGATATTTTATTGATTTTTCTTCACTTGAATCATAAAAGTATGTAAAAAATAAATGTAACAAGTTTTGTATATCACTTTGAATAAAAGAAATAAATTCTAAAAAAAAATATATACTGTGATAATGATATTGTTCAAAAGGGGGGAGGGGGGGGTGTCTAAAATTACCAAAAATTGATAACGTTATATTTGCACAGTCCTTTATTTTAGCTATGTTTTTGTATTTCGATAAGTATGCACAATATGATTTCTGAACTATTTAAAACTAAAACAATATTAATAATAAAAAAAAGCATATGTTTATATATTGTAAGCAAAATAATAATGTCTTTTTTCTTCTTTTATTTATTGTGTTACTAAATACCAAAATCTATAGTGCCAACCTTCTTTTTTTTAACACTTTCCAACAAAGTTGAAAAGTTTTGATGCATTTGGTTTGTCTGCCTGTCTGTCCACACTGTAACTTTTGTAAATATACTCGGATTTTCATGCAATTGGTAAACCTTATTTAGAATTCCTTAGGCATGTTTGGTATTGTATATAAAGTAACTAGGATTAATAGTTCATTTTCAGACCCAAAAGAATTCCATAACATTATGATCTATAGGAAAAAGTTGTTTGCAGACAATCTAAATTGATGATTAATGTCTTTTAATGACATTACGCTATTGTAAATGTATTGAAGCTGATATAAATCATGAAATTTACTATGATTACATTAAAACAGCACATTCATAGCATTTTAAATTTATTTACAGTGATTTAAAAAAAAAAAATCGTTTACAATACTGTTTTTGAGTAATATTTGACGGAAATGCGTTTCAACTTCAGCATGCACTTTTAAATTTAACTGTTTTTTTTTATCTATTTGTAATTATATAAATATGTAGCACCTATAATCATCATCTAATCCGTTCATCTATCTGCCTGCATTTAATCCCTTTGCGATGGAAGCCTTTTACAAAATTTTTAATGCTTTGTCCTTGGTTTTTAAAAACAGAAATTTCTGCCTTATTGAATCAAGAAAATGCTCCGATTAAATAAGGCAAATTTTACTGGTGGGAATAAACAATGATTCTTATATGGAACATGTACCGGTCGCTTGTCCCCAAAGGGTTAACAGCACAAAAGTTATGCACTGAATCATTGCACTTTTGAAAATAATATAATTGAAATCACACACTGATGAAATGCAACATTTTTCAAAAAGTTTGAATGTTTTTGTAGAAGAGCAGTCACTTTTAAGTTGAAATAATAGTTCTTTGAGAGTTGATAAACCAATATAAGATGTGTTTTTTATTGTAACTAACTTTGTATATTTATTATAAATTAATAACCATTCCTCCCTAAACTTTTTCTTTCGTCAAAATTTGACAAGTTTCCATGTTTTCGAATTTGTTTGTTTGGAATTTTTTTTTTTTTGTGTGTGTGTGTATATGTGTGCGTATGTGATTTTCTCCTCCTTTAAATTTGAAGGGCCAGAGCTGGAATGTTACTGCTTTGGAAGAAGATATAATATCATCTGTGGAGCTGATTTCTCCGGATGTTGCTTGCAAGTCATATGTTTCAGTCAATCAACTTTTATCATTGGCTGAATCTGATGAAGCTTCAGATTATTCAGACTTTACTCAGGTAAATTTATTAATAAGTTATTTAAAAAGTGCCTTAATTTTCCATTTTAGATTTTAATTTGCGGTAGTGCATTACATCATGCTTTGTTATTTCACACCTTTTTTTTATGTATCACTCCTTTTCCATGTCACCCTATTCCCTCTCAAATAAAAAACTGTGTTATTGCACTTATTAAGTTATTTCAGATATAAGTCAATTATAATAAGTGTAATTCTGTTTTGTTAGTTTTATTAGTAAATTTGTATTGTGTATAAATTTACATTTTAGAAACAAATGTAAACCATTTGCAGGTTATAACAATAAAAGTGACCATAATCTCAATTTTCTTATTTTTTCATTGTGTTTGGTTTAGAAATGGGAATGTTCAAGGAAAAAATTGGAAAAGCTAGAAAAAAAACTTTTTTTTTTTTTTTTTTTTTTTTTTTCCAAGATTTTTTTTTTTTTTTTTTTTTTTTTTTTTTTTTTTTTTTTTTTTTTTGAGGTGTTTATTTTAATTTTTACAAATTGGAAAAATTCATTTCATTTATAAAATAATCTATTGAAAATTTTGTAATAACCACATTCTGATCCTGCATAAAATTTTTCTTGAAAATAGACATTTCAGAATTTTTTTTAATCTCCAAATTGAATCTTTTACAAATGCAATGATTGAAGAAAAAAAATCTCATGCCATATAATAGCTTACCAAGTTGTATATATGTATGAAGAATCTTATTAAAAATGTTTAAATTGGAATAATTTCTAATTCATAAATTCCAATTATATTTTGTACAAGTATATATAAGAGTTCACAAAAACAGGATTACATAGAAAAAATCTAAATATTGATTGAATGCAACTTCTCTTGTTAAAAATGAATTCATGTGCAAAATTATTGCAATACTATGCCGATTAATAGAAATGATGAAATTAAAAATTTAACTTAAAATTTGAAGCATACATTTATTACTTTCTTCTATTGTTACAAGAAATAAGCATTGAATTTGTGAAAATTTTTTACTTGTTTAGTTATTGATGTATATCACCAAACAGATGGCGCTGCTATGCTGCATTATTCACAATTTCCACAGTAGCTCTATCTCAAGAACTAATGTACAGATTTTGATAAAACTTCTGATTCAACTGCTACTTGATATTATTTGGTATTGATTAATTTTTGGTGTAAATCGCTCTACAGGTGACATTGCTATGCTACATTATTCATGACTATTGCAATAGCTTTATCTCAAGAACTAAAAGACAAATTTTCATCAAACTTCAGATTCAGTCAGTTCCTGATATGTATTTATGTTGTTTAGTTTTTGGAGTAAATTGCCCTACAGGTGGAGCTATTATGCTGCATTTTTCTTGATTTTGCTATAGCTGATTAATTAAATGTTTTTTTCAGTTTGTTGAATCTAAAAATGATCTCCATTTCCCTCCATCATATACAGTATGATGTATTTTTTCATGAAAAAAACCCAGTTTTTTCACACCACTTTAATTGTTTTGAAAAATTTACATCTGTATTTTGGTTATAGTGTGCTTTTTTTTTTACATCTCCTGGAATGAGATGATTACTTTTTGTAGCACATTCCATATTATTGCATGTTTTCATGCAAAAACACTTGCTCACTAATGTTAATCATATGGGAGAAATTTAAATGATTTTTTTCCCTATTAGATAACTGTGGTTAATCTCTATTAAGGCTTTTTTCCCTGTCTTTTTTCATGAGGATATTTTTGCTTTTGAAACCAGTTTCAAAAGTGAGAGTATCCTATTAAAAAAAAAAACTATAAACAAAATTGAAAAAGTTAAAATCAACTTTTCTAGAGATTGATTGCATCCATCCAATTCAAGGAAAAAATATATTGCTATGCACATGAGATATTTTTTTAAAAAATCATCCATAGGATTAACATTAGCAAGAGGGTATTTTCACATGAGTGAAGTAGCCTCGTAATTAATCCTTTAAGTGCCCTAACCAGGTTTTTCTGTCACGTAACTTTTGGAATCAAAGGCTGATTTAACACAAAAATCTCGGGAGAACTGAACATTCATAGGAGAGTTGGGCTCTTGGTCATAATCTTAGGTTTTGTGGAAATATTATTATTATTATTATTATTATCATTATTGTATTCCAGATATTAGAGTCTATGTAGAGGATCATAGGCACTTGTGCCTCAGCTGAATAATGTTTGGTAATTAATCTATTTCTAGTTGGATAGTTTAGAAATTCTAAAAATTAATGGACAAATTGTTTTGTTAAGATTTTTCTTAGTTCATAATTTGAAGTATAAAAAAGTTTAATATATGCTTTATTTCTTCAATACACCTTTTTATTTATTAAATATAACCTACCCTCTAAGCAACATATCATTTAGAAATTTATCTTTTGGTTTTAGAAAACATTAATTTAAACGATTTTTCACTTTTTTTTTTTTTTTTTTTACTAATGAAAAATTTTAAAATATTTTCTTTATTTATTTAAATTATCTTTTAATTTCTTTGTTTGGATAAAACAGAATTTTGTGGATCTATTGCACAAGATTAGTCGTCATTGTGAACGTTACTTGATTCAGAATGCTAATAAAGTAGTCCACTGTGAAAGCTGGGCATGTCTTGCTCCTCAGGTACAGAAAAGGATTAAGGATGGTAAGTATCTTTTGCAAAAGTGTTTTATTTTTTATTTTATTATTATTTTTTTAATAAATTTTAAAAAAAGTGAAATGCAGTAGAATATCTTTATAATGCAAATTTAAAAATTAAGGTGTCAGCGATTTTAATCCGTTGTTTTAATTAGAGATTAAATCATGATTTTAATCAGCTGATTTTTTTTTTTAAATCATTGATTAAAATAAATAAAAAATTTCAGTGCTTAAAATAGCATAAAAGTATTAAAATCTAAGACTAATATAATTTGGAAATATTCTATTAGTATTTTGCTTTATGAATAAATGAAAAAAAATCTTTAAATAATTATTTCTAAACTTAATTCCTGAATCTTGTAAAACATTAAGTACAATAAGTTTGTAATGGCATAAAAAGACATTTCCTTTAAAAATTATATTTAATATAATTTGTAATGTCAAAATTAGAAAAAAATTAGTAAATTTTTTTAGTATTTTTTAAGAAAAAATTAGAAAAATATTAGCACTTAGTCATTTTTATTTTTACTGATGTTATAGTACATTTTTACAATTTTTGAAAGAATAATTCAACTTTTATCTGAGTCCTCTTTTTGTTTATTAGGTAACTGCAAAAAGCATTTTCACAGTTTATAAGTCCATTAAGCATGCTTGGGTATTTTTCTGCATCAAAATCTTTAAGTTGTTATGCGCTTTACATCGTCTTCCTTCAGAGTTGGGTACTTTTCAGTTTCATCGTCACTTGGATCACCATCCTCTTTGCTGCCCATTTCTTGTACCTTAGAGTCCTTGCTGTACTTAGTTGCAGAGAGTATCTCATTGAAGATTACCTCTGTGTCTGGTTCACCAGATTTTACTAACTCATTGTCCAGGGTAACATATCAAATCCATCAAAAACTGGCAAGGAAGATAGAGGAAGCCCATCCTCTTGCACCGGTGTTGTACTTATAACAAATCCTACTTTCTTGAAGCAGTTCTTAATCATGGTTTGCATAGCTTTATTCCAAGCAGAATTAATCCAATGAACATCATTCAAAGCATTTACTGACACAGCTGTTAACAATGCCAATGCAGAAGAACCATGGGTTTGTGCTTCCATGATCACCCATTCCAGAAGTTGAGCTCTGTAGTACACTTTGAAAGCTTTGAGTAGCCTTGATCTAAAGGTTGTATCTTCGAAGTTGTGTTTCAAGGCAGAAATTGTAACTTCACATTTATAAGATTATTCACTTTTGGGTGGCAGTGGCAGTTGTCTACGGTAATTAAAATAGAACTGCTTCTTTTTCCTCATTTCTGTGTCAATTCCTCTAATCCACTCTTTGAACAAAGCATTAGTCATCCAAGTGGATCTATTCAATCTCCAAAAAACAAGGTCTTCAAGTTTTACATTTTTTAAATATATGAGGTTTTGTTGTTCACTGCAGGCTTCTATTTTTTCCCAGTCATACTAGCATATAGAAGAACAGTAAAACATGGTTTAGAAGGTTTTCCTCCTATGCAAGAGTTACCCTTAATTACTAAACTTCCATTAGGCATTGCTTTAAAGAAGAAACTGCACTCATCAGCATTAAAGATGTCTTTATCTTTAAAACCTTTAGTAAATTCTGGGAATTTTTCAACAAATTTCTCCACCACTTTAGCTGAAACCTCATTTGATTCTTCCACACAAAACTTTTTGAGAAATCTCTTATCATAGTTTGAATTTTTTAAGCCAACCTACTGACATTTGGAAGTCTTCTATTTCAAATTCAATACCAAAGTTATAATTTGAATTTCAATTGAAAATTGTTGAAGTTACTTATTGAAAAATGCTATTTAATTTCATATCATTGCTATTGCCATCACTGCCAGTTTCACGATTTTATGCATTAGGCTGATCTATGATTATTTTAGAAAATTTTGCTATATTGAGAGAGGGAAAATAGGTTTTGGGAACTCGCTTAATGTTAGTTTCCATTATGAAAAGTCCTGTTGTTGCATGTTTTACTGATTTCAGGAACAGTGGACATCTCTATTAAGATACTCAATTACTATTTTTCTCTATAATATGTACAGCATACTTGTTGAGACAAAATTGTGAAAAACCACAGAAACATTCCATTTTAGACAGATTTTTCATCTTAGTAGATGAAATTGTATTATTTTCGTGGAAATTTACCTTGAAATATTTCCATTCAAAGTGAAATTCCACTTTCATACAATGAATTTATTTATCATTATATTGTGATTGTTTACATTTTTTAAGAAAATTTAAATTACAGAAAGGTTTCCATGCAAAATTCTATTATGGTCTAATAAATGGTAACGAATTCTTGCAAAGACCTCGTCTCATGTAAAGTATATAATTAGATTTGCTGCCGTCTTATGATTATAAATTTCATATGTAGTGCTTCAGACATTCAGCTTTATACTTTATGAAATTTTAAATCACTATAAAAATATAAATAGATTTTTTTTTTTTTTTTTTTTTTTTTTAAGAAATAGTTCAAACTAATGAAACAACCCTCTAAAAATTAATAAATATACTTAATGTATGTGTATTAGAATTTACGATTATTTTTAATATCCATTTACTAAAGAGTAGCGAGTAACAAATGCTTTCTAACGCAGTGTTCAAAATCCTTGTTGGTTCACTGGTCTGAGATTACAAAAAATTCAATCAGACTACTAATTTGAAAAATTTAGTGGTCTGCTAGACCAGTAACTTTTTCCCCTTCTCTGACAGGTAAACATAAACTTTCCCATCCTTGAGAAAACACAAAAAATATAAATCACATTATTTTATTAAAATAAATAAATAAATTTTATTAAAGCTTTGTCAGTTGAAATAAATGGTCTGAAATAAAATATTTAATTAATAATTTTATAGTTTTTTTTATGTACTGCTTAATTTTTAGCAATTTACAATTGTTTATTATTATGTCTATTATTATTATTATTGTTTATTAATTTTATTATACTGAAAATTTCAGATAACTGCAAAGAAAATTTAGTTTCTATTTTACAGCATGGGGTGAGGGGGGTTTACTCAAAGGGTTAAAGGGATTTAAAAGATTTTTATGTAGTGGGTCAGTGATGATGACTGTAGACCAGTAAATTTTTATGCTTACTGGTCCCTGAGACCAGTGATTTTTTTATGTCAGTTCTACTGCTGTAATGGATAGTAAGTTTGAAAGTAACGAAAACATATTGGTGTTAATTTTGTCATTACTTTTACTGCACTATTTAGAACTATCTGTTCTCCATTCATATAAACTACTGTATGATGAAATTATTGTATTTTTCTGTTATGCTCTTTGAGAAATTTATTCAATTTCTGATATATTTTTTGCTTGAAAGTGGAATTAAAAGTACAGTACTACATAAAATACTACATGTTATTGTCTCTTAAACTGCTGTTACAATTTGTTGTTTCGAATAAATTTAATGAACAAAAAATGAGTTTTATTTTGTAGCTGAGCAATCACTAAAATTTCTGTAAGCTCCAAGAATGCAAAAAATGAAAAGAAAAGTTATTGACTTATCATTGTTAAATTATCTGTTTCCCTTTAAATAAGCATGCTGAAGTAAAAAAAATATTGCATAAATCTAGTATCTTTAATGCATCACAGCATTTCATCTGATTTCAGACAATCCTCAATTAGTTGCATTGAACAAGCTGTGTCTTCCATGCACAAGATATTTAAATTCATTCCATTATAATTGTATTCAGTTTACCTCATATTCTTTTTTACAAATTAGAAAAATATATTATAAAGTTTTATTTTATGAAAATATCAAATTAAATATCAAATGTTTCATTTCTTTACAGCTGCAGTAATTGTATTTGAGTTTGAGAAGCCTACAGCACCTCCTCCTCGTCTGTCCAGTTTACAAAGGGTATGCCTGGAAAATTTCATCAATTCATTTAAGTTTTGAAACACCTTATCTATATATTGTTCACATTTTGTTGCTTAACCCCTTGAAGGGCAGTGATGCTGGCACGGCATCATATAATTTTAATTCCTAATTTCCTTATTGGCATCCAAATTTTTTAAAGAAAATTGCACTTTTATTAAATGTGGGCAAATACACTTTTACTTATCAGACTTGCCAACCTTTGAAAATGAGAAATTGTAACTCACAAAAATCAAATTAATCTGTGGGTTTCGTGACCATTTTTTGACATTCATAAAAAAAAAAAAAAAAAAAAAATAAGGTTTCACTCCAACTCAATATTGTCAATTTTTTTGTCTGAAATTTTTTTTATGATTTTTACTTTTTCTTTTTATTTTGCGATATTCTTTTGACATTTGTAAAGAGCTCGGTTTCAATCTTTTTAGTCCAATATAGTAAATTTTGACAAAATTTGTAGTTTCTATTTTCCATAATCATTTGATGAAATTCATATTTTTTATTGCAATCCTTTGACGAAATAGGTGTTGTTACCACAATATTTTGATAAAATTGACATTTTTTTACTGCGATTTTTTGTTGAAATTGTTTTTTTTTACAGTGATTTTTTGATGAAATTGCTGGTTTTCTTTTTGTGATCTTTTTATGAAATTGGCATTTTTCTTCTGTGATCTTTCTATGGAATGGGTGTTTTCTTTCTGGTGATCTTTAGACAAAATTCACATGTTCTTCCTGGATTCTTTGACAAAATTATTGTTTTTACTGCAATCCTTTCACAAAATTGATTTTCTTCTGTGAACTGTTTCACGAAATCAATTTTTTTACATAGTCATTTGACAAAATTTGCGATAATTTTGTGTGCAATAATACTAAAGTTCGATAATTTTGAACTTTATAATCGGCAAAATTCGTGATATACTTGTATGACAAATTTTTAAAATTCGCTACTTGTTTTCACGACCTTCTGATGGAATTTGAATTTTTTCCCCTTCATATTTTATTGTGTGCAATCTTGACAAAATTCATCGCTTATTTCTGAGCTCTTTTAATATTTTTTTCATTAATCAGGTGAAGATAATCGCTATTTGTTTTTGGCATATTTGACAAATTTCATGATATTTTTTTCATGATTGTTTGAAGAAATTCTCATTTTTTTCCCCCTCGAAATATTCACAAGTTAATGAAAAAAAAAAAAAAAAAAAATAGCAGACTTCCAAAAAATTTTTTAAATGCTCACGGAAGAATCACAGATTTCTGAAAAAATTTGAAAGAGACTTTCCCTTTTGAAAATAAAGATTTTCAGGGAGAAATTTCAGATATAAATATTTACATAAACATGATTCACTCATGGTTAATATCCATTATAAAGATTTTATATTAAAAAATTTGGTTTGCAGCCAAAACTTTTTTTTTAATGTTTAAAATTTTGAACTGAGATCGATTTTTAAAAAATTTCAGAATTTTATGGTTTAAATTTATAGAATTGAATCATTTCTGAAAAACATGCTTCACAGAATAAAAATGAAAATGGGGAAAAAAATGCGCTTGTTTTTTGTATAAAATAATAGTTTTAGTTCGATTTTCATAACATCATAGTTTATAACTTTAAATCTTAGCAGTTGACAAGTCTGACTTATTTACAAATAAATTTTTCTGTAAATGCTGAAGTCATTCAATTATTTAAACATTTTATGAATACAAGTACCTTTCCCCTAAAAGGGTTAAATGGTAATCTCTATCCAAAGAAATGACTTAAGTTGATAATCAGTTACAAATGTCTTTTTCAACAATCAGCATGTATTGTTATTTCTTTCTTGTGTACTATTAGGTAATTGTTTTTTTCTATTATTTATGTGCTATTCTTTTATAGTTATGCTTTTTAGTTTTTTATTCAAATGGTTGATTAAAGCAAGTTACATAATAATAGTATTTAATTTGTAAAATTAATGCCAGATGTTTGTCAAGACATTTCTCACAAGCAGTGTTCTCGCTGTCGCTCGCCAATGAGCCAAATTGCGACTAAATTCTTCATTTGGCGAGTAAACATGAGATTTGATTCGCAAAATTGCTAGTGCTCAATTATTGTTTTTTCTTTCTTTTTTCATACATATGCATATATATACATATTCTCAATGTATACATATTTTCAATATATTTGTAGCGGATAGTTGAAATTAGATTAATAGCAATCGTAGTCGCAGTTATAAAAAATTAGGTTATTTTAGAACATATTGGAAAAAAAAGGGAGTGCGTTAAGGTTGTTCTCAACTGCTCCGCTCAACTAGCGCAAAATGTTTTGACACATTTACAAATTCATTTTTTAATAGAAAAATATAAAATTGGAATGCCTAACTATGGAAGCGATTTCGAATAGAACTTATTTTTTCATTTTATGATAATTAAATTACCTATCCAGTTTTAAACTATGTTGATCATGTGATCACTCGTTTTTCTCCCACTTTTCCTGCTTTCATCGGGAAATGTGCTCAAAAATGTTAACTTTGAAGGCTACTTATAAAAGATCTATTGTGTTTTTTTTTTTTTTTTTTTTTTTTTTTAAACAGAAAATTGAGTGCAATTAGACAGCTTCTGAATAACAACATCTGCTATTTTCATGCATTTCATGCAAAAATAAATTAAAGCATATGTCACAAAGTTACTCTTTTTGATTTAACAACACCCTTAAAGGATAATTTTTTTTTTTTTTTTTTTTGTGCTACACGGCGAATCTATTTGGCTAATACTTTTTTCATTTTTCGAATGTTTTTTATTTTTAATTAGCTAAATTACTAACGTTGGCCAAATGTCAGCAAGAACACTGCTCACAAGGTACTGTTTTTGTGAAAACTGCCAATATATTTTTATACTTGTGAAAAATTAATTGCATATTTATGTATTCAGCAGAAAAAGTTGCGATGAGGTAGCCATGGAGCAGTTACAAAGAAATAAACTGAATATTTTATTTTAGTCTTTAAAGGGAGTCCACTTTGAAAATGTGATTGCATCTTTCATTACCCCCCACCCCAAAACAAATTTCTCAGTAAAGATTTCTTGACTTCTTCCTTTTTAACTCCTTCCAACAGAGTTGAAAAGTGTTTATGATCTTGGTTTGTCTTTCCCTGCTATAACTCTTATACTTTAATTGCCCTGAAATTTTTGGAAGTTATTAATGTTTACCCTAGCGCAAACCCTATTTCAAATGAAATTTCTAGCATGTTTAGTTTATTTACAGGGACAGTCAAAAGTATTTTGTTACATTATGGCCAATAGAAAAAAATCATTTCAAATGAATCTTATCGATGTTACATCCTTTCAAATATAATAAAAGTTATATGCATTTACGAAATACATTAAAATATGCCATGCAACGAATAGTTATTATTCATTTACAGGACAACACAAATGAATTCCATTGCATAATGGTATAGGGGGGATTGTTTGAACATATTGCAATTATATTTAACAATTTCTTTTATAATAAAATTGATATCTGTCTCTGATGTTTGGTATAAGCTATTTCATGTATAATATGAAGTGCAAAGCATTTACAGGGACACACAAAAAATTTCAAATAGTACATTAATGATGATGGCAGGAAATGCATTTTTGACTACAATGTGTGCTTTCAAATTTGGCTATATTTATTCAAACTATATGGTGTGTAGAAATACTATAGTGGATATACAAGAGGATGCAAAAGAGTTTGTAAAGGTTACTGAGTATGAGCATAAATTGATTAAAGATGGTTCTTAAATGAGTTATGGCTTTTTATGCTGAGCTGCATTCATTTACTAAGAAATGTTTATAAACAGAACATCGATAAAATGACATGCAGAGCCTTGCAAACAATTGGATATATAGCCATTTATGCATGATAATTTATGGAAATGTGATTTCTGTAATTTTAAAGGTGTTTTAGTTTGAATTAAATTTTAACAAAATACTGGTGTGTAATAAAAATAGAAGGTAAACTATAAGGCTGAACAAAAGTATTCAAATGTGCTTCCATCTATTAGTATAAATTGCTGAAAGAGAACTTCAACCTGTTATGTTTTCTTGCTAAACTAAATTTTCTAATTATATAGTACATAAATCTACCTACAGATCAAATACAGGGTTGCTCAAAAGTATTGCAATATATATTTGGCCATGGACAGTAATACCTTATTTCCCTAAATAATAAAGTTTTGTAAATATTTCAGGAAGTGTTGGAAAGTGTTTCATAATCTGTACTTAATGTGTGATTTTTTGTACTTGTTTGAAAGTTATTTTAGGTCTTTGTCTTTTTGGTTAACCTTTTCTTTTCTGAGTCTGAGATTTTTTTTCTATGCTTGTGACCAAAAATTCTCAAAATAGCTTGTAGTTTTCCTCTTGGAATACAAAAAGGATGCAAACTGTTATACTGTAAATTTTTTCAACATCCATTTTCCAGATCCCCTTTGCCAAAATATAAGTGCAATTTTCTCTTATATTGTTTAGTTGTTTGGAATGTCAGTATTAAAATTAAACCTCATGTTTAAAATAAACACGAAATAAGTATTCAATAGAATTTTTGTGTTTCTGAATTCTGACGATCTTTTTAAATTTATCAAAAGATAAAACTAGTGTAAGAGGGGGGAGGCATGCAAATTGAAACCTTGCCTGGATACAATTTTCTCTTAGCAAGGTACAGGAGATACACAAAATATTCCATTACTTTAAGGTATATGGGAGAAAAATCATTCGCAGTGCCTTTTAGTGATCTTATGATACAACTAATATGAGCCACCGAGATGCACAGTAGGCTTTCTGCAAAGTATGAAGTAAACAGCATATATGTAGTTGATTTCCAGGACTGACTATGAACCATAATTATTAGAAATGCATTTTCAGCTGTTTTGGGCTCTTTTAAGCTTAAGTAAAAGCTTGATGCATTATGTGGTCAATATAAATTGATAGGTCATATACGGAACTGCACAAAAGAAATAATAAGCATTTCAGTTTATGGGCATGGATTTCTAAAATATATTTTTAACTATGTTAAGCATTTTGTGTCCAAATTATACTCAATTGTACTTTAAAAAGTGCTTTTAAAATATAAACTAGCAAAAACCATGCTTTGTTTGGATTCATGAAGCATTATTTTAAGATATAGATATATATTTGAAAGATAAATATTTGAAGGTAACAATATTTTTTTTATATTGGTTTTTTTTTTTTTTTTTTTTTTTTTTTATATTACTAAGAAAAAACATTATTTTATGTTTTGGCACATTTTAATTTTAGAAATGTAAATTCAGTCAAATAACTAAGAGTTTTCTCGTAATTTTATTTATTTACAACTCTTTTGTTGCCACTTTACAAAATAAATAAATAAATAATCATAATTCTTTTGAAATGTGTAAATATTGTCTGCATAAATGATTTCACATAATAAGAATAAATTTTGTATTTGAACTCTTAACGCTGAAAAATACTTTTATAATTTAATGTAAATAATTGAAATTTCATAAATTTTAATTCACTAAAAATATGCTATAATTTTCATAAAAAAGATATTTTAGAATTTTCATAAAAGAAATTGTAAAGCTATTTTATGATTAAAAGGAATGAGTGCCAAAATGTGCACCTTCTAATCAATCATAATAAAATATTCTATTAAAATAGTATATTTTTCTCTCAAATAACATACATTTTTAATATAAGAAAGATTAATGTTATTGTACAGTTAGAAGGATAAATTTTACAATTCATTTCAATATTTAAAATATTTCATCTTCACAAAATTCAGATATATATATAAGTTCATTTCTTTAGTTATTGAGATATTTTGACAGAATAATGAAAATATATTTCATTTATTTAATTAATCATGATTCTATCTATATTTACTAACTCCATGAATTATTTTTTCTTCTGAAAATATTCGTGTTTCATTTTTTATTTGCAAAAATGCGTCTGTAATAAAAAAACATGTAAAATAAATTAAAATATTTTTTAAGGTTATTCTGTAAAAAAAACTAATATTGTGCAAACATACAGATCATAAATTATTTTTATGTTTAAATTTCAAGTCAAAATGCTGAATAGTTAAGTGTATGACAATATGTAATTTGTGTAGCATAGTAGAGGATTCGTTTGGCTCATCCTAATAAATCCATATTCTTACTTAAAAAAAAAAAAAAAAATACTGACACCTATGGAAGGTAATTGCATAAATATATCTTTATTCATGTTGCATCATATTTCCAGCTGAAACAAAGTTCAATATATTATATGATGTATATAAAGCATATACATATACATGCATTTTTAGCACAAAGAAATTCATTTTGATGTCTATGGAAATATTTTCTGAAAACACACTCTTTTATTTTTTTTTTCAATTCAATCAAATTTGCTGTGTTATTCATATACTACATAGCTTCACAAAATGATATATTGTTATCTGTAAATGGTGATTCCCTAGAAAAAACTTCATTTGTTTCATGCGTTTTCCAACTGCTTTAAATTTTAATTTTATTATGCATATGTTTAAAGCATTATATACAGGGTACCACAAAAGAATTCACTGCATTATCTGCCATGAACAGGAATTTTTGAAAATAGATTTTTAACTGCTTTGAGTTTTTAAGTATTTAAGTATGTGTGCATGATGATAGGCTAGTAGGAAGATACAAATTTTTACGAAAGAGCCTCAAGATTTTTGCCACCCTAGTCTTTGAGACCATGCCTATGATTTTTGTTGTATCCTTTATAAATTTTATATATTGCATATATATATATGGTAAATATCTATGTTGCATTGGATTTATTTATAAAAAGTATTTATGTATAACATACAATGTATGTATTTTTTCGATTAGAAACTGAAGAAACAGACTGAGGGGGAGGAATTTCACTCCTTAGAAAGATCTACTTATCCCAAAAAGAGCAAAAGCATCCAAAAGAAAAATCAACGTGAACTAATGTACCCTAAATCCACTAATTCTGCAAATAATCAAGAAACAGCCGAGCGAAGTATGCAAAGGCGTGATGCTGATAACTTAGTCAAAAAAATTGTTTCACCTATTAAAGAAGAAGCTAATAATAACTCTGTAGACAATACTTATGAGATTTCTTGTGCTCTAAATCCATTTAGCTCACCTGTTCATCACTTATCAAATAAAGCCTACATTGATGTTCATGAAGAAGATAGTTTAAGGGATTTACAAGATCTGCCTCAAGATCAGGTGCAATCACCAAGCCATTTTGATAATGAGATAGTAATAGACAATAATATCATCAGTAATACGCTTTCAATAAATGCTGATGATTCACGTAGTCCTGTTCATGGTAATGATAATCCAGATAGCTTGGAAGCAAATGATATCTCATCTGATTCCAAAGATGACATTGATGCATCTGTTTCTGCTGAAGGTAAGTGAAATTTAATATTTTGTATTAGGGTTGAGAAATTTTTAATTCTTTATCAGAAGTACATCAAAAATTGCTGTTGTATAGTAGCATAAATAAATAACATTTTTGGTGTTTGTACATAATATCCCAGACAGTATACTGCAATCAATGACTCCAATCATTTTAATTGCAATAATACTTTGCAACAGTTGCTTAGTTATTGTTATTTTCTGTACAGTGAACACTTGTTATTGTGTTTCTGCTTCATATATACCTCTGATTAATGTGAACAATTTCAGGTAAGGTAAGGACATTAATTAATGGAAACTTCAGTAAGTGTGGACAAAAAGTGGTCCTGCCTTGGAATATACCTACCTAATTACAAACTAAAAAAAATGCTTTTTGTGGTTGTTGTTTTATCTCAAGACATACAGCTCATATTCAAAATATTAGAATAATTGAGAAAAAGTAATAAGAAAAAATTATTTGTCATTTATTTATTTTTTATACTAAGTAAATGCAATTAAATTTCTTATAAATTAAATCTGGAATGTTTAGATAAGATTTTAACATTTATAAAATATAAAATACAGCACAATAAATTAGGTATACAGCTTCCTTAAACACACCAGAATATTAGAATAAAATTTAGATTGGTTCAAAATATTAGAATATTTTATTTTACGCAACAATATTACCTTATGAATATGAAGTAAATGGTAGTTAATATTTTGTAGCATCCCCTTTAGCTTTCATAACAGCGTACAATCGATTTTGCATACTATATACAAGGTGTTTACAAACATTTCTATCAATATTAGCCCAAATAGACTTTATACGTGCCACTAACTCAGTTTTACTTGAAGGAGGATTTTCTTGAAGTTTTTTCTTCATTATACACCATAAGTTTTCGATGGGATTAAGATCTGGTGAATTTGGTGGCCACCTTAATGTTGCGTTGGCGGAACCAATTCTTAGTTGACACCGAGGTATGCGGGGACGCTAAATCTTGTTGAAAGATGAAATCATCTTAAAATAAATCTTCTGATGATGGAATCATGTAATATTCTAAAATTTCTTGACATATCAGAGAGTTAACCTTTTCGTAGATGATGCATAACTTTCCAGGTCCTTCTGCACTCATACAACCCCAAACCATGACACTAGCAGCAAATTTTACGGAACGTTTAAGGCATTCTTTATCAAATGCTTCTTGCTTCATTCTCCAAACTTGAATACCTTGATTACCATATGAAACACAAAGCATACTTTCATCACTAAATAATATAATTTTCCAATCTTCATTGCTCCATAAACGTCTTGATTTACACCAATTCAATCTTATACGCTTTTGTCTTGCAGTCATGAGAGGTTTTGTTTTCGGTACACGAGATTCAAATTTAAATTTATGGAGACGTCTTAATGTTGTCGATGTAGAAACTTCAACTCCTTCTTCTTTCCATTTTCGGTGCAAGAATCGCACACTTTTAAAATGGTTTTTCTTAACTATACGCTTCAGTTTCCTGTCATCTCTAGCAGATATTTTTGGTTTTCAGCCACCATTTCGGCGATTATTTTGAAATTTTCCAATTTTTGAATATTGTGTTAGTATTTTACTAAAGCTCGATTGCGAACAATGTAAATAATTCACTATAAAACATTGATTTTTACCGTGCCGATACAAATCAACCATACGAAGTTTAGTAGATTCAGGAATATCACTCACACGGCCCATTTTAAGACGAAAAAGAAACAAACTGCAAAAAAGAATACTGATTTTAAATAAAATAGTCTGAATTTAATCAATGATGCCACCAGTTAAGAATTGGTAATAATTAAAGGAGAATTAATGTGAAATATTCTAATATTTTGAACCACTTGAATAAATATTCTAATATTTTGACTTTTCAAAATAATTTTTTTTTGCAATTAATCTTTTCAAAAATGATATTAAATTTAAGATAACAAGTAAGTTTAATCAACAATAAGTTCTTAATAAAAATATCGTTTGCATATTTTCATTAAAAGACATTAAATTACCAAACGATATTTTCAATTTCTAAAAAAAAGGTAATTATTCTAATATTTTGAATATGAGCTGTACACAAACACACCTAAATCAAAAATTTTCTGGTTCTCCACAATAAGTCTTCTGGTATTTCTGAAATAATGCATGTTCCTTTCTGTCTATTTAAATTTTTATTTTCTTCTATCTTCAATACAAAGAAGTATTGTAAGCAAAAATTTTTTTTACTTCTGTTTTTCGACGGATTTACATGTTTTAGGAGTCAGATTCCAAAAGACATGTTTTTACAAAATATCTGTCTGTCCATATGTCACCATGTCACCATCGAAAAGTGTATGAAGATATGCATAGAATTGAACCAAATTTTTTGTGTATGTTTTTGTCTGTAGCAAGCAAGTCCTCCTTCAATTTTGAAATATCCTGCCAAAAGGGTGCACTGTAATAGTGATATTTGTGCCATTTTCAATATTGTACCATCGAAAAGTGTATAAAGTTATGCATAGAATTGAACCAAATATTTTATGTTAGTGTTTTACTATGGCTAGTTGGTCCTCCCTGAATTTAACAAAAAATCTGTCAGAAGGAGGCACTGCAATAGCGATTTTTGTACCATTTTCCATATTTTACCACAGAAAAGTGTATGGAATTATGCATAGAATTGGATCAATTTTATTGTGCAAATGTTTAACTATGGCTAGTTGGTCTACCCTGAATTTGAAAAAAAATCTGCCAAAAAGATGCGCCGCAATAGCGATTTTTGTGCCACTTTCAGTATTGTCACACCAACACTGAAAAGTGTATGAAGTTATGCATAGAAGTGAACCAAGTTTTTTGTGTAAGTGTTTGGTTATGGTTAGCAGAGCCTCCCTGAATTAAAATCTGCTGGAAGAGGGCGCTGTAATCGCGATGTCTGTGTTACTTTCATTATTATACCATCAAAAAGCATATGAAGTTATGCATAGAACTGAACTTAATTTTTTATGTAGGATTATTTTTGGGTATGGCGAGCAGGAATTAAAAAATAATAATCTGCTGGAAGGGGTGCTGTAAAAGCGATTTCAGTGTTGTTTTCATCATTTTACCATTGAAAAATGTATTAAGTTACATAAAGAATTAAACCAAATTTCTTGTATATGTTTTTGGCTATGGCTAGCAGATTTTCCTTAAATTTGGAAATATTCTGTAGGAAAGGAGCATTCTGATAGAGCTTTTTGTATCATTTTCTCAATTCTTCGTTGTTTTATTGTCCATCGGCTCGTACAGAGATGGAAACTTGCGTCCTGTTAAGCCGGCTATTTGCAAACAATCTATATTATACAGGCCAAACGTATCTGTGCAAAATGACATATGTGTTGATAATATGTCATTTTGCGAGTGGCAACACTTTGAAATTTGATGTGAAATTTCAGTTTTGCAATTTTTGCTACTTTGAATTTTTACACTTCTAAACATGGCACATTTTCAATTTTTATATTGTCGTATAGAGAAAAAAATGCACTTTTAAGTGCAATTTGTTTGAAAATTGTATCTTAATTTATTTTTTAGATATTAATTTTTTTGTAATTTTTAATACCATTTTTGTAATTGTGGCAACAGTAGTACTCCATTTTTATTAAAAGTAAAGCCAAAAAAGCTGGAGATTACTGGGTTTTTTTTTTTTTGTTGACATTTTTTTTTTTTTAATTTTGAAACTAAAATGCGTGCTGTGTCAAAAAATATCATCTGTTATAAAAAAAAAGGTGAATTTTGGTTTTTGTTTTAATTTATCAATTAAATGATTTTTAGTTTATAACAAACTTATGATACAACACTTTCATTTTACAAAAATTCATTTTAAAGAGTAGTTGTATGTGTTCAACTCCTGAAACCAGTATTTTAATCCGGAAGTGCGTTACAAATTTCTGAAATAGTCTGGAATGAGAACTTTAAATAGTTTACTTATGTTATAGGTTTTCACAATGTTGATGTCTGTTTACATTAATGTATTAAAACATGTGTTGGTGTATTTACATGTAAATAAAATTTCCTATAAAATTCCTCTATTTTCTTCAAAAAAAATCCTATATCTCCTATAATATTTCTGAAGAAAGTCACTTCTAGGCCTGAAATTACCATTTTACTTTATGTGACGTCACAGGAATATTGTCTGTTGTGTTGATTGCATGCAGATTATTTTAGAAAATTTCATTTACACTTAAAGAAATATTAATAGTTTAGTACATGTTTCCAGCTAATAACAATCAACACTTCAAGTTTTGAATTAAAATGTTTTTTAAATGATCAAATTAATATACCAATTTTTTTTTAAAGGTGAATACAGATATGTAAGGTACATATGTAAATTTTGAGATGATGAAAATGACGTCAGTTTTGGATTGCTCAGGGAAAAACTCTATCATTGAGTGAATGTGGAATAAATTTTGCTGTTTTTTATTTGGAATAGCAAGCAAATGAGCCTTAATTGATAACTGTATTATAATAACTGATTGATAATTATTATATTTTACTGCTTACATAAACAATTAAAGTTTAATTTTAATAATTTCTACAACTGAATTTTGTAGCAGTAGTATTTTCTTACTTTAGGTTAAATATCACTTGTTTAAGAGTTAGATTTATCAATATAAGTTGCATTTTCTATTGTAACTAATTTTGCAGATTTATCATAAATCAATGAAACATTTCCTACTTAAAGCACTTTCTTTTGTTGAAATTCGACAGGTTCTACCTAGTAATGATATCAGAATAAGGGAAAAATATTGAATATAATAAATATCATGATCCACATTAATAGTTTAAGATGAAAATCAAAGTTGGTACAATATTGACTTAATAATATTCAAGTATTAACATGTGTAACCAGTTTTTGAAATATTAAAATGTACATATGCGATAGAAGTTTTTGAGATTGGCACATCCAACTAGTTATTGTTGCCTGTATACTTTCTTGCTCTGGATAATTCATAAGTACCACATTTTTTGATGTAATCAATATAAAGCGAAATGTATAAATGTATATTCTAAAAAATGCATTGCATCAGATTACTATGCAATTCGCCAAAGCATGTGTTTCCTAGCAAATTACTTTACTTATGGTTATTAAATTGGTTGTATTAATTTGTTACTGAAAATTATCTTAGACATATTTATGAAGTTTATCATTAGTTAATTTTATAATAAAAATAATATTCTTTTATAATACACTTTATAAGAAAATAAACTTTAAATGAAGAAAATTCATGTAGAAATACTCAGAAAATATTAATTTTACTAGTGTTATTAAATGGGAAATTATATAATTGCTAAAATATGTCACAGTATACTTATTTTTTTTTATCAAATTTTTTGCGATTTATCTATATATACATATAACACTAGTAAATTTATAATTTTTTAGCAATAGGTGAGTAAGTTTCCATTTTTATCACTTTGATCTATGCATTTTTTTACTCCCCTGTCTCTCTTCCTTCAGCTTGTTGTGAATCTGCCAAGATTGCAGATCTCACATTTTTTCGTTTTATAAAATGAGAAATTGTTTCTTTTATTTATTTATTTATTTATTTATTTATTTTTTTTTATTTGTTTTATTATTAATAACTGGCCATTTCTGGTGACCAATTTGGTCATCCTTAAATGTATGCTAGGTATTATTCATGTTTCCTTCAATTATAATTTATTTGTTATGCTAAATTCTTTACCAATTTAAAAGATTCTGACAAAAAAAAAAAAAAAAAACAGAAACTATTTTCAATCATGACAATATTTTGCATATTTTTTTGTTGTATACATCTAGCTCTCCTGATTTTAGATGGTTTTCGTTGCAAAAAGTAAAAAACTATCTATTGTAGCAATACAATAGTGACATGTCTTTCTATATATTATCCTTCCATTCATAGCAGCATTGGCAACAATCATTTTGTATTTACTTCAATAAAATCTTAAAACTAATTATAAGTTGTAATTTTCCATCTGGGCAATAAAATATCTATTATTCGAACCAGGGATCTATCTCTTGGCTAGAGCTGCCAAAGGTATTCTAACTAAGCTATTTCATTTACCTGGATATCCCAATAACTTATGCAGTAAAATAAATATAATAAAATCTATTAATCCAGTAAAAATAAATGAAATAATACATTATTTTAACTATATCAATTTTAATTTATAATTTTTGTAGCGATTTTTATTTTATTGCAATGTGAAATGAGTGGTAAAATGCATTATTGAACCCCTTGAAATTTGCTCTTATTGATCAGGTCAGGTCTAAAAATCGCAGAAGATTCCTTTGAAAATAAGAAGAGCAAATTCACATTGCCAGGTGTTTATTATGTTGTCTTAATAAAATGTTGGTAATTATTAAATATAGATATGCATATTCTTTTATTTATTACAGTCATCCTTTTTTTTTCTCTCTCTCTCTCTCTGACCTTTTATATGCTTTCATCTTTGAATGTTTTCTGTTTTTATTCCTGTGGCATTCGTAGATAGCATAGACAGCATTCATAGGATATTGTTGAGATTCTTTAACAATTCATATAGTGTGTAATCTGTAGGATATATTTGCTCAAAAAAGGTTACTTTTGCATGGTACAATATTTTCATATATTTAGGGCATTTTGGCAAGTAGGTCTTTGTAATTTCTTTCTTTAATTTCTTAGACACATTGAATGATGTATTTTTAGATTTTTTTTCTTTTCAATTTGATTTTTATAAGTTTTAAAACTTTTTTTTTAGATGGATCTAATCAAGAGAAAGGAGTTATAGAAACACCTGAAGTTCTTAATAAAAATTTTGAATTTAATGATTCTAAAAAAGATGTAGAACGAAGTAATCACGTTGGGTCATCTTTACCAAAGTCTTCATTTCCCAATCAAGCCAGAGATAAAGTGCCTCATTTGCAACCCCTTGTACCTCATATTAATGAGAAAAATGCTCATCGAAATGAAGAAAAATCACCAGTAAAAAAATTCTCTGGGAAATCTTTTGTTCCACTGGCAAAAGCACATATTAATGATGACAAACCTATCCCTACTGGTAAAGATTTAGTAGCAGAAATCGATGCTGACTCAAAAATGGTAAATCATTGTTTGCAAGAAGCAGAAATGCTTGAGCAGCAGTTATCTCGCAAGCTTCAAAGACAACATCAAGATGGGTCTTCTAACATCTCTCATTATATTCAAAATAGTCCAGGAAGAGGCCATATGCCATCTGAGCACAAAAGTAAATCCTCTGGCTCAAGATTACAAAAAGCATCTTCTACAAGCCAAATTAAAAATTTGGCTGGAGCATCTGTTCGTGGCAAAAGTCCAGGCCGCATAGTAAAAAGTAATGCTTCAAGTCCTTCAATTGGTCATGCTCCAAGACTGATAAGATCAAGTGAACCTAGAGAAAGGATACCTCCTAGAAAGTCATCACAATCTCCTAAGGCCTCTTCTGCACAAAGGTCTTTCAGATCAATGGAAAGTATAGCCAGTGTTCATAAGCAGCTATCTCTTAGTAGTGCACCTTCACCAAAGCGTATATTGTCTAAGTCAAATCGACCCAGAAACATTATCAGCAACAGTAGAACTCCTATTATTGGTCCCAAATAGTTCTGTACAGAGTCTCGATTGAATCTTAGATCTAAAAGAAGCAAATGTAAGTAGGTGACTGTCTATTTTAAATTTAGTTAGTCTGTGGCAGTTTTCTTTTAGGTAACTAGCAGTTAAAAGAAAAAAAAAAAAAACATCAATTTATAAAAGCAGCTGAAAAAGAAAAGCAATCCTTAATTGCATTTGGTAATGACTGAAAGCAAAATTAATATGAAATATTCATTGTTGAAGAAATCAGTACTACAATCTAATATGAGAATTATAGCTTTTAGAATACAAAAAAATCTATAAGTGTATAGACTGTAAGTATTGATTTTATCTAATGTGGTATTTTATGCCTATAAAGTGAGATTTTAGTTCTGTTTGTAACTTTTTACTATTTTTTTATTTTATGTGATAGATATGACTGCATCAATAATCAGTTAAATTGTTCATATTTTGTGTAACATGAATCATCCTTTTAATAATTATAAATTATGATTACATGAATAATTGGAAGGCTTTGTGGTTTAAAAAAACAACTCCATTAAGCTCTAAAATTGTTGTTTAGTTATATAATTCCAATTGTAATTATTCTTTTTGCCATGGATATTAAAGATACTATGATTTAAAGATTTTGATTAAAGTTTTTTTTTTTTTTTTTTTTTTTTGTAGCTTTATTAATAACAAAGTATTGAAATCACAACTAAATGAAATTTTTTATGCAATTAAACTTTTTAATGAACAAGTAAAAATCATAACAGATATTAACTCATAAATGTAAAATGTTTCAGTTTCACTTTTTTTCAGTTTAACCCTTTCATGGGCAAAATACTTCAGTTGCTAAAATGATGAAATGATTGGATGACACCAGGTTTTACGAACAAATTTGTTTCATAATAAGGCTTCTTCTTTACATACATTATAAATGTAAAATTCTGTTTAAAATTTTTGGTGCCATTGTTGCATTTGGTAATTTAAATTAAGTGGGAATTATTAAACATAAATCAGATATCCTTTATCTTATATTTATTATTTCAAATATTCATGTAATTATTTGATTAATAATGTATTAAAGATAGCTCCCCCCCCCCTACCTTTTAACAAAACAAAAACTTACATTAAAATATTTATTTCTTACTTTGTGAAATTTTTTAAGAATAAATGCAATTGAAACTTAACTGTCAATTAAAATTGACCTGCAAAATGTTTATTAGTTCTACTTTAAAGGCAGTATATTAATCAGAATATGAAGCAATTTAAATACTTTTTGTTAATGTTTTGTCTCAAAAAGAACATCATGAATAAACATACAAGCTTAAAATTACTTTCCAGAATATCAAGGTGATATTTGACTTTAAATAGTCATCTTTAGAGTGCAATTAAGTTAAAAATCTTAATAGGCTTTCATCCACTGCCATTTGTACGCTTTTTTAAATCTTTATCCTGAAGCTCTGTACAGTACACATTATAAATGTATATGATGTAACATTTATCTGGAATGTAGCACAATTTGTAATATATCACTCAAATTAAAAAAAAAAAAATGTATAGATATAGCTTCTCTGTATAAAAGAATTCATAGATGCATGTTAGCTTATGTAGTTGTATACTATGTATTTATTTATAAATAGTGTTTTATTTATTTTTTACTTTATTTTATATGTTACATATATAGTATTTATTTTTGTTATGATTTTTGTAGTTTATTTAAAGTATTATTTAAAAATAAATTCATGATAATTTCCAAATTGAAAAATAAGTATGGCATATACATTTATGTTTCATAGATAAATGCATTTCATTAGTGTACTACATGCTTTTAAGCTTTTGAAACCATTAAAGTCTAGTCATATATTAGTAATACTGTGGAAAAAAAAATCTTGAAGTAAAATAACAGATGTGATATTAAGTAAAGAAAAAAAATAATAAATCTGGAAAATATTTTAGTTAAGACAAATGCTATATTGGTGCTAAAAATGTAATTTTTGTATCATATAGTGAAATTTTAAGTCTAAAATTGAAAATTTAATGTAAAACGTAGACTTTTTAAAAGGTAAGCTAGCTTTTTTCTGCTGATTTATTGGTTTTTAACATTAGATTCTCTGCACTCCCTCAACATTTTTTAGATTTCTGAGCAATTTATGCATTTAAACCCCCATGGCAGAAATATGATGATATTGTAACAGAAAGAGAATAGCCCTATATAGAAAACTTTCTTCCTCAAGTCGAATAGAAATATTTCCATTTAAAGTAAAAAATATTACAGACAATAAAGATTCATTAGGATTTTCTAAAAAGTTCATTTTTTATGCAACTAAATAACTTGTTATTCAGTTATGTTTTGAAATCATTATAATTTATGTTTTTGAGAAATTGGCTTTACTTTTCTTTATACTAAGGATAAGAGTGATTTTATCCTCAACATCTAACAAAAAGAAAAGTTAGCCTTGTATGTAAAACTTTTTATTTAATTGTTTGATACAATCAAGCATATGTTTACAATGTCTCTTCACACCTCTCCCCCTCCCCCAATAAATTTATCTAATTATAGTACAAATTGCAGCAATTTCACCTGCTACTCAGTCAAGAAAACTTACAAATAGTAAAGGAACAATTTATTTATTATAAATTACTGCAATTATGCTAACTAATTCTTTTAATGCTGATTCATTAAATTTAGGCTTTTGGCTTTTTTCACGTACATTAAAAACAGATAAAACCATTAAATTCAATATTTTGTTTATGATATATTAGTTCTTCAGCCTCATTTTTCTAACTGTGTTATGCATAAATTTTGTCACTCATTTGTCCTGTTAAAAAAAAAAATCATGTTTCAAATTTTGGTGGTACTGATACTTACCACAGAAAGCTTTTAAAAATTCTGCCACAGGGATTTAAGCATATATGCCTGTTATGCATTCATCTGAGAGAGATCTTATGACAACTTACTTCTAATTGATTACTAATCATCTCAATGTGAATTTTCTTTTATCTTTTGAATTAATCATTATTTTGTCCTTTATATGTACCTTTTTCTATATTTTTTTTCTTGTGATAAAATCAATTTAAATGCATATTTTTTTTTTTCCCCAATAAGCAACGTTGAAACATATGTTAGTTTCCAATAAACTTTGAAAAGATTTGTTGAGCAATTCCCTAACAGAATCTCTTTTTAACTATACAGAAGTATACTTCAGAATTTGCTAAATACAATTGCCTTATAAATTGGTACAGTTAATTCTGGCATTTGAGGATTTTCTCATTTTTATTCAACTACACTTATACAACGTAGTCTTCATTTATTAGGAATCTTCCTGTTTGCATCAAGTATGATATCTGAAATTGCTTGTTTGGAATTTCTTTGATTTAATGCCCTTATTTTTAGTTGTTTTTAGTCAGTTATGTATGTGTTGATCCATTATTTATTAGTATTACATTAAATGATGTAAAAGTACTGCCGTTATAATAATAAGGTCTTATTAAGAAGAAAGTCAATCTTGAAAAATAAATAAATAAATAAATTGCTGAATGAACTCATGTAAAATAAAAAAGGTAATCGTAATGAAAGCCAACCTAGCCCAAAATATTGTAATTCTGTTAAGCTGTTGTTATTTATTTTGGTTATTTATTGTTATGTATTTATTCGTTTTAATAGCAAGTGATGCTTTTGTATTTCTTGATTATTTCCCAAGATCTTTAGGAATAAATGTATTTATTTATATGTTAATAACAAACATCTTTTAGAAATGTTATTTTAATATATGACTGTATACATATTTTTAATAAAATTTTATGAATATATATGAAGATGTGAGTTTCAAAACTAACTTTATCCAACATTTAAAAATTCAAGTTTTTTTGTATCAGTCTCAATCTATTTATTCTATTGAAGAACTTGAATTAAAAAATATCAGTTTGTGGAGTCTATGGGAAAAATAGCCGGTACTGACTCTGGGCTGGCTGATATTATTAGTGTTGTTGTTGGTTAAAATTATGAGGGAATGTGAGAAAGCTAAGGCAAAAATTTCACTATTACAGTATTAATTCAATTCTTAGAGCTTCAGGAAAATATCTATATATATTATATATATATTCTGTTTTACCAATTTTTTAATTTTATGCCCCTCACAAACCCAAAAAATCCTACTATTAAAATCTAAAGAAGAAAACAAAACAGAAATTTTATTATTTCGGATTTGTGGACTCAAAAGGGTGAAATTGCTGCAATTTTGATGTTATTTCATCCAAAACAAAAAATTCTGATGTAAAGGAAAAAAACATAAAAGCAAAAATTTTACTAGTTTAGGAATAATTTGAGATCTATTAGAGTTTTTATTTAAAAACGGTTTTTATCAACTCTATAGGATGTGTAATATAGTGGTCATTTTAATTTGGGTAGCCTGATATATAAACATTACAATATTAATTTCTTTTATAGATTTAGAATTACATATACCTGGTTTAATTTCATTTTAGACTGTCTAACAAAACAAGTCAGAGTATGCTTGTTTTTTAATGACTCCGACTCTTTTGCTAAAAAATGGGCCTGATTTTGACTCTGCAGCCCTGGAAAAAAACACTATAATCTGCAAAACATTTTATCATGTATTTCTGACATTGTAAAATCTTGATTTGCTATGAAAATCAATGGATAACGGCAGTTACTTTTTACAGTTTTCAAACTTTAAAATTTTTGAATAAGGTGAGTTTAGAAACTTCTTCCTTATATATATACTATCATATATTCAAATTTTATTTATTTATGTATCAATTTACTTTTTAAAATCTTTTTTCAGTAAATTTTTTCAATGCTGTCCAAAAGAACCTTTGTTATAAAATGCTTCTCTTAAAAAAAAAAAGTTTATGTCCGTGAATATAAATCGTGAATAATAATAATAAGTAATAGAAATAAAGAGTATTTTCTTGTTAAAGAAAATTTTAAAAGTTTTCATATGTATCAAAAAATATTTCAATGTAAACTATTGTCTCATTTTATTGTGGATTCTATCAAAAAACTTTTATTATTTTCTCAATAATATTTTCTCTTTTTATTTAATGATCAGTTATTTGATATCTTATAAAATACAAAGATAAATGTTATTCATTCATTAATATTTTAACTGGTTAAAATAAAATTATGTAATATTAATATTTATATAAAAATATCTATGAACAAATAGAAAATCATTCATGCATAATCTTATGTGATATGTAGATAATATAAAAAGATCAAATCAACATGATTATATTTAATAAATGAGTCCTTTACAGTTTGAAAGATTGGAAAAATCATGTTGGCTTGTTAGAATTATTATTGTACTGGATTGTATGAGATTTATATCTGATATTTTTAAGAATAAACTGATGTAATATCAGGTGCTTTAAATGTATCAAATTTGATATTTTGAACATCTTTGTCTGTCTTTTAAAATCTAAATTTTCTCTACTACCTTTATCTCTGGCAAAATAAGATGTAATAATATAAGTAGTTATAATGAATGTGTATAATATATTTATTAAAGTAGAAAATTTCTAAAAAATATATAAAAGAAGGGTATAAATTTCAAAGGAATGAAACTTCCTTTTCGGTTTAAAGTACATATTATTCTACCATTGTTAAAAAGCAGCATTGCTTTTGCTCTCATTTTTATGAAGTTTTGTATTGTAATTAGTATGCTTTGTAATACTTTTATAATTATTTGATGTTATTTCATGTGCTAAGAATTTTTCAATGATTAGAACTTCAAATGATTTATTTCTTTTTTTATTTGAGTTGTAAAAAAACTCTGGAGACAAATAATATAGTTGACAAACTTTTACCAATCTAACAAATAAAAAAAATGCATATTTATAATTTTAAAAAGTTAGTATTTCATAGGTTCCTCCCTTCAGGCCATCTAGAAAATTTCCATATATATATATATGTATATCTTTCAGCTGGTGGTTACCTTTGAAAATTAAATTTAACTTTTTAAAAAAATATTAAGAAATCAACAAGGACATTAGAATTAAAGTTGAATCAAATGAGAGTCAGTCATTTCCAAAGATTTGATGTATCCATATTTCTACTATAAGCGTGAAAATTTTTTTCTGGCTATTAATATTATAATTTCTGGCTAATAATACTATTAAAGTCAATTTCCCTTTCGATTATTTCACTCAGTTATAAATGTAGGGATGTCTCAGACTCTGGGTGAAAATCTTCATCTTTAGACTGCCAAATTGTCACTCAAAAGTTTTTAGATTTTCCCCTTATTAAAAATCGATCTTGAAAAATTTGTCTGAGAATGTCTTTTGTTCCTCATATATGTTTTTGGCATGATTAACACCATACAAAATTAAATCTGGCTTATAATCGAAAAGAGAACAAAAAAATGGGAAGAGGGATATAAAGTATAGAGGATTATTAAGTCCCAAAGTCATGTACCATTTGAAAGAAACAAATCTGAGTTGATCATTTCGCGATTCAAAACCAGCCGGCCTTTTTCAAAATTATTTTTTTAATAAAATCCACCTTTTAGAAAAAACTAAAAAAAAAAAAAAAAAAAAAAAAAAAAAAATCTAGTGTTGAGCCACAAAATTGTCTGTAGATTATCGATTTTCTAATTGTAATGAGAGTCCTTTGCATTTACCAAATTTTAAATCCTGACTATTTTCAGAATATTTCCTGGTGATAAATACAAAGGGCAAAAATAAAGATGTATTTATATCTCAAGGCCACCAAATCGTCTCTCAAAAGATTTTGGCATTAAATGAAATGAAATGTCCTTCCCAAAAGTCAAAAGCCCCTCCCCCTAAATAAATAGATAAATAAATAAATAAATAAATAATGAATTTAACACTCTTTCATTTTTGTGCAATCTACTTATTCTTTGGAAGAAAAAAAAAAAAAAGATTTCTCATTCATAAATAATCATAAAAAATATATATATACTACTTCTGAAAATTATAAATAGCATTTTTTTTTCTTTAGATTGTAAGAAGAGTTTCAATGATATTAACTGTTTAGATGAGTTTTTAATATGTTGAAGAATTTTATGTTAAGCACATGTAAAAAAAGATATTGAAGAAACATTTTCAATTTTTAAAAGCCCTATTGTTGCTATTTCATTGTACTCTTCTACCTGTCATTTGACAGCTTGTTTTACAGTGAATCATTGCATAAAAAAATCAATATTTCCATTCTTTAATTTTGATACATGATATGATATCATAAATTTGTGAATTCCTGTGCTTCCATGCATTTGATACCATTTGACTTTTTGATCTGCTATTTTTAACTACGATTTTCATGTGATTAATATTTATGAATAAACTACCTATCGATTCCGTGTTAAGGTGATGATACATTAACACAAAAGCTCACCTTGTACCATAACTCAGTTATGTATGACCTCTTTTAATATTCTATAAAGCCTTAATCAAGTTTTAAAAAGTATAACAGTAATTTTTTTCATACTTTGTGTAGAAAAATAATTCTGGTGGCAATAAATGTTAGTGCTAAAATCAACAAAGTACTAGATCTACTACTGCTTATTGACAAGATATGTGATTTGACTAAGGTTTGAACAAGATGTGAAGTTATTAAAATTCTAATTTTGTTATTCTAAAATTAATTCTATGTAATACTTATTGTTTTCTCTTAAGAAGTATAAAAATATTTATTTTTACCTAAATAAAAATCTAAATTTTAAATAAAAATATTTATTTTAAAATATTTATTTTTATCATATTTTATATAGGAAAATAATTCTGATGGCTAGAGATTCTGATGCTATAAATTTTTTAACACACTCACACAAAAAAGATTATTTCAAAATTTACTACAAAGCAAAAATGTGTGTCTTTCCTGGATCTGGTTCAATTATATGTAGACCAAGGGCAGCAGCACAGACAAATTATCTCATCGAGTTCACAGCCGAAAATCTAGGATTTCTTAAATTTTGATTTGCATATCAAAACGCAATAAGTCTGCCAAGTCATAGCTTGGTGGAAAACATAAAAAAACTTCGATTTTAAAGATTGACTTTTTGGTTTACCATTGTGCTTTCCTGCACCTAAAAGTATAAAACATGGATGTATTCCATGTACCCTTAAAATGCAGGGATGTAATGGAAGGTATACGTGAGTATATGTCTTATACCTTCTGGATTTTTTTAAGGAACACTATACCCTCTGTTTCTCAAAAAAGCTTTACTGTATGGACTTTAAGGTATACCCTCTGTTTTTTCTATGACTGCATCACTGTTAAAATGGTTAATGATTGTTTTTTTATTGCTTCCAACAATGGAAAATTCCAAATTCTCCCTAAATTGGAACCATGTTTTGCTAATACTTCATTATCCATTTCTCTTGTCAATTGATGTTTCAAAACAAACAGCAGACAAACACAAAAACAATGTTTTATTACAATACAAATAGTTGAATTTTCTGTAGAAGAAGAGTAATAATAAATTTTGGTAATAATAAAATTTATACTTTAGTAGCCTTACTTTTTGTTCAAACCTTATTTATGTACTTTTATTATATAAACATCAATTTAAAAATAGATTTTTAATTTAAAATCGGATTTTTTTCCCCTTAAATAATAGCAACCAAACTTAATTTGCAAAACAATTAGTAATTATATTAAATTTGTGTTAAAACTTAAACTATTTTGAAAATCACTTAATTATTTGTTTTTTTTTTTTTTTTTTTTTTTTTTTTTTTATTTTAGTATCTGATACTTGATGAGTATAAGTAAACTGAAGTATGTTTCTTATTTAACCTCTTTAGTTCCAAAGGTAAAATAATATTACAAATATTTTTTATTGGTCTTTTCCAAACAAAATGACATTGTAAATTAAAAAATATATACATATATTTTCTTAAATTGATCTTTTAGGTGCTTAGAAATTTAAGTTAAAAAAATATGGATCTAAAACTACAAACTCCCTTAAAACATCAATTTAACAGCCATTAACCAAAATTAACCCTATCACTAATTTAAGAGCTTTAAGCAAGTAAATAATCTATAAATAAATAAATAAATAAATAAAAATACTGAAAAAGATTTCATTTAAATACTTATGAAAATTTATCACTTACTTGATCACACTGTCTTTTGGACATATTTTAGGCATTTTGCAAATTCAGATGAATATAAAATCTATTTTATGAGGGATTCAGTTTAGATGCAGGCATTAATTTGATTGGTTTCTTTGCATAATACATTCTGCTATTAAGAAATTATGTAGAAAAAATCAGACATTTTAGCTTTTTATGAGTAAAAGAGCAGAGATCCCCGAATGGGGACTCGGGGACTGAAGAGGTTAATCTAAGACTAGATATGTATGATTATTGACATATAGTAACTTTTTATAAGTTAGAAATTGTTGGTAAACCATGTATAGGCAAATTTTATTAAATTATTTTTTGAAATAATCGTAATAAAATATTTGTATGTGCATGTAATAAATTGATGCATAGTTTAAAATTTCATACAATTAATAGGCTAAATCTATTGCATGTATGAATTTACTGCATCTATTTAAGGAATGAGTCTGATTTGCATCAGATTTATTTTGGATAAATTAGTATTTATACATTTATAAATGCTTTGAAGAATTTATTTTTTGGACTGCTTTGTACTTTTTTAAAAACAGAATTCTGGCTCTTAAGCCCAACAGATTTATTTAACTTTTATAATTTTATTCAATTATATTTTTATTTACATTTTGCTTTACTATAAAAGCAAGGATGGAATTATAATGTGCAATAAAAATTAAGAGCAGCTACCAAGAGTACCATCTGTAAGACATTAGTAGAGAGAATTTTTCATTCAAACAGAAGTTTGTTATTCACAGTATCACTTATACTTCCATATATTTTTCATTGTGGATGTTCATCCTTATTCTGAAATAAGTCTACTTTGTAAAAAGAAAAAATAAGTTGCCAGTGAGATTGTAATAAGGAATGATTATCTCTGCTATTCATTCTAATATATTTTTTATTTTATTTTGTGAAAAGCTTTTAAGTTTTTATGAGCAATATTGTGAAAAATTCATGTAACCTTTTAGAGTGCTGATATTGTAAAGTGAGAAAAAAGTTTTTAATAATTAAACCAAGTAATTGAAAAAACCTTGGTGTGCTTCAAAATTACGTCTCAAATCTGCCATCTATTTATCTTTTCTACATCAATCATTTACTTTTTTATGTAATCAGAATCATAGAGTTACTTTCTCTTAAAATGTTTTGTAAAATAAATTAATTGATGAAAAATTATTTTGTTTATTCCTCCTTTTCTCCAATGATTTATTCTTATATTAATTTTAGGGTTTTGAATTAGGGACCAACTAATCTTATAAATTAGAATCAATCTGATTTATGAATTACATATGCCGAAGAAATTTAATAATTAAAGTATTTGTGAAATTAATTTTTAATTTCATAAAACAAGTAATATCAGCATTTGAAGAATTTGTGTTTAATATCAAGAATAAAAGCATACATATTCAGAAAGGTATGAAAATAAAATAAATATACAGGAAGAAGAATTCATGTATTAACTCCCATAATGCATAATGTATTATGATATATTGTATCCAAATTTTAAATCTAGTATGTTATTTTTTCTAAAATATATTCTGTCATTGGATTGACTTGTACCGATCAAGTCAGAGAAAAAGATTATTATTGTGAACAAAGGATGTAAATTTCCGTTTTCAGGCAGGCTTACATATATTTTGTAATGGAATGAGCTTTAAAGCATAACATTTTGAATATGATGTATTCCAAGTGCCATCTTCATGTTTGTGACTTTCTTTTTCGCCCTTTTCTGCTTCAATAAATAATAAATCAGATGTATCATTTCACCAAGATTCCATTAAGATTGATTATTTAAACAGGATTAGTGTACTTATAGATAAAAGCAATAAAATTTTATCAACTTTTCTAATGGTATAGATTAAAAAATTGTAATATAACCACTCTATTCTAGCATGCTTTCAAAATACAGTCAACTGTGTGAAATCCACACACTTGGGGACAAAGGTTTTTGCGGATTATAAGATCATCCCTTTGTTTACATTTTATTATTTAAAAGTCCGACTCTAAAATAGAAGCAACCACACAAAAATTAAAATGAAAAAAAAAAAAAAACAAACCATAAAGCAACATTGGTATGATATATTTAATAACTAAGATTTAAAAAAATAATAAATTATATACAATGTAGATTTTACGGATTATTCATTATTTTAAACTTTGACAACACAATGGTAGCTTCAGTTTTGGTTTGTTGTCAATATTATTATTATTATTATTATTATTTTTCGTAGCCTATGAACGCTCATTAATTCTTGCTCCAAAATGAAATTTTATTACTCAAGGAAATTTAAATATTTATATCCAATTTGTATTTAGATATTTATTCTTTGAAAAATTGATAACTAAAAACAATGTACCAAATTTAACTTTGTGTTTAGCTGTTAATGACAACTTTCACTGTTTACATTCCAACATGTAGTGTGGATTATGCATCAGCGGATTTCATAGAGTTGACAGTATTGTTTTAAAGGTAGATAATTAAGATCCTAATTGATTTCTTATTTATGTTTTCTTAGGAATAGCTATCTATCGATACAGTTTTATAGCTTCTTTATTACTAGTCATTAAACACTGCAAATCCTTATTATTTTTGGTGGTTTTATTATAATTTGTGTGCCTTATACCAGTGACTCAACTACTGATTGCTTCAAGATTTCTTAACACTTATGTGCAATCTGTATGTATTCTCTCCTCCTGTGCAATTATGTATGTATTTTCGTAGTTGTCTAATTTCGATGTAAATATTTATACATTGTGCTTCTTTTTTATATTTATTCACGTCAAAGTTTTATTTATATTGTTTATTCTGTATTGAAATAAAAATGAATTGTTGCACGAAATGAGTTTTTGTTTTATTGTTATCACACTGTTGCTCTCAACGCAACTAAAAGTATCATCGCGCTTGATTATTTCATTCTAGATAGAGATAGACCGTAAATTCAGTTTCTATCCGAAATCTGAGTTTTGCCGAAAATTAGGCCGGACCGAAACTATCTATATTCCAAAAATCTCTTTTTCCTTTGGAAATTTCAACATTACTTATCGATTTGAGCTGTATCGCCTCAATTTATACTATTTATTGATATAAACTTCATAGTTAAGTAGATTCTGTATGTGTTGAAATGTGCGAAAATTTTTTTTGCAGAGGCTACACAAATAGGCGTATTCAAATACAAATTGCTTATTTTCTGACTCGTTTTTAAATCCATTTTGTCTTTCAAACACATCAAATTGACAAGTTCTGTTATTTAGGAACTATATAATGTGCCGTATTGGTCAGTTTTTTGATGAAAACAGAGTATATTTCAAAAAATGCTGTCAAAGTGGGCATTTTGAACATAATTTCCCGAAACGATCGTGACTGAAGAATTGAAGATGTATTCAAGTAACAAATTGCTTATTTTTTGATTCATTTTTAAATTCAATTTTGTTCTTAAGTGGCAATTGGCAGTTTCTCTTATTTAGGAACTATATAATGTTCCGTATTGGTCGATTTTTTTTATAAAATCAGAATATATTTTTAAAATGCTGTCAAAGTTTGCATTTTGAGTCGAATTTCGCTTAAGATGATTCTGATAAAACCAGCTGAAGAAATAAGAACTTAAAATAGAAAATTTAATTTCAGATCTACTTATAATAGTATTTGCATAAATGGATTCACTCTGACCCTCTCCTTCTTAAAAATAAATAAGTAAAATAAAGCAGGATTTAAACAAAAGTATCGTCAATTTTGTTGTAAATAAAATGAGCTTCTTATTTGTCTTATATGCGTGCTTTTAAAAATAATTTCTCATTTTCCGGTTCAGCGCCTTTTCTCCCTTTTTTTTTTTTAACTTTTTGCAATCTTATGCCTGTGTATTGTTTTAAAATTAATAGTTATATATATATAAGATAGATCTAGCTGTGAATACCTAAAGCTAAAATATTTTTTAATTAGATGGAATTCGTGTAATCTGAACAATTTTCTGTGCCATTGATGAACTAATTACATTTCATTTTATCTATCTATATTAATAAAAGAACAAAACGCTCTGTCTGTGTGTGTGTCTGCGATGGCTAGCAAAATCTACAGCATGTACGAAGCTCAAAATTTTTTTGAGAGTAGCCCTAAATCTCTCCTGATGCACCTGAGCTTCAGAATTCCGAAATTCCAATTATTAACTGAGTAATTAATTAAAATCGAGAGGTCACTCTCATAAAAATCATCTTTTTCCAATTTTTTTATCTTTCGTTTGTTTACGGTTGGTTGGTTGTGTAAAAATTTTCGCAGAAGTAATAAGAAAGCTGAGACAGAATTAAAGAAACCCATAGAGGAATGAGATATGTGGAGGTGAAGTAAGCCTCAAAAAAGTTTTGCAATATGAAACCATTTATCGCTCAAATTTTAATGTGCCAAACAAAAGGACGTGGAAGGGATTTTGTATTATAAGACGATTTGAAGAAATGAATTACAATTGAAGCATATTTTAAGAGGAAATAGCAAATTTTTAAAATGGTCTTTGTTCTATTATTATTTATTAAAATAAATGTTCGCTTTTAAAATGAAGGAAATTGGAAAATTAGCAATAATTAAATATCAAATTCTTTTAAAATCATGTATGAAAACTTAAGTAATAAATATTAATCTAAAAAATGGATTTCTGACTGCAGACGATTTTAATGTATTAACAAAAGAATGTTATATTTTCAAGAAAAACGTTAAAATAATTTTCTATATTGATATTTAAAACACATATGATAAAATAATTAATAAATTTTTACCGGTGAAGCGATAGATTAGTTCTTTTTAAGAAACAAGTGCAAAAAAATACGGGTTTAAATCTGTTTCAACTGATAGGCGTGTCAAAGCACGTACTTCTGTTGGTACTTAATTGGACTTAATGCAGGGTCTTTTATGCAAACTACATCTGAATCCGATAAAAATATTCAAAAGAACCATAACCGGATTCGAATAAGAGAAAATAATTTCCGTGGACATGAACCCGATCCGAACCTAAAATTCCGTTTGAAAAAAATACCTGAAATTAGAATCGAACCAAATATGAACCTGACAAAAATATTTCACAGAACCATACCCGGATCTGAACAAGACAAAAAATTTCCATGAACATGAACCCAATCCGAACCTAAAAAAAACTGAACTAAATCTGAATCTGACATAAATATTCCAGAGAAGCATATCCTTATTCAAACAATGCAGAATAATTTTCGTTGATGAGCAACCCAACCTGAACCTAAAAATTCCATTAAAAAAACCGAAATCTGAATTGAATGACATCTGAACCCGAAAAAATATTCCAAAGACCCAAAACCGGATCCGAGCAAGACAAAATAATTTCTCTGGATATGAATCCGACCAGAAACTTAAAAATGAATTTGAAAAAATACCTGAAATCTGAATCGAACCAAATCTGAATCCGACGAAAATATTCCAAATAACTATAACCAGATACGAACAAGACAATATAATTTCCATGGGCATAAACCCAATCCGAACCAGAAAATTTGTAAAAAAAAAATAAATTCCGAAATTTGAACCAAACCTAATCTGAACCTAACAAAAATATTTCAGTGAAGTATAACCTCATTGGAACTAGGTAAAATAATTTCCATGGAAGTACAACCCGAACCGAACTTAAAAATCTCATTTGAAGGAAAAAAAAACCCACGAAATCTGAATTGAACCGAATCTAAACTGAACAAAAGTATTCCAAACAACCATAACCGTATCCGAAGAAGACAAAATAATTTCCATGAACATGAATCCAATCCGAACCTAAAATTCGGATGTTCTACTGTTCTACAAAACATAATGCGCTCCGTAGCGGTGGAAATTGAAACTAAGTACTTAGCGCGAGATGGTTAAGATATTTCGTTTATAGTTAGTCTTAAATTACTACTTGGTTACGGTTAGGTAACAGTTAGGTTGCAATTACGTTCCGGTGAGCCTTATGTCATATTTATTTTCCGGTTAGGTTACAGTTAGGTCATGGTTAAGTTACTGTTAGGTTAAGGTTAAGTTGCGGTTAGGTTGTGGTTAGATTATGGGTAGGTTACGATAAGGTGACGGCCAGGTTACATTTATGGTATATTTATGTTACAGTTAGGTTACTGTTAAGATACAGCTAGGTTACAGACAAGTTATGATTACAATACAATTAGATTACGGTTAGGATTTTGTTCACAGAATGAACATTACGCATGTTTGATAAAAAATATGCACCTATTTTTGTAAAATGGCTCTGAAATTATAATACTATATACCAACCTTTTAGCTAATCATCGAGAATCGATTTCATTCACGGTATAGTCGGATTTAAGAGTGATATAATCAGTTTGAAATTCAAAAATATTTCACTTGGGATATCTATGTGAAAAAAGTATTTAGTTAAGTTACTTAACAGTAATTTTAAAGATAAATATCAACAGTTTAACACGAAAATCACGCAATCGTTGGACACATATTCCCTCCTGCGTTTCCCATTGCAATCATTTTGGGTACTTTTGCAGCTAAATATTACTTTTTTTAAACCAATTTTTGACACAATCAGGGGGCACGTATTTAATAAAATGTACACTGTAAAAAATTTTACCCTTTTGCTGTATCATCACTCCCCCGCTTTTATAGAATATCTCTCTTTTGACCTATGAGAATGCTCCATAATAGGCTGAAGTAATCATTTTCTATAAAAGCGGTGGACTGACGATGCAGCAAAAGGGTCAAGTTTTTAATAGTGTATTTACACATATTTCGAGTTAAAGATAAAATCATAAAATTTCAAGTTCGTTTAAGATTATTATTACGGACCCGGGCAACGCCGGGCGGGTCAGCTAGTATATTAATAAAATAACAAATCGCTCTGTCTGTGTGTGTGTGTGTGTGTGTGTGTCTGCGATAGTTAGCGAAAACTACGGTACGTACGAAGCTCAAAATTTTTCTGAGAGTAGCCCAATATCTCTCCTGATGCACCTGACGCTCAGAATTTCAAAATTCTATTTATTAACTGAGTGATTAATTAAATTCCAAACCTCACTCTCATAAAAAATCGCTTTTTTTTAGCTTTTATCCTTTTCATTCTCTTATGGTTGGTTGGTTGCATAAAATTTTCGCAGAAATAATTTAAAAAACTGGGACTGACCTTTAAAATTCATAGACTGGCAAACTGTCAGTTTAAATGAGGATTTTTTTTATTACAGCTGCTGTATGCCATGGAGGAAAAAGATAGGTGGTGGCGAAGTAAACAGAAAAAAAGGTTTGCAATATGAAACCATTTATCGCTGAAATTTTAATGTCTCAAAATAAAGCACGAGGAAGGAATTTTGTATTAATAAGACGGATTGGAAGAAATGAATTACAGCTGAAACATATTTTACGAAGAAATAGTAATTTTTTTAAATGGTTTTTTCTATTATATTTTTTATTAAAATAAACATTTGCTTTTAAAATAATTGAAATGGAAAATTAAAAATAATTAAATGTCAAAACAAAATAAATAAAATATTGAAAACATATGATTTGAAGTAAAAAATTGTATTACTAAAAGTTTTCTCTTTTTTTTTTTTCAGAAATTTTTAATACTTTATAATGTAGATGAAAAGTGTTTATGATTTAACAACATATTAATAATTCCATGTCAATATATAAAATATAGTGATGAAAATATTCTTTTAAAATCATGCATGAACACTTAAATAATAATATTAATCTAAAATCTAGATTTTAGAGTGCAGACGATTTTAAGACATTAACGAAAGAATGTTGATTTTTCAAGCAAAGTCTTAAATGATGCTTCTATATTGATATTTCAAAGTCATATGATAAAAATAATCAAATAATTCTTGCCTATGGTTGATCTAATTGTATCTTTCATGCATTCTGATCGTGTATTACAGGCAATAATGGCACAAAACGTTATTTTTTTAAACGAAATTTTAGTCATCTATTCAATAACAGTTTAAAAGATAAAAAACAAAGACAAAGAAATACTGGTTTAAACCAGTTTGAATTGATCGGAGTTTCAAAGGACATGGTTTTGTTGGTGCTTATTTGGACTTAATGTAGCGGATTTCAGAGTTACATTTTTTGCGTCACTCCAAGACATTATACTGCCACTCTATTAATTTCTTTTTACTATATGGTTTTACGCATATTTTTGGCATTTCGAACATTAGAATGTACGAGTCATTAGCTGTGTTGCTGTAAAAAAACATTACACAACACTTTTCTGTGAGTTTATTTTTTTAATCATTGATTAAATTTAAATGTGTTCTATTCAATTTAAAATTGTAATATGGCTTTAATTTGTTTTTAAAACAAAAATAAAATAGCTGTTTGGCGTACAGTTGTTTGTATCCGCAAACAATTCATTCACCATAATAAATTATCAAATAGCAAAGTAAATTATCTATCAGAAATAGCCATAAAAAGAATAGTAGCAAAACTGATTATAACCTTAATGATTACACTAATTTAAACATAACCCGATCCCAACCAGAAAAAAACAGACCACACTCCGATCCGTGATACACAAAATTTCCGTGAGTATAAACCCGACCCTGACCTAAAAGTTCTGTTTAGAAAAAACTATGGATTCGATAATTGACCCGAACCAAATCTGAATCCCGCAAAAATGTTTAAGTGAAGCATAACCCGATTCAAACAAGGAGAAATAATTTTCGTGGGTATGAAACCTGACCAGAACCTAAATATTTTCTTGAAAAAACCCCGAAATATGACTCGATCGAAATCTGAAACCGATAAAAATATTCCAGAGAACTATAACCCGATCCCAGCAAGACAAAATACTTTCCATGGTCATAAACCCGACTCAAACCTAAAAAACTCCTTTTGAAAAATCCTGAACTTTGACCCAAACCACATCTAAATCTGACAAAAGTATTCGAAAAAACTATAACCGGATTCGAGTAACACAAAATAATTTCTGTGGACATGAACCCAATACGAACCTAAAACTCCCATTCAAAAAATACCTGAAATTTGAATCGAACCAAATCTGAATCTGACAAAACTATTTCAAAGAAACGCAACCGGATCCAAACAAGACAAAATATTTCCATGGACATGAACACAATCCGAACCCAAAAAAATTCTTTGAAAAAATCGCGAACTGAACGAAATCTGAACTTGGCAAAAATATTCCAGTGAAGTATGTCCTTATTCGAACAAGACAGAATTATTTCCGTGAACATGTAAGAAGACCCAAACCCAACAGTTATATTTGAAGAAAAAACCCGAAATCTGAATTGAACCAAATCTGGACCTGACAAAAATATTCCAAAAAACTATAATCCAATCCAAGCGAGACGAAATAATTTCTATGGACATAAACCCAACTAGAACCTAAAAAATTCTATTTGAAAAAAACTGAAATTTGACCCAAACCACATCTAAATTCGACCAAAATATTCGAAAGAACCATAACTGGATTCGAGTATGACAAAATAATTTCCGTGGCATGAACGAGATCCGAACCTAAAAATTCTATTTGAAAAAATATCTGAAATTTGAATCGAACCAAATCAGAACCTGATAAAAAAATATTCCAAAGAATCGTAACCGGATCTGAATAAGACAACAATTTCCATTCACATGAACCGAATCTGAACCTTAAAAATTTCTTTGAAAAAATCACGAAATTGAACTGAACCAAATCTGAAATTGAAAAAAATATTCCAGTGAAGCATGTTCTTATTCGAACAAGGCAGCATAATTTCCGTGAACACGCAAGAAAAACCGAACCCAAAAATTCAATTTGAAGAAAAAGCCGAAATCTGAATTGAAACAAATCTGTTCCCGACAAAAATATTCCAAAGAACCATAACTGTATCCGATCAAGGCAAAATAATTTCCTTGGACATGAATACGACCCGAACATTAAAACTCAATATAAAAAAAAAAAAAAAACCTAAAATCTGAACCGAATGAAATCTGAACCCGACAAAAATGTTCTAATGAATCATAACCAGATCCGAACAAGACAAAATAATTTCCATGGACATGAAACCAATATATGCTTTGGTAACATTTAGGTTGCAATTACATTACGGTAAGTCTTTGATTATATTTAATTTCCCGTTAGGTTGTAGTTAGGTCACGGTTAAGTTAAAGTTAAGTTAAAGTTAAATTGCATTTATGTTATGGTTAGAATAAGGATATGTTACAATAAAGTGAAGGCTAGGTTACATTTATGTTATATTTAATTTACGGTATGGTACTGTTAAGTCAAAGTTAGGTTACAGGCAGGTTATGGTTACGGTACAAAAGTTTACGGGTAGGAAATTATCCATAGAGTGAACATTACGCATGATTTGATTAAAAATATCACTTACTTTTGTTAAATGGCTCTGAAATTATAATACTACATACCAACATTTTAGCTACCAGCGAGTATCGATTTCATTCATGGTATAGTCGGATTTAAGAGTGATATAATTAGTTTGAAATTCAAAATATTTCACTTGGGATTTCTATGTGAAAAAAAAAAAATAATTAGTTACATGACTTAACAGTGATTTTTGATAAATATCAACACTTTAACACAAAAATCACGCAGTCGTTGGATACATATTCCCTCCCGCGGTTCTCATCGCTCATTTTGAGTATTTTTAGAGTTTAACATTAGCTGTTTTTTAAACCGATTTTTCACACAGTTAGTGGCCACGTATTTCAGACAATGCATTTCTGCATGTTTCGAGTTAATGATAAAATCATACAAATTTCAAAGTCGTTTAATATTGTTAATACGGACCCGGGCAACGCCGGGCGGGTCAGCTAGTAGTAAAATAAAGTTTTGGGATCTAAGGAAAATACAACGAACTTGGGACACGCATATAATTAATAATTATGTATATTTAATAAATACAGTTAATCGAAAAGTATGATTTTTTTTTCTTAATTCGTATAAATAAGTGATAACTAGGTCTATTAATTATTTTACAAAAAAGACTTTTTCGTTTTCATTTTCAGGTCTTCCCCCCCCCCCCCCCAATACAATGATATAACACTATTTTTTGCATTTTGAATCTGTTATTTCATTTCGATTTTGATTACATGAGAAAATCTGACAAAATTAACTATGAAGAAGGGCTTTGACGCTAACAGCACCCGAACCCGCCCAAAAGAATTTTCTCGATTTGCAACCAGACCCGAACCTCCCAAAATATTTTGCAACCGATCCGAAACCGTAATGAAAGGAAGGTAAATCATATTATGAAAAATCATCCACAGTTACATGTTGTATATCTAATACCAATTTTATGTTTATGTAGAAAAATGGACAAATGTACTTTAACATTGAAAGATAACAAAACCTTGAAATTGCAGACACGTCAAGGTATTTAAATAGGATTCGACATTGTGTTGGGTTGTCTTTAATTTTCTGTTTTGCGTATCGGAATGACTATATTTATTTATTTATTTTTTTCTTTTTCTTTCGGGTCGGGTACATCCTAGAGCTGTGGTTCCTAACGGGGGGGGGGGAGGGTTACGCTTCACTGGGGTTCAATTTGACTTTTTAAGGGGTCATTCCAAATTCGTAACTCACTCAGTGCATTTTCGTTCTTTCATTTTGTAAAAGCAATGTTGCAGACTAAAAATAAATTGACGAAAAATTTAAAAATAAAGATAAGAAAAAATATTTTTTGTTGGATTTTTAAAAAGTTTCCAATCAAAATTTAAAATAGGAGCAAATACCAGAATTAATTACATAAACATTTATTGAAAATATTTAAATTGTAGAAATATTCTACAGCTCTAATTAAATTGGAATAATATTTTAAAAGGTGCTGAAAACAAAGAATTTATTACATGAACATGAACAATATAAATAGGAGTACATGTAAAAAGAACTTTAATCTAAAAACACACATTTAAGATGTTTAACATACTTTTAAATAAGAATTATAAATAAAAGGGCAGATTTTGTCTTTCCATGAAAATGTATAAAATAAGGTTGATGGATTTAAGTACTTTTTACGCACATCAATAATTTTATAAATACGAATTAATGATTAAGTGTCTCGGGTCGCATATAAAATATTGCCGGGTCTCATGCGGCCTGCGGGCCGCACGTTGAGTATGGCTGTGGTAAAGTATTAATTGATTTTGATATTGATTGATTCATATAAAAGAAGCTAACTTGATTAGCCAATGCTTAATATAAACGACAATAACTATATCCTTTTTTAGCTCTTGGATTTGGGAAGTATTTTAACCCCACCTCCCTACTTTGCTTCGCTATTTGAAAAAAAAAAAAAAAAAAAAAAAAAATGCAAAATTAGTGATGCGTAACCTTTAACTAAAGTTCAAACACGGCAGGATGTTTTAACTAATCAGTCTGTTGAAATGCTTCGATTCTTTAACAAGATAATGACCGGTGTTTCCCGTGTCATATGACCTTATTGGGAGACAGCTCAAACTGCGCATTGAACAGCTTGCAGTGTGGACAACATGTTGCTGAATTTAGCAATCTTACTGGTGAGTACAATTTATAAATTTTAAAATATATTGTAGAAATCTCAACAAAAAATCAAAAGAGGTATTAAGGAAAGCTTACAGTTTTCTTTACACAAATTTTATTCACTGCTTAAGGAGACTCAGTCACCCTTCATTCGCAGAAAAATTACAAAAATATCGATTTTCTATTTTTTTGCTCAAATTATACTTACCCCTAGTAAATTCTGACGAAGTTTCATAACGATCCGAATTTTATAAGTACAGTTTAACGCGATTTTATTACATCGATGTTTCTTTAAATGCCACAATCCGCTTCGTTTAAACGTGATTTTTCTCAGTTTATGTTTTTTCGACGAATAGGTATGTTCAAAATGATAAAACTTTTATGTATATTATTCAATTAACTCGATTTTTTTTTTTTTTTGTTTCTTGTGGTCTAGTTTCAGGGCTATCCAACCTTTCACTAAGCAGGGGCGCATCTCGGCTCTTTGCAAACAATGAAGGACGCCATTATTAACAGGGCTCAAAACATGCTAAGAAAATTATCTCATGGTATTATTAGTGATACACATATATGGATGCATCTCGTCGCAGACGACATAACACCTCTATGTACCTGAAGCTCTATGTAAAATTAAAAGAAAAGGAAAAAAAAAACAACCTTAAATCGGAGTAAATTTCGAATTATATATTTTGATATGAGGTATTATTTGGGGGGGGGGTGAGGGGGGACGCGAAAAAAAATGCTTGATTTATTCTGGAGATGCAGATTCGTGCAACGAATAGTACAGGAATAAAGGCAGGCATGATACCCTGATCAATCCATGGATGGTTTAAAAGAGAGATCCTGGAAGAGATTTCATTCATAGAAACAATTTCTCACGATTTTATAGATTTTTAAAAAAATAAAATTATTAAAATTACTTAAAATTTCCAAAATCTGCGGGAGAAAGAGACGGTCCTTTTCCAGTCTTATGAAGCAGCTAATGAGTCAGCGAATTAACATCAGTAACAATAACAAAAAACTGAATTTTCATGCAAAGAAAGGGATATGGGCGCTTATATTTCAACATTTTACTTCTTAGCACAAGTTATTGCCAACTTTTACCAATTCCTGTTATCATAATTTCTACAAAATTATTTATGAAGAATAATTATGAATTAATCAAGAAAGGCATAATACATAACTATTATTTTTTAAATACTTTTTAATTTTTGATGCGTAAAATACACTTACAGAGGTTTTTAAAACATCTCTCAAAAAATATCAAGGATTTTAAATAAAGCACCCCTTTAAGAAGGGATTTTATTTTAAAAAAATACTAAACAAGAAAATTTTAAAAGGCGCCATGGCGCCCGATTGCGCCGCGTTGGACAGCCCTTGTCTATTTGATAAAACAAAAATATCAAATTTGCAATAAAATAAAAAGTTTTTTTTTCCACATAAATATGTAAAATAAATTCGGGTTCTACTGTAATTTTACATGTATTTGCACATTTGATTAATTGTCACCAAATTAATCAACTTGCCATAAATCTGATACTTAAGATTATGAGGTGGAACCCATCGAAATTCGATGAAAGAAAATCTTTAAAAAACAACGGTTTTATTTATTTATCATAAATCTGTAAAATTAGTTACAGTAAAGAATACATCTTATATTGGTCAGTCTAACTCTCAAGCAAATATTATTTTAAGCTAAAATTTACAAAATACTATAAAACTCAGTTATTGAAATTATTAAACTAAATAAAACCGAAATTCACTGGATTTTATAACAGACACATTTTAATTTCGTTATTTTTTTTTTTTTTTTTTTTTTTTTTTTTTTTTTTTTTTTAAATTTGGGAGAAAATGGAGCGATTCTGTTGCCACACTTACAAAATTGGTACTAATTATATTTAAAAAAATAATATATCAAAAATTAATTGAGATACAGCTTTGAAACAAATTGCATTTAAAAGTACGGTTTTTTTTCTATATGACGGTGTAAAAATTTTAAATATACGATGTTTAGAAGTATAAAATTTGCAGTACCGAAAATTGCAAAACCAAAATTGTATAGAAAAATGTTGCGCATTTTAATTTCTATTTTTTTTTTTCAATTTTAAGAGAAAATGGAATGATTCTGTTGCCACAGTTACAAAATTGGTACAAAAAGCTATTAAAAAATAATATCTCAAAAATAAATTGAGGTACAGTTTTCAAACAAATTGCATTTAAAAGTACATTTTTTTTTCTCTATACGACGGTGTAAAAATTAAAAATAGGCGAAGTTTAGAAGTGTAAAATTTGCAATAGCAAAAATTCCAAAACCGAAACTGCAGGGGAAAGTGTTGCCATTCGCAAAATGACGTATACTTTACACACATATACATTTGGCCTTTATAACATAGATAGATACAGAACACTTCTGCGAATAGTTTAAAAAATAAATTAGTTGGAAATGTTCAAAACTGTATGAGAAGATACATTTTAAAATTTAATTATTTTTTTTTTAATTTTACCAGGGAAATTGACTTGTTTCTTGATATAGAAACTTTTTTTTTCATTTAATCCTCTGTTATTTTGCCAAAAATGCTTAATTAATGAAATAAGAAAAAATTCTGATGAGATCTGAAATGATTAAAATCCTTTTAATCAAAGAAAAAAAAACGTAATTTGTCTGACGTTGGTCTATTACATGGATGCAAGTACAAACTACACTATGTAATACGGTCAGATCACTTTGTTTTGATCGTAAGTATGATTACTTGTTGAAAGAATAATAATATAGTTATTCTTAATCATAATTTACAATTGATTTAACTGTCATTCTCACGAAAAATATACAAGATAGAAAAAAAAATAATTTGTAAAGGTTTGTAAAAAAAATCGTAAAATTTTGATGGGTGTTTTTTTATTTATGCTGAATAAATGACCTATATTAGATATGGAGCAGCTTTGGGTGTTTTCCATCAAGATATGACTTGGCAGACAAATTGCGTTTTAATATGCAAATCGAATTTTAACTAATTCTGGAATCTCAACCGTGAACTCGATGAGATGATTGACTGTGCTGTCGTTTCTCAGCCTGATAAGTTGAATTCGTTAAAAGATATTGCATTAATGTATTGGTTTGTTTTTAATTTTTCTTTTGCTTTTAAAATTCAGGTCGCTGGATTAACTAGCGTAAAAGCAAAATGTCAACGACATGGAGTTCCATGCTTGGAATACACAGTACTGCAAACACATGAAGTAAGAAATTTAATTTTTATTACTTACCTAAAATTGTTATTGTTCGCTTATCCATTATTTTTAATTTCCGGTAATTTTTCATCTTACAATTACGAAGTAAAATTAGAGCCTTAATTGATTACTTTAATTTGATTGGTTATTTTGATTAACTGATCCATTCACAATTTCTCGGCACCAAGATTATAACCTCTAATAGAGCTAAAACCAATGTTGAATAATTTTAAAATTTTTAAACGGAAATCTTTAAAAATAAATCTAACGTTGAGGCCTCACTGCCTTCGGCAGCGTTCGCTCACAAAGTTGCATGATTTTGTATTTTAAAAATAAAATACATTTAAACGGACCTTAAAATTGGAGTAGAACTCCCAAATCCCCAATGCTGTGCTGCGTACGCTCCGGACTGATTTGGTTTTATATATTTAGACAAAATTCTTTTCAAACGAATCTAATGTTTTGAGCCCCATTGACTTCAGCAAGGTACACCCTCAAATTCGTTTGATTTTATAATTTCAAATGAAAACAAAACAAGTTGGAAATTGCACGTAAAGCGTAGCAAATGAGGTGCGTTCGTACAATAATGAAGTTTTAAAAATATCACTCTATATCAATCTCATAAAATTGTAAACAGTTAATTACAATTAAAATGCGCACCAAACAATGTTCTCTTTATACTCATTATGTAATGGAATAGTTTTGTGTGGCCTTGTAAATCAATAACAAATATTCTTTGCACAACAGATTACGCAAAATCTATATTTTAATATGTTCTTTATGATGCATATCAATATTAATATGTTCGAATAAGTGTAATATCATTAAAATGCATTTGAAACTTTTTTTTTCCATTAACTGTAATGTAACGGAGTGCTTTTGATTGTCCCTGTATTTGATCTATGCATCCTATTTTCAAAAAATCTTAAATGACTTGATAAAATTATGTAATAAATATGTATTTTAAATTTCAAACGATTAAAATGCATTTGAAACATTTTTCCCCATTGACCGTAATGTGACATACTTTTGTTTGTCCCTGTAATTGATCTATCCATCCGATTCTCATAAAATTTGAAATGACTCGACAAAATTATGTAATAATTATATATTAAATTTCAATTCGGTTGGGTAGTTTTTGCGTTGTTATATGCGGACGGACAGACAGACGGACAGACAGACGGACGGACTGAACGACAACTATAGGTGCTACGTATTTATATAATTACGAACGCACCTAAAAATTCCATCTTTTAAACGTATTCAAATGTGAAATATTTATTTTATCAAACAAAATGATCGGTTTTTTTTTTTCAATTTTCATTCGATGAAATATTTTACATATCAGCGGAATGAAAAAATAGTGAAATGTAGTGGCTTTATGAGGGAAATTGTGTGTTTTTTAAAACGCGATGTCATTTTCTGTTATTTTTTTAAAGTTATTTTTTAAAAATTGTAATGAGAAAGTGATATCCTTAAGAATATAATTAATAAAGATAAATAAACTCATGGAGGAAAGATGCAGCTCTTTATCTTTTTTCTTGCTCTTTACTCTATGAAATGAACCCAGTTTTTTTCTTTTCTTTCTAGTATTGAAAGTAATCCAATTGCCCCATTTGAAAAAAATGAATAAAAACCGTTTTAAACTGAAATTAAAATATAAAAATAAGAATATGTTAAAAAACAGTTAGTGCATATACACTACATGGCCATTGATGACCGCCCACTTGCGATTTTAGACATTTTGTTAAATATCTAGAAAAATACATGAGGAATCATCTTGAAAGTCTTAGTGTATAAATATAATAGTACAAGTCATACATTTCCGTGAAGATTTTTTTGCGAAACTCCACAGGGGACCGTCAACAAATTTAAAAAAAAATGAAGATCTTTTGGATAACCCTGTCAAAACTAATGTAGCAAAAGCGCTCAAACTGTAGATTATGATTAAGTGGCTTATTGTAATAAACTGTGTTCATTTTTATGTCGATAGCATGTATACTCGTAGAAAAATTAAGGTTTTTTTTTTTTAAACGGTCCTAAAATTTTCCAAGATTTTTGCTTTTAAATGTCAGAGTTTTTAATATAAAATAATATTCTATTCTGAAAATATGACAAACAAAATTGTACATAATACTCTGTAATCAGAATTAAAAAATAATAAAAATTGTATGAAAAATGAGTAGGTTTACTAAATAATTTTTCACTGCGCATGCGTCAACGATATCAAAATTTCATTTGCATATTATGTTAGCTAAATGTATAGAGCAACTTTTGTGAAAGTCTGAAAATCATAGCTTGAAAATTCTGAAAATAATCGTCAATAGGATAAGTTGAAAATCCGTTATTCCCAAAATGAAACAAAAAATTGAGGGATTTTATCCAAAAATAGTAGTACGTCCCTTATTGTGTATTTTATATTGAGACTAATCAATGAATATATGGATAGAATTCTTCTTGTTTTTGCTTCATTCTCAGAATAACGGATTTTCAACTTATTCTATTGACGATTATTTTCAGAATTTTCAAGCTATGATTCTGAGACTTTCACAAAAGTTGCTCTATAAATTTAGCTAACATAATATGAAAATGAAATATTGGTATCGTTGACGCATGCGCAGTGAAAAATTATTTAGTAAACCTACTCATTTTTTATACAATATTTATTATTTTTTTTATTCTGATTAGTGTGTTATGTGCAATGTTGTTTGTCATATTTTCAAGAAAGAATATTATTTTATAATCAGAACTCTGACAATTAAAAGCAAAAATCTTGGAAAAATTTGGGATTGTTTAAAAAAAAAAAACTTAATTTTTCTACGAATATACATGCTATCGACATAAAAATGAACACAGTTTATTACAATAAGCCACTTAATCATAATCTATAGTTTGGGCGCTTTTGCTACATTAGTTTTGACAGGGTTATCCAAAAGATATTCATTCTTTTTTAATTTGTTGACGGTCCCCTATGGAGTTTCGGGAAAAAACCTTCTCGGAAATGTATGACTTGTACTAGTATATTTATACAGTAAGAGTTTCAGGATAACTTCTCGTCTATTTTTCTAGATATTTAACAAAATGTCTAAAATCGCAAGTGGACGGTCATCAATGGCCATGTAGTGTATATCTACAAATAAGTAACTTTAAGAAGTCGATAAGTGTGACTGCAGATCGCACAGAGGATTTCGTTGAACATTTCTTTCAAAACAACTTTCCTTTAATTAATAATCCGAATTGTTAATTTATGATTATTAAGTTCTTACATCCATGATAGTACCAATCAATTTAATTTTAAAATAATTATAAAAGGAAGTTATTTATTTTAATTAAATTAAAATGTTCAAAAAATTATTTAAATAAAATCCAAAATTCCAAATTTTTTGAAAATTCGAAAAAAAAATAGTGGAGATAAATTTAAATTTTAAATTCTAAAAACGGAAAAAAATTGTTTAAACGAAATTTAAAATGTTGAATCATTAATGAATAATTTTTTAAAATAAAAAGATAATTGAATTCCAAAAAATATTTTGAATGCCAGTGATTATTTATCACAGCATAATAAACCTTTAAGTTGGTAGAAAATACAAAATTTCTTTTAATTAAATATAAAAATTTCAACCTTCAGAAACGGGGTTCGAACTGAAAATCCCCAGTTTACTAGCGAGATGCTTTGCTTCCAAGAAATGATGTCTACATGAAAAGCGCTGAAATTAAGGTTCTGACTTTAAAATTTAAATCGTAAAAATGAGCGGATGACATTGACGAAATTAATTTAATTAAAATAATACACATTTTCAAAAATTTTATGATTTGTCATGTGACACGAGATATTCAACTGTAGATACACAAAATTTAAAGTTTCTGACTTATACAGTTTTTGTCTACGGATTCTGTGACGGACAAACAGACAGAGGACCAGGTCATTATTATCGCATGGGCGAATCGGGACTTTGCCCAGGGGCTCCGGACCTAAAGAGGCCCCAAAATCCGTATCTTAAATAATAAAATATTTAATTTTTTTTTCTAAATTCTAACTTTTCCATATGTTGAAGTTATTAAATTCATCTTAAAGTAACATAGCAAGTTGCTAAAGTTATATAAAAGAGTTTTGTTCTGTACTAAGAAAAACAAGTTGGAAATTGCACGTAAAGCGTAGCAAATGAGGTGCGTTCGTTGATAACGAAGTTTTAAAATATTCAGATCTTGCTGATATAGTAGAGCGTACTTTGGATACAGTATAGTGGTCGAAATCTTTGTGTTCCTGTAAATATGCAGGGAGTAATTTTTATTATACTTCATTAACGTACATCTTATTCATAAAATGTGAAGTAGTTTAATATAATTAAAACAACCCCCAAACAATGTTTCCCCGTAAAACATTATTTAGTGGAATACATTTGTGTGGCCCTGTAATTTAATAATAAATATTCTTTGCATCACAGATTGTACAAAATGTATTTTTTAGTACATATTTCATAGATTCATGTCAATTCTGTTATATTCAAATGAGTGTAACACCATCAAAATGCATTTGAAACTTTTTTCCCCCATTGACCGTAATGTAACGGAATACTTTTGATTGTCCCTGTAATTGATCAATGCATCCGATTTTCATAACATTTGAAATGACTCGACAAAATTATGTAATAAATATACGTTTTAAATTTCAAACGATTAAAATGCATTTGAAACTTTTTTCCCCATTGACCGTAATGTAACGGAATCCTTTTGATTGTCCCTGTAATTGATCTATCCATACAATTTTCATAACATTTGAAATGACTCGACAAAATTATGTAATAAATATACGTTTTAAATTTCAAACGATTAAAATGCATTTGAAACTTTTTTCCCCATTGACCGTAATGTAACGGAATCCTTTTGATTGTCCCTGTAATTGATCTATCCATACAATTTTCATAAAATTTGAAATGACTCGACAAAATTATGTAATAAATATACGTTTTAAATTTCAAACGATTAAAATGCATTTAAAACTTTTTTCCCCATTGACCGTAATGTAACGGAATCCTTTTGATTGTCCCTGTAATTGATCTATCCATCCGATTTTCATAAAATTTGAAATGACTCGACAAAATTATGTAATAATTATGTATTTTAAATTTCAAACGATTCGGTTGGGTAGTTTTTGCGTTGTTATATGCGGACGGACAGACAGACAGACAGACGGACAGACAGACAGACAGACAGACGGACAGACAGACGGACAGACAGACGGACGGACCGAGCGACAACAATAGGTGCTACGTATTTACATAATTACGAACGCACCTAAAAAGGAATATTTTTATCAAGTTACTTAATTTAGAATTGTCGGAGCTAAGAATGTTCTTCTGTTCAAAAACCAAGGAGTGAAAATATTGTTTTTGCATTACTTAAACACGTATGACTGACCATCATTTCTATCTGTATAATGTTGCAACGATTCGAATGGATCCCCCTAATTTACCTTTGCCCAGGGCCTCAATCAGTGATGATTGGGTCTGCAGAGGACAGAGAAGAATAAAATTTCGTTAAATAAAAAAAAAAAAAAAAAAAAAAAAAAAAAGTAAGAAAAATCATGCGTTAAGCATAGATTATTAAACACTTTCCAACACTTCCTGAAATCTTTAACAAAACTTTATCATTTAGAAAAATAAGATGCTACTGTCCATAGCCAAATATGAATTCCAATACTTTTAAACAGCCCTGGTATTTGATCCGTTGGTTGATATGCATAGACTATATAATGGAAAAATTTAGTTCAGCGAGAAAAAATGTCTAACTGGTTGAAATTTCTCTTTCAGCGCTTTATTTTAATATAGATGGAAAATACTTCAATAATTTTGTGCAGCCCTGTAATTTATCTATAACACCTTTATTACATGCCAGCATTTTGTTAAAATTTTGTTCAAACAAACACACTCTTAAAACTACTTAAATCATATTTCCAGAAATTATCATCTATGGGTGACCATGTAGCTAATTTTTTGCGTGACACTGTATATCATTTTATATATATTCTCAAACATTTCTTAGTAAACTGAAAGCAGTTCAACATAAAAATGCATAACTTACTTAAAAACCCCCTTTAAGTTAATTACTCTCATATTCAGTAAACTGTATGAGCTCTTTTGTGTAACCCTGTATATCAACTATAACATTTATATACATCATATAATTTGCAGACCATTTACTACAATTTAAAAGCGCATATCATAATTGAAAATGCATTTCAACTATCTATCAGCTATCATCGATAATATACAAAGAATATAAGATTGAAATATTTTGTGTGTCCCTGTAAATGCTATGCACTTCATATTATGAGTTAAATAATTAGTCTCAGCGGCGTATATCCATTTCATGATACTTGAAATCGTTTAACATTATTAAAATATGCCGCAAACAATTCCCCCCCCCCCCTTATTATTGTGCAATGGAATTCTTTTGAGTGGCCGTGTAAATGAATAATAACTATTATTTTGACTGCATATTTTACAGAATGCGTATTTTAGTGCACTTTGCGAATCCATGTAAATTTAAATAAGTTTGACAGGGTGTAACACCTTTAAAATTCATTTTAAACGATTTTTTCCCGTTGGCCGTAATATATCGGAAAACTTTTGACTATCCCTGTAAATAAACTAATCATAGTAGAAACTTAATTTTCAATAAGGTTTGTGCTAGGGTAAACATCAATAACATATAAAAATTTCATAGCAATCCGAGAATATTTACGGAAGTTAGAGCGCGGACAGACAGCCAGATTGACAGACAAACCGAATGCATAAACACTTTTCAACTTTGTTGGAAAGTGTTAAAAAAAAATCCTTGTCCTTTAAGTAGACGAGGTCCAACCTGTCGAAATTCAACGAAAGAAAATTTTAAAGAAAGAACTGTTTTATTGATTTATAATAAATCTATAAAATTAGTTACAGTAAAAAATCCATCTTATATTGGTCAATCTAACTTTCTAACAAATATTATTTTAAGCTAAAACTAACAAAATACTATAAAACTTAATTATCTATATTATTAAACGAAATAAAACCGAAATTCACCGGATTTTATAACAAACGATATTTTTAAAATAATACGCATTTTGTTTTAGAGCAAGAGCCCGTGAATGGCAGACCTTCGTTATTTTATAAAAGCTGAAACTTTCTCAGCGCTTTCTTATAATAGAGATAGGAACGATGGGTAATTATGAAATTTGGATCATGGTGGCTTTGGCAGTGACCAGGGAGCAAAGGTGTAAAAAATAGCAACTTATTTTCGTCATTTTATAAAGCGTAATTTTTTTATATTTCCTTTGGAATGATATTAGAAATCACGTCCTCCATTGGCAGACACTTCCTATGGTTCCAACCCCCGGCCGACACCACTAAACTTCAATAGTATGAAATTCTACTTTCGTGATTTTATATATGTTACTTGGGTGACTGCCAGAAGATATTTCCTCAGTTGGCAGACAGTTTTGGTGGTTCCAACCCCCAGCAGACAGACATATACGGCGGCTTCTCAATACACTAGAGTCTCTGTATAGCCCGGGCGCGAAACAGACATTTTCCCCGTTTTCCCTTGGCTCGGAAATAGGCGACATTTATTTGAGGTTGTTGCATGTAATTCTACGGTTGTTGACATTTTGAAAAAAGACCACAATGAAAGAAAAAAAAATGTAATTTAACAAATTAGAACGATTATTTGGAAAATGATATTTTCAAAGACTAAAATTTTAAAGACTTGAAAAGGAATTCTATACTTAATAATAATATTAAACATCATTTTTAGGATGACCATAACGAGTCATATATTACGTACGCCATGCATTAAACATTAATATTCCTAGACCATAAATAATAATAATAAAAAAAAAAACAGTAGTTTATTGTTATATAACTTTAATTGTTTAAAAAGTGCATTTTTATTTGATGGAGTTAATCAGGCTGACTGCCTCCTATTACGTATGACATGGATTAAACATTAATATTCCTGGACCCATCTTATAAAAGTTTTAAATGAAATTTCAGTTTTACAATTGTTTGAACTGCAAATTTTTAAACTTCTAAACATTGCACATTTTAAATTTTTATACCGTTGCATAGAGAAAAAAAATGCACTTTTAAATGAAATTCGTTTGAAATTTTTATGACAATTTGCTTTCAAATTATTATTATTATTTATTTAAAGTTTTTATTACTTTTATGTTATTGTGGCAACAGATATAACCATTTTTGGACATTAAACATGGACCAATCAGAAAACGAAAAAAATGCGGAATTCAATCAATAAAAACATTCAGATACACTTCGGATTTCCCAATTCTCTACCGAGGATAAGAAGTATTTTCCAAATAATAAAAATAAAAATAAAGTTAAAAATAAAGTTCATAAAATACCTAAAACATTATTTTCTAACGTATTTCATTTATTTTTAAAACAAATATCAAAATGAAAATCATAATCAATAACATTATAAACATGCAATTTTTTCATTGATAAATAAGTACGTAATAAAACAGCAATTTCGGCATGTGCCAGGGGGAGGATAGCTTTCATATTCGTTGTTTTTGTTAAATATAGCTTTTTTTGCGACTCGATTAGATGAGTTAATGAAAATTCTTGAATGCTTGATTTTTATATCATTAAAATTTTACTGAAATTTTAAGACGATGAAATGATACGAACCCTATAAAAAGAAATTTCGTAAATACTAAATTTGAATGAGAATTGCGCCAAATTAGTAATCTATAGCCAAATATTTGGCTATAAATGTTTCCAAGCATGGAGAGAATTCGAAGCTAACGTTCATTAATACTCATAAATAAATAACTGATTTTTAGTAATTTGGAAAATAGTTGTTATCCTCGGTAGAGAATTGGGAAATCCGAAGTATATCTGAATGTTTTTATTGGTTGAATTCCTCATTTTTTTTCATTTTCTGATTGGTCCATGTTTAATGTCCAAAAATGGTTTACTTCTGTTGCCACAATGACAAAAAAGTAATAAAAACTTTAAATAATAATAATAATAATTTGAAAACAAATTGTCATAAAAATTTCAAACGAATTTCATTTAAAAGTGCATTTTTTCTCTATGCAACGGTATAAAAATTTAAAATGTGCAATGTTTAGAAGTTTAAAAATTTGTAGTTCAAAAAATTGTAAAACTGAAATTTCATTTAAAATTTTTATAAGATGGGTCCTGGAATATTAATGTTTAATCCATGTCATACGTAATAGGAGGCAGTCAGCCTGATTAACTCCATCAAATAAAAATGCACATTTTAAACAGTTAAAGTTATATAACAAAAAACTACTGTTTTTTTTTAAATTATTTATGGTCTAGGAATATTAATGTTTAATACATGGCGTACGTAATATATGACTCGTTATGGTCATCCTAAAAATGATGTTTAATATTATTATTAAGTATAGAATTCCTTTTTAAGTCTTTAAAATTTTAGGCTTTGTAAATATCATTTTCCAAATAGTCGTTCTAATTTGTTAAATTAAATTTTTTTCTTTCATTGTGGTCTTTTTTCAAAATGTCAACAACCGTAGAATTACATGCAACAACCTCAAATAAATATCGCCAATTTCCGAGCCAAGGGAAAACGGGTAAAATGTCTGTTTCGCGCCCGGGCTATACAGAGACTCTAGTGTATTGAGAAGCCGCCGTATATGTCTGTCTGCTGGGGGTTGGAACCACCAAAACTGTCTGCCAACTGAGGAAATATCTTCTGGCAGTCACCCAAGTAACATATATAAAATCACGAAAGTAGAATTTCATACTATTGAAGTTTAGTGGTGTCGGCCGGGGGTTGGAACCATAGGAAGTGTCTGCCAATGGAGGACGTGATTTCTAATATCATTCCAAAGGAAATATAAAAAAATTACGCTTTATAAAATGACGAAAATAAGTTGCTATTTTTTACACCTTTGCTCCCTGGTCACTGCCAAAGCCACCATGATCCAAATTTCATAATTACCCATCGTTCCTATCTCTATTGGAAGACTGCGCTGAGAAAGTTTCAGTTTTTATAAAATAACGAAGGTCTGCCATTCACGGGCTCTTAGACTATTTAGTTTAGTTTAATTTTTAGTTTTAAGAGAAAATGGAGTGATTCTCTTGCCACAATTATAAAATCAGTACTAAAAATTATAAAAAAAATTAATATCTCAAGAATAAATTGAGATACAGCTTTGAAACAACAAGTTGGAAATTGCACTTAAAGCGTAGCAAATGAGGTGCGTTCGTATGATAACAAAGTTTTAAAAATACACTATCTACCAAAAAGTATTTGTACACTTTCAGTTTTTGACATTTTGTCAAATATTTAAAAATATACTGGTCGGATTCTTCTGGAACTTCAGAAATATAAAGATTATGTTTCACTTTATATTTATTTACATTCATTTGTTAAGCGGGTAATTAGGGGGCCGGCAAAAAAACAAAGAATAATAGAAATATTTGGGATCGCCCTGTACATGAAAATGCACGAAACGACTTATCGCTTTAGAATACAAATATATAAATACAGTAGAATATGTACACTAATTTTTGTGAGAATAGCATGTATATTTATGGCGATAGAGCGATTTTTTTGAAAAATTCAAAAAATTCTGGTATGTTTTTTGTTTATATCATGCTGGGTTTTTGACCAAATTTAACGCAAATTTCGGAAAAATTGGCAAAATGCAGTAGAAAAAATGTAGCGCAATTGGAATATAAATATATTAAATATTTTATGAAATATGAGTAGTTGTATAAAATAATTTTTATCTGCGCATGCGCGAACTAGAAAAACATTTTTTTTACATCATTTAATAGTCAATTCTATGGAGTGACTTATAAAAAAAATCCAATCAAATATCGTGAAAATTCAAAAAGATATCATTATTTTAGTGAGATGTTTTTACTCTGCTCTCTAAAAACGGCTGAATCTTAAGGGATTCTCCACAAATTGACATTTTTTAATAACTGACTTTAAAAAAAAAACTAGTATTGAATTAATACAATATCTAATGCAATATTGCTGCTAATAAGAACTTGACAATTGTGATAGAAAAGAAAAAGAGCTTTATTCGCATTCAGGGCCAAAACTAAGAGGGGGGGGGGGAGAAGGGCATGTGCTCCGGGCGCTAGGATGAAAGTGTTCCGAATGTATCTTTCGTTTGGCGATTTTTTTCATGGCTAGGTTTAGCATAATATTGTTAAAATTATTATATCTGGGCTATGCTAAAGCATAAAAAAATCTAATGATGATGGCTTAAGGTCCCTGCCCCTACCCGCGAAGATGCTCACGAGCTAATGCTATTCCTATGGGGATGCATTTTTCTAACTCTTTTGCATTTGGACATTTTTAAATAATATGTTTTGCATTGGATAGCGGAAGTCCTTTTCAAGATCGCTCCGTGATTACTTTTTCAATTTTGGCGTAGATATTTTTATAATGTTTCTTTCACTTCCAAAAGCGGTTCTGAAAGTGAAACTAACTTTATAAAAAATATCAATGACTCAAATCGAAAAAGTAGTCAAGGAGCGATTTTGAGAGGGACTTCCGCTATCCAATGCCAAAAAAAAAAAAAAAAAAAAATTGAAAATTTCAAAATGCGAAAGAGTTATTAGAAAAATGCCTCCCCACAGGAATAGCATTAGCTCAGCAGTGACTTCGCGGGCAGGGACAAGGGCCTTAAAGATCCTGTTGAAAGTAGAATTTTTTTTATTCGTTTTAAAGTATCAAATTGGAGTATTTTAATAAAGAGAATACGTTATTTTATATTACATATTTTAAGTTTTAAAATAAGTCGGCTATTAATAAATTGGAGAAATTTTCTTTGTAAATATGCTTTGCGAAGGAGGGGGAAAGGGGTACCTTCAAAATCCACGTTTGCCTCGGGAAAAAAAGACTGGTTTTGGCCCTGTTCACATTTAATAATTTGTAGATCCTCCTCGAGAGGCAATTACAGCTGCGACTCTCCTAGGCATGCTCTCAACTAGTCCTTGTATTACATTTAATGGTATTTTATTCCACTCTGTTTTCACAAGGCAGGTAAGCTCTTTTACTGATTTTGGGCGTGTGTCACCCTCCTTAATTCGACGATCCAACTCGTCCCAGAGGTTCTCGGGTTCAGGTCTGGGCTCTGGGCAGGCCACTCGAGTCGATGCACTCCATTATCAGCATACCAATCCATGCTGGACCTCGCTACATGGCAGCTTGCGTTGTCATCCTGGAAATAACATGGGTCCAATCCATAGTATTGCCACAACGTAGGAAGTACACTGTTGTCCAGTATATTACAGTAGGCATCGGCATTGAGCTTACCATGAATTGGGACCAAGGGTCCTAGTCCGAACCAGGAAAAACAACCCCAGAACATAATTCCCCTCCGCCGAATTTAACTGTGGGCACAATACATTCTGGTAGGAGGCGTTCTCCAGGCAGACGCCAGACCCAGACCCTACCATCAGAACAGTAGAGGGTGAACCTTGATTCATCACTCCAGAGAACCTGTTTCCATTGCTGTACAGTCCATTGCTGGCGTGTTTTGCACCAACTTAACCGAGCTGCGAGGTTGGACTTGGTGATTAAAGGCTTATGGGCGGCAGCACGGCCATAAAAATTAAGCAGATGAGCTTCCTTACGGATGGTATTCATGGAAACAACACATCCTGAAGCTTGTTGAAATTCTTGGCGTATGTGTAACATTGGTTGGTTGCGGTTCTTCCGAATTTCTCTAGACAGAACCCGTCGGTCTCTATCTCCCAGTTTCGTCGGTCTGCCTACTCTGGCCACATTCTGACAATCACCATTCAGCTTCCATTTTCTAATCACATAAGCCACATTCGTTTTGGGGTAATTAAGCTCGCTAGATATGTCGATTAAAGATCGGCCATTTCGGTGGTACCCGATGATCACACCTTTCTCAAAATCAGACAGCTCTGTTCTTCTTGGCATCATGCATGCGATTGATGTCAGTGTTGTTTTCGACACCACATTTAACAGTGGAGAACTTGACGTATTTCAGGATCGCAGATATCGGCATTTGCATAAGAGCCATTATCAATTATGTATCACTGGGTAGATTTGACACAAATGCTTCGATTTTTTATAATTATTTTTATCCTGAAATAGGTTCGTTCTGGTAATTATCTAAGAAAAGAAGTAAATCACCAGTAAAAAACGTAAATGGAGATTTGGCAATTTGCGTAAAATCTGACGTCATTCAACTGCTTTCAGAGACCAATTGAAAATCAGTTCACTCCTATCCACAATAACTTTCTGAATATCCACGAAATTCGATCGGATTTTTTTATGGGTAGCTCCATACAGTTGAATATTAAATTATGTAAAATGATAAATTTTATCGTTCACGCATACGCTGATTAAAAAATATTTCATACAAATACTCATATTTTAGAAAACTTTTAATGTATTTATATTTCAATAGCACCTTATTCTTTCTACTACATTTTGCGAATTTTTCTGAATGTGGCTTTATATTTGGTTGAAAATATTGCATGACATAGAACATTTTAGAAAATATTTAATATATTTATATTTCAATGAATTTTGGTGAACCCCCCTCCTTTTCTTCTTTGCAAAGCATCTGCAAAAGTATTTGCAAAGAAAAATTTTCTAATTTATTAATAGCCGACTTATTTTAAAACTTAAAATATGTAATATTGATTAAAGTAGTCTGCTTTGTTTAAAAAAAATGATACCTTAAAATCGTGAAACCGAATCAAAACGAAAAAAAAATCTGCTTTATGCGGGATCTTTATGCCATCATCATTAGATTATTCTATGCTTGGGTATAGGAGAAATGCTTTGAATGGGACGATTTTGACAATATCATGCTAAACATGGAAAAAATCACCAAACAAAATGTACATTTGGGACACTTTCATCCTAGCGCCCGGGGCACATGCCCTTTTCCCCCAACCCTCTCTTAGTTTTGGCCCTGAATGTGAATAAAGCTCTTTTTCTTTTCTATCACAATTGTCAAGTACTTATTAGCAGCAATATTGTATTAGATATTGTATTAATTCAATACTAGTTTTTTTTTAAGTCAGTTATTAAAAAATGTCAATTTGTGGAGAATCCCTTAAGATTCAGCCGTTTTTAGAGAGCAGAGTAAAAACATCTCACTAAAATAATGATATCTTTTTGAATTTTCACGATATTTGATTGGATTTTTTTTATAAGTCACTCCATAGAATTGACTATTAAATGATGTAAAAAAATGTTTTTCTAGTTCGCGCATGCGCAGATAAAAATTATTTTATACAACTACTCATATTTCATAAAATATTTAATATATTTATATTCCAATTGCGCTACATTTTTTCTACTGCATTTTGCCAATTTTTCCGAAATTTGCGTTAAATTTGGTCAAAAACCCAGCATGATATAAACAAAAAACATACCAGAATTTTTTGAATTTTTCAAAAAAATCGCTCTATCGCCATAAATATACATGCTATTCTCACAAAAATTAGTGTACATATTCTACTGTATTCATATATTTGTATTCTAAAGCGATAAGTCGTTTCGTGCATTTTCATTTACAGGGCGATCCCAAATATTTCTATTATTCTTTGTTTTTTTGCCGGCCCCCTAATTACCCGCTTAACAAATGAATGTAAATAAATATAAAGTGAAACATAATCTTTATATTTCTGAAGTTCCAGAAGAATCCGACCAGTATATTTTTAAATATTTGACAAAATGTCAAAAATTGAAAGTGTACAAATACTTTTTGGTAGATAGTGTATCACTCTCATATATCAATCTCATAAAATTGTAAATAGTTAATTACAATTAAAATGCTTACCAAACAATGTTCTCCCGATACTCATTATGTAATGGAATACTTTTGTGTGGCCTTGTAAATCAATAAAAAATGTTCTTTGCACCACAGATTGTGCAAAATGTATATATAATATGTACTTTATAGATGCATATGCATTTTATTATGCTCGAATGAGTGTAACACCATTGAAATGCATTTGAAACATTTTCCCCCATTGACTGTAATGTAACGGAATACTTTTGATTGCCCCTGTAATTGAACTACTCATCCGATTTTGATAAAATTTGAAATGACTCGACAAAATTATGTAATAATTATGCATTTTAAATTTCAAACGATTCGGTTGGGTAGTTTTTGCGTTGTTATATGCGGACAGACAGACTGACAGACAGACAGACGGACGGACTGAACGACAACAATAGGTGCTACGTATTTACATAATTACGAATGCACCTAAAAAGCATTTGAAAGTACATTTTTTTTTCTATATTCGACGGTGTAAAAATTCAAAAGGTACAATGTTTAGAAGTGTAAAATTTGCAGTAACGAAAATTGCAAAACGGAAATTGCATGGGAAGGTGTTATGCATTTTAATTTCTAGTCCCCCTCAATTTTAAGAGAAAATACAGTGATTTTGTTGGCACAATTACAAAATTTGTGCTAAAAACTATTAAAAAATTAATATTTAAAAAATAAATTGAGATGCAGCTTTCAAACAAATTGCATTTGACAGTCCATTTTTTTCTCTATTCGACGGTGTAAAAATTTAAAAAATGTGTGATGTTTAGAAGAGTAAAATTTACAGTAACCAAAAATTGCAAAACCGAAATTGCAGGGAAAAGAGTTGCCATTCTCAAAATGATGTATGCGTTACGCACAAATAAGTTTAGCCTTTATAATATAGATGGATAGATAGATGTATATCGAAACTAACCTAGAGTTGGGAACCCAACTGCCTTTGGAAGCATATTATCAAGAATGCTACGTATGCTCCAGTCTATTTTGATTTTATATTTTTAAACGAAAGAATACGGAATTTCCCGGACCCAGATCTGTAATAATAACTTTAAATTTATTTAAATCCACTGTTGAATGAATTTGTATTTTGAAATGAATATTTTCCCGAACAAAAATAATGCCGGGTTTCCGTGCTATCTTCGCCTTCGACAGCGTACACCTTCGAATTTGCATGCTTTTATATTTTTATATCAAAATCCACCCAAATGAACTCAGAAACCCTCGTTATAGTAATTCCTAATTTAATTTCTGATAATTAGATAAATTTCTATTATTTTTTTACGGATTCATATTTATGCATAAGCATTTGGTTACATAACAGACAATTGATGATTCATTTTTAACCCAGTTCGTTTGAAACAAATATAAACTAGTCGTTGGGGGCCCACCGTAATACTCACCCATCATAATATAAAATATTAAAATAAAACGTGTGTCTATGGAAACTCCAAAATAAAATTTAAATAAATAATTGTAACATACAATAATGCTCCATTAATGAATTGCTGATGAGCCAATTTTGACTAATTATATAAAACGCCAAAATACTCGAGTAATACCGGATTGCGTAAAAGAAACATCCTTATAACTCAAAAAATAATAATCATATTAATTAAAAATTTACTGTATTGGATTAAGCGTCTCATTTAAAATTAAAATATACCTATGAATTGAAATTTGAATGAAATACAGGGTTATGAAAAATCGAAGAATTTGGAAAACAGGATTACACATATCTCGACAACTAATAATCCAATCGACCTCGTTTTTTATGCAAACTTTGTGTTATTTTATTGCCTTTTCCGTCCAGTCCTTAAAATAAAAAAATTCTAAAATTTTTATCTATCTTTCATCAGAACGAATTTTTCGAGAGTCCGGAAAAAATAGTTGCGGATAATCGAGGTTACTGATACTAAATAGGCTTCGTCCCATTCTTACATACTAAGTACATACAAAATTTCAAGTCTCTATCTCAATTTGTTCGGGAGATAGAGCGGTTACAGACAGACAGACAGACACACACACACAGACGGACGGCAAATTTTTTTTTTCTAAAAATATGTTTTTCGGAATCTCCAGTATCTGAAACGTGTGAATCCGTCAAAATTTTTTTTTCGATTTTCAAAACGATTGCAAGACTTACCCTATACTAAGTATGATGGGTAAGTAAAATGGTTACAACAAAGCCAAATCACGTGTTAAAATACACCAGTTGACTGCGGACCTGGCAATGGAAAGTATTTTATTTTTGGTAATGGGACTTTATTTACTATCATCATATATATTATAAAGCAGAAATTCTGAAACTTCCAAACGGGTGTTTTCAAGAACTACCCGATGGATTTTTTTGCCGATTGTATCATTCGATAGGAAATATTTTTCCGAAGGTTTATGATTCAAATTTACAGGGATACCTCTGATTTTTCGTAGTAAATTTTGTATTTTTCGGTTATTTTTGATGAAAGGGTTGCCAGTAGTTATTTTTTTGGCGAAAATTATCATTACTAAACAAATTAAAAATGACATATCTGTTAGAAATATTGCAAACATCTTGCAAATAAAAGCAGAAAATAACTATTGATAATAATAATAATAAAGAAAAACCATTTAATAAGGCATGATATTATAAAAAAAACATTTATCTTAAAAATAAAAGAAATATTTGTAACGCTTAAAAAATAACATGAAATATTACATTTGATGCAATATTTGGCGACTTATCCTTGCGTTAGAATAAAAAAAAATAACTTGAAAATTTGATTAAATGAATTTTGAACGATATTTATTTTCCTTTCTATTATTTTCTTTCCCTTTTTTTATCAAATTTCGATAGTATATAACTTACTCCAGAAAAAGACAGATCTAATTATAAAAGTAATTGAGAGTTATATATTTGTTTCTTTGAGATTTTTTTTACTTTTGTCGGCAAAGAATTAAGGCAAAAATGCATATGTCTAACATTAGGTCGGAATAATGTTGTTTTTTCCAAAAGAAGATAATTTTTGGAGTATATTTTATTATTCTATTGTAAATTCAATAAACATAAGTTAATATTTTAAAAATTTTAATCAAATATTTAAATTTTAGCTTTAGTGTGAAATTCTGCCACACACATATATATATTGTAAAATAATGTCATTCTTTTTCAAAAGTTTTTCACCGCAATTTTGAAAATTGTAATCAACAAACATACTTTTTTTTGCGCCATTTTGTCAAATTCTCTTCCAGGGAAAATTAGTTTTAAAATTTACAAACTGAACAAAGAAATCTATGCAATTTAAATGAAATATATGCAATTTCGCGCTATCTATAAATTCAACATTTTGAAATAAAAATTGCCTGCTGAAAAAAATGGCACAGATGTCATACGCACCACATTGGCGCGATTGCAACAAAACGTCGATTTTATGTTCATATGGTAGCTCGGCCATTGTATATTTATTAATAAACTATTTACTCTTATTTATTTTTTTAATGATGTAAATTGTTTTATTTTATAATTATTAACAAAACATTATTTATTTATTTTTATTTCTTTTTTAAAATAATAGAAAACAATTAAAAAATATATATGTAACTGATATTTTATAATGAAGTTTTCGCCAAATTGGCTTAAAAAAGGAAAAAAATATGCACAAATGTGGTGCACATAAGGCATTTGTGCCAAAATATTTTACAAGTTTTTTTAATTAGCCATTTCTTCTTCAATTTTCTTCATATTTTTCCCGTGTTAGATAATGTTTAAAATAATATTGGACTAATTTTCAATAATTGAGCACCACCAAATGGCATATTTACTATATTATTGAAATTTTATTGGCACAGTTATTATATATCACCGAGGTAACTAATAGACTTTAAATTGGCATTATTTTGTCTGAGATATATTAACCCGACTATTAATATTTATTTATAAATAAAATGGTTATTTACTTTATAAATTGTATAAATTGTTTTGTTATATACTTATTAATTAAACTTTTTTCATAAATTTTTATTACTTTTTAAATAATAGAAAATAATTTAAATATACGCATGTAACTGGTATTCGAAAACAATTTTTCCGCCAAATTAGCATAAAAAATTATCGCGCCAAACACGGCATATGACATCTTTGCCTTTTTGTTTATGTATTAAGGAGATTTCTAGATCATCAACGAGATAATAGAAAATTTGTCAGATTATTTTATTTGAGATTATTAAATTTATGGTTTTTTATTATGAAACTAACGAAGAAAAGAAAATTTACTATTGATGCAACTACAGAATTAACGACTGCTTGGCATTATTTTAAAAAAAAAATCGAAAAGGCGATTTTTTAATTATTTGTTTACTTTTTTGTTTACATTATTATAAACATTTTTCCATTTTTATATACGCATCACCTTGGCGCGTTTTTTTTTAAAAATCTGACATCAGTTTGGCAAACACTGCGTTTTCAAATACCAGTTACATGTTATATTATTTTTAATTATTTTCCATTATTTTAAAAAGGAAACAATAATAAATAAGTGAAGTTTAATTGATAATTATAGAACAAAACAATAAAGAAAGAGAAAGTAAAGAAAAGTAAAGAAACAAAGTTTATTAGTAAATAAACAACAACAACCAGATTAACACGCAATCCATAAAATCACAATTTTGTTGCAATCGCACCAACGTGATCCATACATGACAGCTGACCAAAATATTATTGGCTATATTATTATTTATATTTTTTTATATTATTTAGTACTACTTGATTATCCCTTTGACCAAAAAACTGCCGCCAAAATAAAAGATTAAATGTCAATAATGTTAGATCGTAAATGCCACATTCATTTGAAATTAAACATGTTACATGCGTTTGTTACGTCATTAACTACTTTTTAATTCGACGTTTTATTTGTATTTCAACTAATATTTTCGTAATTTATTGATTCTTTGGTTATTTAAAATAAACGTTATATTCGTTTGTATAATATGGTGAATCGTTTTGCAATATGTATAATTTGACGAAACTGATCTATGGAATAATAAAGTAGTACCTATTATTTATTTAAATTCTATCTGGATATTTAAGTTTACAGAACTGGCGTAATTTTCAAGTCTCCGTAGAGGCATTCGCCAAGTTGTCGTTAATTCTGTGTTTTAGCCTTATTATGTATTTTTCATCTGTAGTTATTTTACTATCCCTAAAAAAGCAATATTTGCAATGTGCAGGAAAAATATTCGGAATATCGATGATAGAGAATTAAAAAAAATATTTGCAATTAATTTATTAATCATTCAGAGGTTAAAAAAATACTTTAAAATTGGCTAAGAAAAAAATATACATTAAATACCGACAGTAGAAAATTTTGTTTATGATGTTTATGTTGCAGGTTTAATTAACATTAAGCCCTATCAACAGAATTTTATCAAATATTAACTATTAAATACTGCTTCATTACCCCGTCAAACCAAAAAAAAAAAAAAAAAAAAAAAAAAAAAAATCGCCAAGATATAAGATTAAATGCCAATAATAGATGATTGTAAACTCCACTTTCATTTGACAATAAACGCGAAATAAGTCTGATACATTTGTAACAAATCGTTATAAGCAATACTAATGTTTGACGCCAAAAATCATAATGGAATTTATTACAAGATGAAGGTTTATTTTTCTACAAAATTTAGCATCAAGATTATTCCCTATTTAACAGCTACATGTTTGCAACTGCAGGGCTGCCACAGGCGACTATTTTTTAACTCTACTGGCACCACTTTCTTTAAACAGAAATCCTTAACATACACTTTGACAACACTTGCAAGAAAAATATATTTTGAAATTTATATTAGAAAAATAGTGGTGCAAACGGAATATAAAAGTAGTCGCCTGTGGCAGCCCTGCAACTGGTTTTAAAAAAATTAAGAGGCAGTGAAACTGATGTAATTTTAATTTTACCCAAATAATTCAGCTTTAAAACACACCTTTTATGCTTCATTGTTCTAATAAATATATAAGTTAAACACTCTTTTTTACATTTTTTTGCTATGTATTTTGTTGGAACAGACCAAGGTAGATAGAAAACTGTAGTAGAGTTGCCAGAAGAGGACGGTTATTAAAAAATGTAATGCAACATGTAATGAGATTGTATTTAGGCTACCAGATCTGCACATCTTGCAAGTTCAGATTCGGGAGTTTAAGAATTAACAAATGATAATGTGCTATTTGAAAACTAATAGAGTTTGATAATCATTGCAATGCTTTCTGACAAAATAATGTGATGAGTAGAGAACATTTTGATTCCTGCTGTCACAACGGTCTCATTTTCATATCAAACTCTACTACAAATGTTCAAATAAGAGAGATGGTACTTAACTAACCAAATTTTGTCCAAGGCATACAATAGTGCAATATCGCAATGACATCGGCACTGGCTTCGTTTTCAGCATTGCGGAAGGACATTCCAGGTGATGGTCTACACTGCTTTAAAGGAAATTTCAAATCACTATTTTGTTTGAGTCAAGATTTGTTTGGAAAAATGGACCAGCGCAGCGGGCATAGCCTGCTAGTAATACATAAGATACGGACATTTTTCGATTAGTCGGTGACAGATAGAGGTTGTGCATAGAGGTTTGCACGAGCCCGAAGCCCGTACCCTGGCCGGGCCGGCGGAATGGCTCCGAATTTTCTAACGGGCCGGGCCGGCAGAATTAGAATAATTTTTTTCAATGGATCGGCAAAAAAAAAACGGGCCAGGCTGGGAAAATATTGAGCGGGCCATACGGACCGCGCCGGACCGATAAAAAAATTTAGCGGGCCTATAGCGAACCCGTTACAAAGATCTGAGCAAAAACGATAAAATATGAGCTATTTTCAATGAATATGGCATTAATGAGAATAAGTATGAATATGCGTCACGAACCGAGTTTGCCAACATCAATACAGAAATGTAACCTGTATAGTTAGGGATCGGCATCGGACAGTTACATTGTGTCTAGACCGGGCTTAATATTTTTTCAGCAGACTCGTGCCGGGCCGAGATAAGACTTGTATTATTTTTCAGTACTACTTGATTATCCCGTCGACCAATTTCGCCGAATTATTGCCAAACTCATAGCCATATTATACATATTGCCATAATTTTCATTTTAAATAACGAAAAAACAAATAATTAGTAGAATATTAATAAAAATATAAATAAAAAATCGAAATAAAAATCATTTATTGACGTTTTAAACACGTGTATCATATTTAATGTCATTGAATGCAACATTCACGATCATCCATTATTTGCATTTAATGTTATAGTTTGGCGATGGTTTTTTGGTCGACGGGTTAATTAAGTAGTAACTATTTTTCTACACACAGTCGAGACGGGCCGGAACTAGACTTTACTGTTCTCAGGATGTGTAGGGCAGGCAACATGATTTGTAAAAATATTAATAGCGTTAAAGAACGTATTTTAATGTAATCTTTGAAAATATGGTTCTTGGTGGTTCTTAAATTCATTTCTCACCCACGCGAAAGTTCGACACATTTTCTGACTAATTTTTAACTGTAAAGATTAAAATTGGCATGCTTGACTAGTGAAAGGTTTTGGAATCGAATAGCGTTTTCCATTTTTGGTAAATAAGATACTTTTTCATACATGTTGAGATATAAGAGATTCTTGATACGTTGTTGTAGATTTTTTTTCTTTCTCATGCTGTCGAAATTTGATTCAAAACTTTGACTTTGTCAGGATTTTTCGTAAATTGCTTGTATCAAAAAATGGATAATGCCACTCGATTACTTAGCTTCTGAATAAAAACACCTGCTAATCTTACGTGTTTCCAAAAAGAAATGAATTGAGAAATGTATCAGAAAGTAGCTCCTTTGCATTTGAGAAAATCTTTAATAAAATGATAGAAAAATATTTTTATAAATCTACTTTTTATCATACAGCTTCGAAAGTTATGATGTTTTTAACTTTCTTTTTTTTTCTTTTATTTTAAATCATATTAATTTTTTAATGAATCTTTATTTGAATGTTCAAAATCTTTGAATGTAAGTACTAATCATTAAGATTGCTATTGCGTTTTTTCTGTAAAATATGTTGCAAAACCATCTCATAAATATGTATGCCATATTCTTTAAAGGTATCTTAGCTATATGATAAAAATCTGAATTTTTTTGAAATAGCAAATTGTGATGGGCCTGTTTTGACTGATCTGTATGGGCCGGGCCTAGAAGTGTATAAATGGGCCAGGCCCAAGTCTGGAAATTCTCGCCCGTGCAGACCTCTGTATATACATATATATCAATATATATCTATACATTTATGCATACATATGTATATATATAATGCATATATGTGTATAGATATGTTTATGTTAGCCGTGCGCAGATGGAGGGAGGGATAAACTGCCAAGTGTTTTTCCGATATCCATTATTCGTATTGTATTAAAGTAATTTAAATCTCTAACTTTCCATTCATATCCTTTTAAAATGTTCAGCGTAATCTAGTATTACTTGTTTATCCCGTCGACCAGTTTCGCCAAACTATTCGCCAAAGTATACAAAATTGACAGTTAATTCTTTGAATAACTTTCTTCGCCAATGCTACTGTTTTTTGGCGCGATACATATACATATATATATATTACATACTGATATGTATATGTGTAAGTGTGTGCATATATATATATATGTGAATGTATATGAAAATGTATAATATGTGTATATATAACACTGGCTTATATATGTATATATGCTATACATATGTACATATATGTGCATATATAAAACCATGCCAACGTGGCGATTTTTGAAAATCGCTCCTTAGAGAAGGGGGGTTATTCTGCAATCGCATCTTGAAAAGTCAAATTAAAAACCACTTGATGGCGTAACAAACACGTGTGTCACACATTTTATATAAAGTGAATGCGACATTTGTGATAATCATTTATTGGTATTTAATCTTATAATTTGGCAATGTTTTTTTGGTTGGCGGTATCAAAACTCCCTTATCATAATAATTATGATAAGGGAATCTTGGACGGGATAATCAAGTAGTACCCTTAATTTCAAATACATATATTTTAAACATTTAATATAGACACCTTTTACTTCTTTCGTGATAAATATGGAAAATAAAATACACAAAAAGAAGAAGAAAAAGAAATAAGAAGAAACAAAACCGAGGCATTTCACCGTGCATCGATTCTAATTTTTACGTATATACAGTGTCTCACAAAAGTGATGGGACACTTGTGCTTTATAAAAAGAAACTGCAATAAAATAAATAAACAAACATGTGCAAAAATTTTTTGGGTGTGTTTCATATTTAAAGTTAGTAACAATTATTACATAACATACATTTTGTCAAAATATTAAAATATTAATTTAGTAAAAATACCATTGTTCAGTACGGAGCAAAAAATGGCTCACATAAGTGATGGGACACTTACTTTTCCATCAAATATTTATCCAAAAATTTTACTTTTTAAAAGGTTTTAATATTTTGCTGGATTTCCTTTTACTTTTAAAACATGATTTAATCTTTTTGGGATGGATTCGACTAATTTTTTTGTGATTTCTGGAGTGATTTTACCCCATTCTTCTTGAAGCACCGATTTTAGTTGTTGTTTTGAAGAAATGGTGTGTTTGCGAATTCTTGATTCCAATTCTTGCCAAATATTCTCTATGGGATTTTAGTCTGGAGATTGTGGTGGTGTTTTTATTATTTCAGGACAGTTATATAGCAGCCAGAGTCTAACGTTCAGAGCAGTGTGCTTGGGGTCATTGTCCTGGTAGAATTTAAAATCGTTATGAAGGTTCAATTTTCGTGCTGAAGATTTCAAATTTTGCTTTAAAATATCAATATACTTGTACTGATCCATTATACTGTTAATAAAAACAAGATTACCAATTACAGCGGACGACATACACCCCCATACTTATATAATACTTCTTATGATGCAAGTGTGCACTAAGATGATGGGATGATTGAAAAGTCCCCCTCTAATGGAGGCAAACGGGATCGAAAATTCTGGAATATCTTTCTATATCTCAACAGCCATTTAAAGTAGTGGCATGAAATTCCAGAAAAAAATGTACTAAAAATATAATTAAACATGTATTTCAGCGATTTTAGAAATGGACCTTCTCAGGGGGTTAAAAGGGAACTATAACAAATTAGAACATTTGGCACATTTAGCAGTCATTGTAAGTAGAAGCGTGAAACGGCAGAAAATAAATCTATTCAAAAAATAATTAAAGATGTGTTTCAGCAATTTTAAAATTTTCACACCCGAGGGGGTTAAAGTAGGGGTAAAAAATGCCAAACTTTTTTTGGATCCGTCGTGTGACACATCATCATAAGAAAAAGGATTGCTCTTTCATGAAATGAACTGTTTTTCCAGTATTCCAATTTCCCCCTCCCCTTTCCCCGGAGGGGGAGGGGTGGTGGTGGTATTTTTCAAATTTGTTTGAAATAGCAGCGTTTTATCATTAAAGATCGAATTTTTTAAGAAGTAATTACAAATATTAGTTATAATATTTTGGAATTTTACAGAGAGAGAAAGGTTTTATCCTGGGAAGACGTGATAATTCGAACTTGGGAGGGGGGGGGGGGGTAATTTTCTAAATTTGGTCTACACCTCTCGTGTAACATATCATTAAAAACCTTCTGATGAATTTTTCAAGTTATACACCTCCAGCGCCTCTGAGGTATTTTCTCATATCTCAGCAACAAGTTTAAGTAGAAGCGGGAAATTCAAGATAACATACTTTCTAAAAAAGTAGTTAAACATAAGTACTTCAGTCAGTTTAGAGCTACTTTCTCTAAAATGTCGTCAACATCGACTTTGAACAGGAAAATGTAAGTTTATACGAATCTGGCAACAATTATGGATGTTTGATTAGAATGTTTTTATTTTTTATTTTTATTAGATGTACTTTGTTTGATTAAAGACTCCTTTAGAGAAACCGACCAGCGGCGTAGCGGACGAAGACTGCTAGCTTAAACATAAAAAAAGAAGCTGCTATTAAAAAAAAAAGCTGTTGGCGAGATTTATACCAGGCTATTATTAAAGTGGTATATATATGATTTTTAATTCTTGAAATTTAGAAACATCGCATTAATTCTTCGTTTGTCTCTCACACATACATTCTAATAGAAACAGAATTCGTCAGAAAATATAATTTATGCATAAAAAGATTACACTTTAAATTCTGATAAAAGACTGAACTTGTAATTTGTTTTAACAATCTTGCAATCATACGGAATTTTTAGCGAAAAAATAATCAAATTTTCAATGAAAAATCATTCTCCAAATCAATGAAATTCGGAAAATTCAACGAAACAATAGCTCGCTATAATTACATAGATGTAAAGGAGCATTAGACAAAAAAGTCCCAATCTTTTGTCTTGGAGTCTTTCGATGATGATTCGCTGATTTTCAATTTCATCAACTAATTCAGAAATTCGCTCAATAAGCTTTGTTTCTATCTCATTTCTTTCTCTGAAAAGCATTTCAGTTTTTTCCTTTTGAATTTTATCAGGCTTTATCGGTGATGTTTCATTGCTTGACTGAATTATTGTTGAATAGGAGTTAGTTAAATCTGATTGCTTTTGGTGCTAATGATATAAGTTGATGAATCGGTAATCCTTCCAAAAATTCTTCTTTTCACCAATATTTGTGAACGATGGTACGAAGTTTTTAAAATTCTTATTTTCTTCTACTTTGGCTTTATACAAATTTGATTTCTTATTGGTTTTACTGCAGTATTCTTTATTTCCGCCATTTTCAACCATACCATTTTCTCCACTTAGTGCTACAATGCTGTTTAATGGAGGAATTTCTGTTGCATCTGATTTAGAACACTTTTTATTTTCTTTTATAACGTACGTATCTGGTTTCCTTTCATATACGAATGAATTTGAATCAAAGCACTTTCCATTGCAGCGATCATAAGCATAACGTTCGTGATTTGAGAATTCCGTATAGCCATTTCTAAAACTGTTAAAATGAATCAGCCATTCTTGCAGAAACTTTTTGTTATTAGCATAGGTATTCATGTTGTTTTTTAAACCTTCTGATGCTGATAAGGTAATATCCGAGTTACTGCCTTTTCGTATGATTGCAGTTTTTACATCCCTTTCGTGAGTTTTCGGAAAATTATTGCCTTCTTTCAGATGTTGTTTATCTCGCTTCGGAGCAATAGTCTCTAATTTTCTTAAACAACTGAAGCATTTACCTAAAGCTCTTCTTAAATCTTTTATTTCTTCCTCTATAAACAATGGACTATCTTGCTGTGGCATAGCATTTTCTCTTCCATCAAAATATTTTGCAATTGTATCGGATTGCTTTTCATCAACAGTATCCTCGGAAATCATCTTGTCGTCTGCAATATCAAATTCTTTTAGGCTTAAATTATTTTGTTCTTTCAAATCAACGAATTCGAGCTCTTCATTAACAGAACTTTCTGGTTCAACGATGACAAAAGAAGACTGTGATGATACTGAAGAACTTGAACTGCCAGTCTGTTGAAGGGGAGATTCTAACATGTTAAATTCAAATGACACGTCACTAAGAATTAACGTATTAGAAACTGATTCTTCACTTTTCTTTCCTTCTTCTAAAATAACGGTACGTAATTCATTTTTTCGATGCTTGTACAAATCTTCATCGGTTCGTTGGTTATCTTCATCTTCCAGAAACATATTACTTGAGAAAGTTTTAACATCTACGTTGGTTTCCGCAGCCATGTTTTCTGAAATTTCTGTCTCAGGCAGTTCTTGTTTACTTGCCACTTCCCATGTGATATTGACTAATTCCATTTCTATGTTTTCAATTAATTGTTTTAGTTTCTTTTTAATTTCCTCTCCTTCCATATTTTACAACAGAATTTTATTTAATGGCCATCAAAACAAATTTTGCGAAGCATTTTCAAATCAAAGAAAACATGAAATAAAAATCTATTGATTCGTTTTTGTTATGGTTACAGTATTGCACTTGAAAAAAAAAATAAAGAATGAGATAATAAATTGGTATATTATTAAGCACGAGGCAAAAAAAAAAAAAAAAATAATAATAATAATAATAATAATGAATTCAATTTATTTAAATCAATCAAAACTTCCTCTTGCTCTTAAAAGCATTGTAAAATGCGCACATTCTGAAATGTAAATGTGCACTATGTACGGAAATCATGAAGATTTTGGGAGACTCATGTTAAAATGGTGCAACATATATGTAGGTTAAAATGATATCGTGTTTCTTTTTAAAAGAACTACTACATTTTCTATCCGTCAACCTGAAATAATTTATTATTGCTGCGTTTAAATAATATCAGTTTCCCGATCATTTTATTCATACCGTGTTAAGTTTAAGGCCTTTGAAATTGAGTTCGTACATGAAAAGTTTTTACTGGTGAAAATGACGTCTGGTAATCAGGAAATCTCTATTTATTATGAGCCCTAATCAGTGATGACCAGGGTTCTCGCTGGCTTTTGACCAACATTAGCGATTTGGCAAATGAGAAATGAAAAACATTAGCCAAATGAAAAGGAATGTTAGTAAAATAGATTCGGCGTGAAACTTTGAAATATCTGTCTTTAGCCTCTTATTGTATCCTTTTTTTTCAATGTGTTTTAAAATAACCTAATTTTTTGTTATTGCTTATTAAATAATAACTCGATCATCCGCTATAGAAACTATTTAAAATAAGTACATTCTAAATGTCTGTTACATGTGTAAATGTTTCAGACATCCTTTATGTAGTCTAAATAAAAATTAAAAACGGCACAGATGTCATATACGCACCACATTTGCACGTGCTTTTTCCCCCGCCAATTTGGCATTGCACATCTGTGCTAAGGAGAAGATCCGTTGAATAAGTTTATAACAACTAAGAATGTATTTGTTAAAAAAACAAGTTTATTACAATTGTTAGGAAAATAAAATAAAAAAAAGTTAAATATTTCAGTAAAATGTGCTGATTAAATAATACAACTGCATGCATTCAATATGGCTATAAGTATTACTACTAGGGACGATCAAATGAAAAGGTACGAAACGCCCTAACTACCAAACCGGTTAAAATTTGAATATGCCGTTTTGGAATAAAGTAGTGAGACATCGAGAGATGCGATTGGAGTATCCAGCGTAGTTGTGAACATGCATAAGCGCTTGTACATGAAGGGGGAGAGAAGCAGACTGCAAGTGAGTTCCGTCCAATTGACGCGGCAGTGGCTGTGAGGCCTTCATGGCTTTCCTATTGCAAAATCCGATGATTAAAGGGAAGCGAGGTGTTATCAGATTTCGCCCTGCGTCAGACTTTAATCATCGGATTTTCCAATGGGAAAGCCATGATGGCCTCACAGGCACTGCCGCGTCAATTGGACGGAACTCACTTGCTGTCTGCTTCTCTCCCCCTTCATGCACAAGCGCCTACGCATGTTCACAACTAAGCTGGATACTCCAATCGCATCTCTCGATGTCTCACTACTTTATTCTAAAACGACATATACAAATTTCAACCGGTTTGGTAGTTTGGGTGTTTCGTACCTTTTCATTTGATCACCCCTAGCATATACGATTTATTGTGAAAATTATATTTACTGTTTTGTTGCTTATTAAATTTATTATTTATAATTTTTTATTTATTGTTTCCTTTTTTATTACTTGGGGGGCCCCGCCCCCCTGCTCGCTATGCTCGCCAACCCCCCGCGTAATCGCTTCGCGATTCCAAATTATTCTCTACTCCTGCTTGCTGCGCTCGCCAATAACCCATGGCATGAATAAGCAGTTGCAGACCTTTCAAATGATGTTGTAAAGAAATTACAAATATGCCCCCCTGGGGGCACTGTGGGGGATGACACACAACACATCCATAATATGAATAAGCAGTTGCAGACCTTTCAAATGATGTGTCACTCAACTGGTGTTGTAAAGAAATTAAAAATCTGACCGCACTCCCCCCCCCCCCTGGGGAGAGCAGAGTGTGGGGGTGACACACAAGACATCCATAATATGAATAAGCAGTTGCAGACCTTTCAAATCTTGTGTAACACGACTGGTGTTGTAAAGAAAATAAAAATGTGTCCCCCCTGGGGAGCAGAATGGGGGATAACACACAATACATCCATTATATGAATAAACAGTTGCAAACCTCTCAAATGATGTATCAAACGACTGGTGTTGTAAAGAAATTAAAAATTTGGCGAAATATTACAGTTATCGCCAAGTTGGCGTCACTTTTGACAACTAATTTTGGTCGCCAAATTTGGCGATATATCGCCAAGTTGGCGACAAACTTGGCGATTGTTGGCGATGGTAACTTTTCCTCTCTTTATGGTAACCCATATGGCGATGCATAGACGGAACCCTTTCCTGATTGGTCTATTCGACTCATGGAAGGAGTGGAAAACCCGGATTCGTTAGTTCCGGAAATCTTCCACATCAGCATCATTCCAGGAGTCATTCCTTTTAAGGCTAGTTTTTTTTTACTATAGAAGGAAATTCATGTTTATTTACTGTTATTTTTATTTTTATTCTTTAAATTATTTTTACTATATACTAAGGTACCTGTACCCAATATGGACACCCTAAGGAAAATTTATTTTTTTCACCTCCATGTACACGTCATAGAACTCCCAAAATAGGTAACCACTATCTCTGGACTGTTGACTATCATTATTAAAATTAGCAACTTTGTAATTATTCTGGTTTAATTTTTAATGATAAAAACAAAAAATGTTTACAAGTGTCCATAAAAGGAACTACCTGTCCCTGTTATGGACATGCATGTCAATATTAGCGAAAGATGGGTTCTTATGGGTTATGGGTTCTACTACACAGAGTATTTGGAAGAGCCACTCTTCCAAAATTTTAGAGCAGAGGGAATAAAAAATATATCTTAAAGTATTTCGGGGGTGGGGAGAGCGCAATAAATATCTTCAGAACATGCACTTTAGAAGAGGGGGGGGGGGTCATTTTCGGTTGTGACTCTTCGAAGACCCATGCAAAGCGCATAATTGGGTTTGCTTAGCTTTATTACTTCTGTTTGCAGAATTTTCTTGTGAAACTGAAGGTTTACTTGCATTACTTCCAATTGAAACAGAAGGTGTTCATATTGGGAATCGGGCCTAGTTTTACTAAATCTTGTTATAAATAAACAAAGAAAACATTTGACAGCAATATATGCAAAAGCAACCGAAAATATGTTTTATCAGCTTTCTAAAACACTCCACCTTTCAATATTTAAAGTAATTTTACCATATCTAATAAGAATTTAAAATTACTTGTAATTACGATCAGCTCACCACGAAACAACAAGTTTCCTTCTAAATGGTGGACAGCGCGCTTTTTTGCACTTTCCAGGCTTAATTATCTTTTCAACTGCTTTTCTTCTAGGACATGTAGCGCAATCTCTTGATCAAAATTGTTATTTTAAAAAATATTAGGGGTGTCCATATTGAGAGCTCTGTCCATATTGGGTACAAATACCTTATAGCAATAATTATTTACTAGTAGATCCAACCCGGAGTTCCCGGGTCACAGAGTAAAGGTGAAAAACTTTTTTAAACTTTTAAATTGAAAAGCGTAATAAAATTTTCTGACGTAATATGCTTTTTAAACTGCCAACTAAATCCAAACAGCAATTTTTGGATACATAATAATTATGTAATCAGATAAAGCTTTGAAAATTATCGATACTTCCGTATTAGATGCAAGATAGAAGTTATTAGACAAAGAATAAAAGATACTTCTAGGTTATCCCGTCGACCAAAAAACTATCGCCAAACTATAAGATTAAATGCCAATAATGGATGATCGTGAATGTCACATTCAATGACATTAAATGCGATTCACGTGTTTAAAATGTCATTAAGTGATTTTTATTTATATTTTTATTAATGTTCTTCTAATTATTTGTTTTTTCGTTATTTAAAATAAAAATTATGTCAACATGTATGATTTGGCTATTAGTTTGGCGATTTATATAATTTGGCGAAATGGGTCGACGGGAAAACCTAGAAGTAACGAATAAAATTGCGTTCTTTCAGTTTTTAAAACCAACTAAGAAAATATGACACACAGATATTCTTTAAAATACATTTTTGTACAGGTTAATTGATGTATCTTTCATAAAGTAAGTTTACAACGAACTAAAAGTCATTAAATTGATGGTTAAAAACGAAATAAAACGAACAACATTCACCGGGTTTTATAACCGACAGTATTTTGTCATAACAGGTTTTTAATTGCTATTTTTTTCAGTTGCTATGAAAAAATGGCAACTAAAATATGCAGTGATCTGTTATTTTCAATGGAGAAAAGAGATAGATGGGGGTGCAGTATGCAATTAAAGCGATTTGAATGGGCGTTATTCTACCAATTATAAGTCTCTTATTCGGCCCAAACAAAACAATCACGTGGAACAGAGACCGAATTCTTTAACATCATTTTTTCTCTAAAATAATGAAAAATTGGTGTCACCTCCAGCCACCAAACTGCATTTCTATTTTTTTTCCCCTCTATGGTTATTTGTCCTTTATTTCTTACATAAATGCGATACTCAAATTGCCACCATTAGAGAAATTGAACTAAAAACTACAAAAAAATTAATAACTCAAAAACAAATTGAGATACAGTTTTCTAACAAACTGCATTTAAAAGAGCATTTTTTTCTCTATACGATAGTATAAAGATTGAAAACGTGCTATGTCCAGAATTAAAAAAAATTGCAATAGTGAAAATTGCGAAACCGAAATTTCATCGGAAAGCGTTGCCATCCAAAACATGACGTATGCGTTACGCACAGATACGTTTGGCCTTTATTATATAGATATCAAACTATCATATTTATTTACTTTTATTATTTCCTTTCTTAAAATGCTAGAATCTCTTTCATATTTCACATTATTTTATTTTTATATTGCAATAAAAAATCGCGTCCTGTTATTGCATGTAATTTGTAACTTATATTCGAACAGAAAAAATTTTCGCCAAATTAGCGGGGAAAAAGCACGTGCAAATGTGGTGCGTATATGACATCTGTGTCTTAAAAACAGCTATTTTTCACTTACTGTTGTAAAATTTATACTAAAATTTAATATGTGATTTCGAATCCTAATAGATAGAGAAAAAATTGACCGGCCAATGATATTTTGCATACACCTAATAGTTTGGTAAAAGTTTAATTTCAAACCACATCATAGCAAAATGTTTCTACATTTGGCATTTGATGCAAATAATTTGCTTGTAGTTTGGCCGAACATTTAGAAATTTAGATAATGATTAACTGGCAATAAAGAAGTATCTATAACATAATCTTTTCTGTATCTTTGGCTGTTTCTAAACTGAATTGATGTTGGGTCAGTGTTTTTATAGATAGAGAAATGTAAATGACATGGTGTGATTGAACATGTAATGCGACATCACATCAAACGTTCAGTGCGTGGATGAGAATCTTGATTGTATTGGCACATAACACACACGAACATACAAAAAGAGCAGAAATTGAGTACTCGCAATTTGGCGAATTTAATTGTTTCTTTACTCGCCAAATGAAACATTTTATTGCTATCCCTCTGGATGGCATCACATGCAGCTCAACTCCGCATATTAAGACTAGTAGATTACTAATCACACTAGAACGCTACACGTAAGTTCAATGTTGAATTCAGATACTTTTCTCCGGGAGGAATTTCTGTGGCTCCAGCGAGGACATTATTGATTTCCGTGGCAGAAATTGCACTTTTTGTACACTGAAAACACAAAATTTAAAATTTTGTGTTTTAAATGATCCCGGAGGGGATGTCCCCCTGGTCAACCCCTGAAATCAACACTGGCTAAGTCTATCTGAATGTTATTTTCAAATATCTCGCTTTGATTTCAATATTTTTAGATGATTTTTTTTAATTGAATTGCCGAGGACGATTTACATCCGGGCTATTTTTTACTTTTTCGATTTTGGTTATAGTTCTTTTTATATTAGGATAGTTTCAATATCAGAACAAGTTTCAAACAACTCCAAAAATGAAAGTCATTTTTAAACAAATCTGAAACCAAAATTCAAAAAGTAAAAACTAGCCAGTTGAAGATCATCCTTAGTTATACTATGCAAAAAAATCATTCAAAAATATTAAAATCAAAGCTAGAAATTTTAAAATAAAGCCCCCATTGACTTTTAACATGTCGTTTTCCTTTTATTCTATTTCTAAAGTGGGCTCTTAACCCTTTGAGCTCTGGCGGGTAAATTACTTCAAAATTTCAAATGTCACATTGGCACCAGTATGTTGCAAAGAAAAAAAATCGGTAAACAATATACACGAAAAAATGCATTAAACCTTTTACAAATAAATTTTGTTGAATTTTCTGGTGCCGTTGTGACATTTTGGAATTAAAATTAAGTGGTAGAAAATTCCACCACTAGAGCTCAAAGGCTTAACCACAAATTGTTTCTATACAAAATACGAAATCAAAATATATTAGAGATTCACTATACGGCAAAACAGTTTGTAATATAAAGCCAGTCATTCTTAAAATCATTCTGTTCAAATAAGCCAAGCATGTGGAACAAGGGCTGAATTCATTGGGCGGAGAGAGGTTTCATGCCAAACAAACACGTTAATCTGTATTTTTCTCCGAGGTCTGTGGGTTGTTTGGATCCAGTTTAAGTATGATACGCAGAATTGAGTTATCTGTGACATAACACTGATAAGGTCCATAGAGTCTAGTTGTTATAACATTAGTAAAACTGAGACATTTTATAGACGCTCTTATTGTGACGTCAGTTATTATTTTTTTTGTTGAAAACTAACTCCAAACAAACGGTTACTATTTTTCATTTCTTATTAAATATGAGTTGTAGAATATGTTGTGACTGCACATAAAATATTAAAAGACCCATAGACCGGAATTCGGAAGCACAGACAATCACCTCATCGAATTCACGGCTGAGATTCCAGAATTAGTTAAAACTCGGTTCGCGTATTAAAGTGCAATCAATCTGCAAAGTCATGGCTTGGTGAAAAACACCTGAAAACACAATTTTAGCGCCTGATTCGTAACTTTACCATTGTGTTTTCCTGCACTCAGTCCTCCATCTTTTCATAACTTTGTGTACAGGAAACCGCAATGGTAAAACTACGGGTCAACCGCTAAAATAATAAAAGTTTTAGGTGTTATCCACCAAGATAAGATTTGGCAGGCCGATAGCGTTTTAATATGCGAATCGAGATTTAACTAATCCTACATCCGTTAACTCGATGAGGTGATTGTCTGTGCTTTCGCCTCCCGTTCTATATTTATGTCTTACAATATTGTTATATGTGTTTAATCATATGAAACTATTTGTATAATTTGAATTACAAATTATCTTTTTCTGACTGAATTTATATATGTTTGATTGGAATGTTTATGAATCCGTAGGGTTACGAAGAGCGTGCTTATCCTTCTATAGTATGGGTGAGTGCCACAGGGGAAGCTGCCCGTAAAATGGATATTTCTCGTTCACTTATCAACTTGCTTTATGCTTATTTGAGAGGTGCTAATGACAGAGGTAAGTTATTTCAAATAATCCACATTAAGTTTAAAAAAAGGAGGAGAATCACACTGACTAACTTGAAAATGATAATAATTAAAGCATTACGAAAAACTATATAAGTTTCAAAACCATGAATGAAATACAACAATTTTTTAATACTTTCCGGCAAAGTTGAAACGTGTTAGATAGCTTTCATCACAAAGAGTAAACAGATACCTATTGCAGGCGTCCGGAGGAAAGCACTTCCAGAAAATTTTGATATATTTTCACCGATCATGACCCTTAGACCCCAAAACCACCCTCCATTCGAGTGCTGACTTATACATATATTTATCTGATTTTTATCATGCGATAACTCTTGTACTTATGAACGGATTTGGTTGAGAGTAATTGTATGCATAGTACATACCAATGTCTCGACTGAGTTCATTGGACAGCTTCATCCAGGCTCGGACTGGCTCCTTTGGGGGCCCTCGGCAAGTGACTGAAAAGGGGCCCCCTTACAGGAAATTTAGCGAAAACAGAATATTATATTTCATTTTTAAATTTAGGCTTACATAGCAAAAAAAAATATTCAGGCTATTTTGTCACTTGGAAAATAGTTGAGTAAAATGTAAACTTACATTCACAATAAATACAGTCGAACCTCTATATAACGAAACTCCATACATCGAATTTCTCCATATAACGAATTTTTAGTAAGAACGGTCCTCTTTTCGCATGATTACATTAAAAACAGACTCTATATAGCGAAATATCTATCTCCATATAACGAATTTTTTCATAAATTGATCTTAATTTATTCAGTTTTAAAAAAGCTTCGAAATCATATGGAATCAATTTTCCATCACTTATTTTTGATTTATCGTTCAGTGGAGAGGTTTTTTTTATAAATATTACTTCTCTCCTTATTCTTTAAATCTAACAAGTTCATCCCACCTCCCACACACCTTTCAACATCCTTCTCAAAACACAGTCAATTGAATTGTTACACATATAAGAGAGGAATCAATGAAAGCACATAAGAGAGACCTTCAAATGGAGAAAAATATCAACTACAATTTTTCATTCCTTGCTAAAATTTGAGAATTTTTTTTTTGAGAGCGTAACAATTGTAATTTTAAAATCAAAACAACAAAGAATTACAGATTTCTTCCTCTGAAATTTATGTAAGTCTTCCTCATTTGATTTTCATTAAGCTTTCAAATAAATGTCTTTTCTCTTTTTTGAAACTGCTTAAATAAGTAAGAAATAAAATGTTAGGTTAATATATACTTTTAAACATTTCAAATTCTTAATTAAAAAGATCAAAAATAATATTTGTTCAAAATTTACACATTAAATACTATTTTTAACATCATACTCTATACATCGAATTTCTCTACATAACGAATTTTTTACTGGAACGATGGATTTCCTTATATAGAGGCTCGACTGTATTTATATTATTTTTATAACCATACCTAAACTTATTCCTTGCTAGAAAAAAAAAATAAGAATTATTAATTTTAAGTGGTTTATTACTTAAAAATGAGCGTGATGTATACTTTTAGTTTTAGGCAGCTAAATGATTTTGTTAAAGTCATAATAATCAAAATCCTACTGTAATATCCTTCTATAGAAAAAAAAAAAAAAAAAAAAAAAAAAAAAAAACTACTAGCCTTAAAAGGAATGACTCCTGGAATGATGCTGATGTGTAAGGTTTTCGGAAATAACGCGTCCGGGTGGACCACTCCTTCCATGAGTCGAATAGACCAATCAGGAAAGGGCTCCGTCTATGCATCGCGAAGTGATTCCAACCGGAATTGCAGAGCAATACCGAACGGAATCGTGGAGCGATTACGCGGGGGGTTGGCGAGCGTAGCGAGCAGGGGGGCGGAGCCCCCTATAGTTTAAAAGGATTGCAACTGCTAATTCCAATTATGCATGTTTGGGGCGCCGCACCCCATTTTGCCCCCCCCCCCAAAAGGGAACTTTTTAAATTTTTATCCGCAACACTCGTGTTGCATATCTTTATAAAGGTCTGAAACTGCCTTTTCCTATTATAGATGTCTTGTGTGTCCCCCTCCGCTCTGCCCCCCAGGGGGCCACATTTTTAATTTCTTTACAACACCGGTCGTGTGACACATCATTTGAAAGGTCTGCAACTGCTTATTCATATTATGAATGTCTTGTGTGTCAGCCCCCCCCCACACTCTGCCCCCAGGGGGTGGGCACATTTTTAATTTCTTTACAACACCAGTCGTGTGACACATCATTTGAGAGGTCTGCAACTGCTTATTCATATTATGGATGTCTTGTGTGTCACCCCCCACATTCTGCTCCCCCCAGGTGTGGCACATTTTTAATTTCTTTACAACACCAGTTGTGTGACACATCATTTGAAAGGTCTGCAACTGCTTATTCATACTCTGGGGTATTGGCGAGCGCAGCAAGCAGAGGTAGCCTACAACTTGGAATCGCGAAGCGATTACGCGGGGGGTTGGCAAGCGTAGCGAGCAGGGGGGGCGGAGCCCCCCTTTTTTAAGTAAATATTAAAAGTGACATAACAGTAATTAAAACAAGTGAGTAAGTATTACTCGCAGATCGCTCAGAGGGTTTCGTTTAATATGTATATTTTTCAAAAAAACTTATTTTTTAATTAATAAATCCAAATCGTTAATTTATAATTATTAAATTTTTATTTAGATGATAGCATCAATTTTTAACTGTAAATGCATAAAATTGACAGGCCTTATTATTGAAAGAATTGGGAATCGAACAGTTTTTCCATTTTTGGTAAATAAATTAAATATAAAAATGGAAGAGAATTTTGTCAAGTGACTGCAAGTTTTTCTCCTTTCCCATGCTATCGATTCTAAAAATTCAGTTTACAACGCTAACTTTGACAATATTTCTAAAAGATATAATGTCTTTATCAAAAAATGGAAAACAACATTCGATTACATAGATTCTAAATAAGAAATAAACAGTAAAATTTATGCATTTCCGAAAAACATTAATTTAGAAATGTGTCAGAAATTATATCTTCTTTGGATCTGAGAGAAGCTCTAATAAATGATAGAGAAATAGTTTCACAAATATATTTTTTATAATACACCTACAAAAATAATCATGTTTTTACCGTCCTTTTTTTCTTTAAATCTAAACTACATTAATTTTATAATGAATCTTTATTTGAATGTTGAAAAATCTTAAGATTCTCAGTACTCATAAATGTTATTGTGCATTTTTGGTGTTGCAAACACCATATCGTGATTTAAAAGTATAGTTTTAAAATATAAAATATTCCATAAATGTGTATGTAGTATGCTTTAAAAGGATCTTAATTGTATGTTAAGAAAAACTTATTTTTTGTGTAAATTGAGTCGGACCGATTCGCCCTTCAACTAATTTTTGTACAGGCCTTGACCGTGAACTGTGAAAGTATAAACTAGCTGAGACAATCCCCCAGGCATAGACATTCCGGCCCGTGCAGATTTCTAACAAAAATTTCTCATAAAATTACTTTAAAAAAATTTCTAACAAAAGATTTTCAACAGAGTCCAGTCGGTCTTTTAATTAACTTTCCCGTTTTTTCTCTCTTTTTTGTTGCCTTTAACATACTTTTTGACACGATATTGTAAAAACACATCATAATTTATAACCAACATGACACATTCGAGAAAATTATTATGGTAATCTACAGAGTCAAGCGTATAATCTCCTTCTGCTTTATCTCCTCTGCAGGCATGAAAGTGGGAACCAAGAAAAAAGGTGGAAAAATTTTCCTAGCTATACAATGGCGTCGAATTCTTATATTTTCAGTGTAATTTTAACAGAGAATAAAATTAAATGTAACTGCACGTACAATTGCTTTTTTAACTTAGAAAGTTTTAATAATGCTAAAGGAGAAAAACCAAATATATCTGATCAACTTATGTGAGGTACAGGCATTAATTTTCCAAAACAAATATTAATCTGAATAGCTCAGCCATTAAATTCTCCCTGCTTAACTGATCTTTGCTTCAGAAATACATCTCAAAAAAGGTATCACAGAAATTACCCAAAAGTGTTGTATAAATAGTACAAAATATTCCTTTCCAAAAAGAAACTTCCTTTTACTTTGAATTTTCAAAGTCTAAAAAAGATATCATTCTTGAAAGACATTAAAAACAAATTCATTTACAATAGTTTCAGATGCTTATATATAGTAGCTCATTTTTCAGTTTATGCCTTTTTTGAGCAACAATTCAAGAACAAACTCCAAGGGTTTAAGAAGATAAAATGCCTAATTATTAAATTTTAGACAACCCCCCCCCCTCCCCTAATTATCCTTCCAAAATTTTCTTTGCATTTTTTCACCAATCCAGAGAATGACCAAAATTGTTTTAAAAAAGGTGGAATTCCTCCTTTAGGAGGAATTCTTTCATGCCTGCCTCTGTATGCAAAGCCTTGTTTTCCAATAAACAAAACTACATTAATTAAACATTGAACAAAATATTTTCTAATGCTACTGAGAAGTGGAACTTCTTAACAAAGTATTAAAACTTTTCAAACATTTTTCAACGTTTAAAAAATTTCTTATTTTTTATTTCCTTTTCATATCGTCACTTTGGTACACATGCTTCATGTTGACACAACACACAACTGCGACACTGCCCTAGTTACAACCATACTGCACAAGATTAGCAAGTGAGCATCGTAATGCACTTTGAATCTGACTGTATGAGTCCTGCACAAAGGGTTATGCATGAGTCAGCATCCCTCTTCCGTCTGTCCAGCGACATGAAACGACAAAACTCTATAAATCACCATGAAAAAACTGTCAATTGCTAATTTTCATTGCATACATGCATATAATCACGGGTAAATACTAATTTTTTATTATGTAAGTAGTAATTATAAAATGGTATATTCATCTTTTGGAGTGCACCTCCGGGGCCCCTTTCGGCTGGGGGCCCTCGGCGATCGCCGACCAGCCGACCTGGCCAGTCCGGGCCTGGCTTCATCTGTCGTCTTGTTTCAAAATGGCGGCCATTTAAATATTTAAAAATGCGCAAAAAAAATTCAAAATCTAAATTTATTTTATGTTTAAATTTTGGGCATTGACATAAGTATTTCGGAATATTTTTTGTTTCGTCTCTAACTTAAAAAATGGCTGAGATACAGCAGTTTAAAATTTTAGGGTGGTTGACATACTGAAAAAGACAATAATTAAAGAAATTCAGATATTAATTTATGAGTGTTAGTGAACTTTAGCTTCAAACTTTCGCCAAGCTTGGCGATAATTGACGAAATTTTGTTAAATTTGTTGATCAAACGAAGTAACATAAATGATGCCGATTTGCCTATAACTTACAAATTTGGCGCAATGGGGAAGTTGCACTCATCTTAAATTATGCTTTCTTTTATGTTTAATTGATGAAGACCATCTTACATTCCCTGGAAATCAACTCAGAATTGTAAAAATAATTTAAAATAACTAGTTATTGCAGTTTTAAACTCCGTTAAAAGCAAAACAAAACCACGTGATGCGAAAACGGGACGGGATTGGTTTGACGTCACTACACATGAAACGCGGATTCTTCCTTAGCCGTCTGCAGTGATTGAAAGCTGTTTCCCATTGCTTTCTGTTTGTTATCTACTATAAACATCTTTTAAAAACTCATTTACACAAAAACAAAATCAAATTAGAGTCAAAACATTATTTTATTTAACATATCTAAATATAATGGACTATTGATTTATACATTTGTATTAATTTTCATTTAGAAAAGTGCTGTAGGTAGTTGGGTTATAAGATACAAAATTTTACCTTCTTGAAATAGCTTTTTTTTTTTTTCTCTGAAATTTATTTTAAGGGCATAAAAATGCATTTCATGTGGGTAAAGATACAAAGAGCTAAAGCTAAAAGGCACATTTATTTTTTACTTACTTTGATTTACTTAAAAGAATAAAGAATGAATTATAGTTTTATTAAAAAATAAATCGTAAGTAAAATCGTCTTTATCTAGTTTTTTAAATGTATTGTTTCCTTAATTCATTGTAATACTTAATAATTCGTTTTGTTATGAATAAAATTTCGTGTTGTGCAAGTTATATTACAGATAAAAAATTAACTCGAATTTATTATGAGAAAGTTAAATTTTGAACTATTGCGTAAAAAAACAAGAAAAAAATTTATACTGACTTATCGAATAAAATTTTAAATTAATTACTGTCAATAATAATTGCGTATTCATAGATCAGAAACAAATTACTACAACATACGTGACTAAATTTATAAATATTGTCTTTTATTTTTTTATGCGCTTACTTAAAAATAAGTACTAAAGCAAAAACTTATGATTGTAGTTCATTTTTTACTTTTTATTTCCATAAAATGTCCAATATAATACGATAATAGTGCATGGTTATCGAACTTAATTATAAAAAATTCACCGCCTTTTTTTAAAAAGCACATTTGGTAGAAAATGTAGGCTTGTGAATTTATTTTGAAAAAAAAAAAAATAATATTTGCTCGATTTCTGTTTCAATATATAGAAAGAAAAGAAAAGCATTATTTCAGCTATCATTTAGAATTTCTAAATTCAGTTTTCAACTTATAATCATTGTTCATTTATTATGAAAGTGTTAATTTATTCAAGCATATTTCTTAAATATGTCCACCCCGGACAACCCCTGAATTCAACACAGCTTATAATGCATATGTATTACTCAGATTCAGATGGGTCTATGTCATTTGGCCGACAACCAAATCACCGACAAGACATTTAGCATACAGAAAATAGTCGACAGGACGTTTAGCCGACAAGTACATTTAGCAGACACGTACATTTAGCCGACAGGACATTTGGCCGAAACGTACATTTAGCCGACAAGGCATTTGGCCGAAACGTACATTTAGCCGACAGGACATTTGGGCGAAACGTACATTTAGCCGACAGGACATTTGGCCGAAACGTACATTTAGCCGACAGGGCATTTAGCCGACAGGACATTTAGCCGACAGGTCAATTAGCCGACAAGACGATTAGCCGACAGGACATTTAACCGACAGGTCAATTAGCCGACAAGACGATTAGCCGACAGGACATTTAACCGACAAGACGATTAGCCGACAGGTCATATAGCCGACAAGACGATTAGCCGACAGGTCATATAGCCGACAAGACGATTAGCCGACAGGACATTTAGCCGACAGATCAATGGGCCGACAAAACGATTAGCCGACAAGTCAATTTGCGACAAGCCGATTGGCCGACAGGTCAATTAGCCAACAAGCCGATTAGACGATTTGTATTTGCAAAATTTTGTATGTACTTAGTAAGTAAGAATAGGACGAAGCCTATTTAATATCAGTAACCTCGATTATCCGGAACTATTTTTTTCGGACTCTCGAAAAAGAAAAGTTGTCGGATTTGCACGTTTCAGATACTGGAGATTCCGAAAAACACATCCTTCTATAGTTAAAAAAAAAAAAAAAAAAAAAAAAAAAAAAAAAAAAAAACTAGCCTTAAAAGGAATGACTCCTGGAATGCTGCTGATGTGTAAGATTTCCGTTTATGCGTCGCGAAGCGATTCCATGGGGTATTGGCAAGCGCAGCAAGCAGGGGTAACCTACAACTTGGAATCGCGAAGAAATCACGCGGGGGGGTTGGCGAGCGTAGCGAACATGGGGGCGGAGCCCCCGTAGTTTTCAGAAAAAAATTGCCGTCCGCCTGTCTGTCTGTCTTTAAACGCTTATCTCACGAACAAATGGAGATAGAGACTTAAAATTTTGTATGTACTTAGTAAGTAAGAATAGGACGAAGCCTATTTAATATCAGTAACCTTGATTATCCGGAACTATTTTTTTTGGACTCTCGAAAAAAAAAAGTTGTCGGATTTACACGTTTCAGATACTCTCCTCCCCCAAAGGGGAACTTTTTAAATTTTTATCCACAGCACTCGTGTTGCCTATCTTTAGAAAGGTCTGAAACTGCCTTTTCCTATTATGGATGTCTTGTGTGTCCCCCTCCGCTCGTCCTAGCTTAGGACGATCTACAACCGGGCTAATTTTTACTTTTTCGATTTTGCTCATATATTTTTTTTATTATGATAGTTTCAATTTCAGAACCGGTTTAAACCGGTTTTGAAAGTTAAAATATTTTTTTTAAAAATCTGAAACCAAAATTGAAAAAGTAAAAACTAGCCCGGTTGTAGATCGTCCTAAGCTAGCCTATGCAAAAAAAATCATGTAAAAATATTAAAATTTGAGCGAGATATTAGAAAAGAACGCTCCCATAGACTTTACATAATCATCCGGGTCTTTTTGCGTACTTTTTCTGTGACTATTGTGGGCTTTTAATTACAACCTTAGATTTTAATTTTTAATTCGTTACTTGGATGACTTCCCGTAAGACATGGTGACGTCATGGTGACGTCGTTGTGAAGTCACATTGTGACTTTGTGACCGTCGATGTGACGTCACGTGACGTCGATGTGAAGTCACTGTGACTAAAATGTGAAGTCGTTATGGCCGTTTTAGAGCTCTTTTGTGACGTCACATTGTGACCCCTTTGTGACGTCACGATGTGACCAATATGTGAAAAATGTGTCATTTGTGACAAAATTGTCATTAAAACTGTGACTATTCTGTGACGATAGTGACAAGGTTGTGAAGACAGTTTGCGATTATTTTTTGATTTGTAACAAATTTGTCACTAACTTTGTGACGGTGGCAGCATTGTCAATGTTGTGAAGTTACACTGGGACACAATTATACAGTTATGAACAATGTTATACAGAGTAAAATCCCTTACATCTATAATTTTATTATACTTTGGCGATACATCGAAATTAAAACTTGGGAGCTGCTATAAAAAGAATGTACCAAAACAAAGTCACTGAATCAAAATGTAATGCCGTGCAGACTTTAATCTTTGATACATTTTTTTTTCTGTTGCAATAAATGAGAATATTTAAGACAATTGAATATTCGATCTATCACAATTATTTGAAATTTAGCAACTTGTTTTTCTAATAAGCCTTAAAATTATCATAAAAACACTTCCTTTAAGGTCACTAGTCACAGAAAAAGACCCGGATGATAATGTAAAATCTGTGGGAGCGTTCTTTTCAAATTTCTCGCTCAAATTTTAATATTTTTGCATGATTTTTGACATAGGATAGCTGAGGACGATCTACAACCGGCCTATTTTTTACTTTTTCAATTTTGCTTATATATTTTTTATATTATGATTGTTTCAATATCAGAACCGGTTTAAACCGGTTTTGAAATTTAAAATATTTTTTTTTTTAAATCTAAAACCAAAATTGAAAATTAAAAACTAGGCTGGTTGTGGATCGCCTTCAGCTATCCTATGAAAAAAAATCATGTAAAAATATTAAAATTTGAGCGAGATATTTGAAAAGAACGCTCCAACATACTTTACATTATCAACCGGGTCTTTTTCTGTGGCTAGTGTTGCAACTTAAAGGAAAAGATTTTTTCTTTTTAATTTTAATGCTTATTAGAAAAACAAATTGCTAAATTTGAAATAATTGTAATAGATCGAATATTCAATTGTCCTAAATATTCTCATTTATTGCAACAGAAAAAAATATGTAACAAAGATTAAAGTCTGCATAGCATTACATTTTGATTCAGTAACTTTCTTTTGGTACATTCTTTTTATAGTAGCTCCTAAGTTTTAATTGAGATGTATCGCCAAAGTATAATAAAATTATAGATGTAAGTGATTTTACACTACACAACAATATTCATAACTGTATAATTGTGTCTCAGTGGGACTTCACAATATTGACAATGCTGCCACCGTCACAAAGTTAGTGACAAATTTGTCACAAATCAAAAAATATTCGCGAACTGTCTTCACATACTGTCTTCTATAAATATTAAAATATTATTAAAATATGCAAAGAGGAATTATAAAAAAATTAAAGCTAAATATTTATTAGTATATTAATAAACAAAAAAAAAAACATTAAGGGGATATCCATAACTGGAAGGCTGTCCATCATAGACACATCTGCCTAATAAAAATTCCGACGATAAACATAAAATAGATCAACAAATACGTTAATTATAGTTATTAATATTTTATTTATAATATTAGAGAGCATTTATAATACCCACTTTAATCACGATGTATACTAATACTACATATAATGGATATTTTGAAATTTACCTCTGTAAAATGATTCATTAAAGGAAATAATAAAAGTGTCTGGAATGAAAAATTAATAATAAAATACAGTTATTACTTTTTAGCTTCATACCGTTCAAGTATTTGCGTTATTTGTTTTAAATACAATCATGTTTAAATTCTTATTGATTGTCTTAACTTCCAAATTCTCTCTGAAAACATTCCAATAAGAATATTTACAACTGAAACGTTTTCACCCACTATGACTTTCTATTAAAAAATTTTATAACATTTCACAGGTTAAAAAATGCATTAAACAGTCATTAACGTTATTGGTTTTTTTTTTTTTTTTTTTAATATCAAACATCTACGATTTCTTTTAATAGTTCTTCTCGTTCTCTTATAAATTCCTCTTCTGAGCGGATGCATTTTTAAAAATAACATTATGCAATGTTTCCGAAGATTACTAATACAAAAATTAAAAAAGGATGTTTGTTAATAATTTTATTCTATAAAAAAGCTTCTTTATTACAAAATATAATTATCTTTAAATGTTTAATAATTATATTAACAATTTATTATAATATATTTTCATATGATTTTATGTTTATGGAAACATTTTAACCAATTATTTTAAAAAGGGAAACAACGCAGATTAAAATGCAATTAAAATCACTACCTTTGACAACCTAATCCAAATTATTAATAATCAAGTTTTTTATGTTAACAAAATAAATAATGGATGCATTAGACTTTATTAAGTTAATAAAGCATTAATGTTTTATAGCATGTTTTTGAGAAGGTAATTAAAATCCTTCTCAGAATAATAATGATAATAAATGCAACCATGAAAAATAGTATTTTTCCATACCTTTTCTCCATCGAATTCATTCGTCTAGTTATTCTTTTTGCCGCACAAACTAAATCCGATAATAATTAAAGTGGCAAAGACAAATCATTTTAACAGTCAAAGCCCCCTTAATTTTCTCGGATTTATGTTTTGCCGCTTCGAAGAGTTGTAGTGGACATTCTTGTTTAAATTGTAAATCCGTGTCAATACGCATCTGCTCACAAGTCACATCTGCCATAAATTCCAGTCAACTAACTTCTCGCGTCTTCTATCATCAATTTAAAATATTTTTGTTTACGTTTATTTATTCTTTCGCTTGCAGACTATAGACTCTAGCGAGAGTCCTAACTATCGTGCAAGGCACTCTCGTTACCAGGGTTTGTCAACATCAGCGATATTTTATTTTCCCAGTGTGCCTTGCGCTAGTCAGCTGTTGTTGTGATAGTAAACAGAAGTGTAGGTTGTTTATTTCGGTAAAATTTCTTAAAAGGTGTTAAAAAATAATAAAGTATCAAAATTACATGTTAAAAAAATGTTTAACAAAATAAACAAATAAATAAACAAACGAAAAATAAAAAAAAAATAAAAAAAAATATTTCTCGCATGTGACATTTCTGTTACGTCATTTCTCATATGGTTTTATTTTTCTTAACCGGAGCTGTTTCATCTCTGGTTACGAGAGTAGCTTGCAAGGGCTTATTTGAAAAAAAATTTAATGTATTTTTATTTTTTATTTTTATTAGTTTCAAAACAATTCAAGTTAAAATGAATTGTAAAATCATTTTTTTTCTTTTTTTGTAAATAATGGTTAATAATAATCAAAATTAAAGTTTATTAGATAAAATTTTGTTTAAGTTTTTAAAGATTTAAAATAATAGATTTAACGCTAATAATAAAAAAAAACTTGTTTTAAAATAAAGTTTGTATCACATGTGAACATACATAGTATCTTCTTAATACAAAAAAGGGGGGGTTATAGAGGATAAAAGCTTTTTATTTGTGTCTTTCGATTCGATTTCGGTCTAAAAATCTTTTTTCAGTCTATCCTAATTAATAATTATGTGTAAATACATCCATTTTTAATACAAATATTTTTCTATATTTACGCACACATTTTCACTGTCAAGGATAACAAATTACTCATTAGATTTGAAATGTTAGATACACATCCATACACTAATGTTTAAAATTATTTAAATGTTTTGAAATGATAAAAACATTATGTAATATATAACTGCATATTTTAATGACATTTCATAGCCCGGTTTTTACAAGATTTGTGACAAGAAAAACAAGTTTTGCATATTTGGTACGGAAAATGGATAATTGCCCTTGCGTAAGTGATTCTTTGTAGTTTTGTTATTACAGGAAAAAATTTAATCGTTTTCCAAAATGTCGAAAAATAAATTACTAAATATTAAATAAAAAAAATTGTAAGATTATCAATCTCATTCAAGCTCGAAATACATTTACACGGCCTATTTAAATTACAGTTCAAATTATTTCTCTCTTTATATGTTGAAATTTTTAAAGATTATTGAGATTTTTTAAGTTGATATTTTTGTTACACTGCAGCTTTACAATATGGTGTTTTTTTGTTACAAATGTGACATGACGTGCATTACATGCAGTGACATAGCAATGATGTCACAATATATTTTTTAATTGTCAAAAAAGTGTAATTTTACAATAAATAACAGATTTTGGAAGTTTTCTAAGAAGGTCACCACTCAGTCACAATGTGACGTCACTAAGTGGTTGTATTTTGGTCACAGGTGTGACGTGACCACTGTGACCATGCATGCTATGAGGGCGTTATTTGCAGTGGCATTGCAGTGACGTCACAGAAACTTTTTCAATTGAGAGAAAAATATTTTTTCCATTAAATAACATCTTTTGAAGAATTTTTGTATTTTTTTTAAAATTATCTAAGAAGGTCACATTTCAGTCACAATGTGACTTCACTGAGTGGTGGCCTTTTGGTACAGTGACGTCACAAAAACTTTTTCAATTGACAGAAAAATATTTTTTTATATTAAATAACATATTTTGAAGAATTATTGTATATATTTTTTAATTTTCTAAGAAGGTCACATTTCAGTCACAATGTGACGTCACTGAGGGGTGGCATTTTGGTCACAGGTCACGGAGGGGGGGGTGACACACAAGACATCCATAATATGAATAAGCAGTTGCAGACCTTTCAAATGGTGTGTCACACGACTGGTGCTGTAAAGAAATTAAAAATGCGCCCCCCCCTGGGGGGGGGCAGAGTGCGGGGTGACACACAAGACATCCATAATATGAATAAGCAGTTGCAGACCTTTCAAATGATGTGTCACACGACTAGTGTTGTAAAGAAATTAAAAATGTGCCCCCCCCTGGGGGGGCAGAGTGGGAGATAACACACAAGACATCCCTAATATGAATAAGCAGTTGCAGACCTTTCAAATGATGTGTCACACGACTGGTGTTGTAGAGAAATTAAAAATGTGCCCCCCTGGGGGGCAGAGCGGAGGGGGTGACACTCAAGACATCCATAATATGAATAAGCAGTTGTAGACCTTTCAAATGATGTGTCACACGACTGGTATTGTAAAGAAATTAAAAATGTGCCCCCCCTGGGGGACAGAGCGGAGGGGGACACACAAGACATCCATAATAGGAAAAGGCAGTTTGAGACCTTTCTAAAGATATGCAGCACGTGTGCTGTGGATAAAAATTTTAAAAGTTCCCCTTTGGGGGAGGACAGTATCTGAAACGTGTAAATCTGACAACTTTTTTTTTTCGAGAGTCCGAAAAAAACAGTTCCGGATAATCGAGGTTACTGATATTAAATAGGCTTCGCCCTATTCTTACTTACTTAGTACATACAAAATTTTAAGTTTCTATCTCCATTTGTTCGTGAGATTGAGCGTTTACAGACAGACGGACGGACTTGCAATTGTTTTTTTTATAAAAAAATGTTTTTCGGAATCTCCAGTAACTGAAACGTGTAAATCCGTCATTTTTTTGAGAGTCCGAAAAAAATAGTTCCGGATAATCGAGGTTACTGATATTAAATAGGCTTTGTCCTATTCTTACTTACTAAGTACATACAAAATTTTAAGTCTCTATCTCCATTTGTTCGTGAGATAGAGCGTTTACAGACAGACAGAGAGACAGACGGATGGCAATTTTTTTTTCTAAAAATATGTTTTTCGGAATCTCCAGTATCTGAAACGTGTAAATCTTTCAAAAAAAAATTTTCGAGAGTCCGAAAAAAATAGTTCCGGATAATCGAGGTTACTGATGTTAAATAGGCTTCGTCCTATTCTTACTTACTAAGTACATACAAAATTTTGCAAATACAAATCGTCTAATCGGCTTGTCGGCTAATTGACCTGTCTGCTAATCGGCTTGTCGGCAAATTGACTTGTCGGCTAATCGTTTTGTCGGCTAAATGTCCTATCGGCTAATCGTCTTGTCGGTTAATTGACCTGTCGGTTAAATGTCCTGTCGGCTAATCGTCTTGTCGGCTAATTGACCTGTCGGCTAATCGTCTTGTCGGCTAAATGTCTTGTCGGCTAATCGTCTTGTCGGCTAAATGTCCCGTCGGCTAAAGGTACGTTTCGGCCAAATGTCCTGTCGGCTAAAGGTACGTTTCGGCCAAATGTCCTGTCGGCTAAATGTACGTTTCGGCCAAATGTCCTGTCGGCTAAATGTACGTTTCGGCCAAATGTCCTGTCGGCTAAATGTACGTGTCTGCTAAATGTACTTGTCGGCTAAACGTCCTGTCGACTACTTTCTGTATGCTAATTGTCTTGTCGGTGATTTGGTTGTCGGCTAAATGTCTGCGACCGGATTCAGATACCATTTTATATGTATACATGTAAAATTTTGTTTTCACATGTTAACATTTAACTTTTTTTTTTTTTTTTTTTTTTTTTTAATGAAATGTGTGATGTGTGAGAGAAATGGGGGTGGGGTGGGGGTATCCATTCAAATGTAGTCGAATATGCCAAAGATAGCAATATTAAAAAAATATATTTATTTGATCTTTATCAAGGAATACCTTTGTAAGTTGAAATCATTGATACGAATCGTATATAAAAAAGGGACTCTTTATTTTTTACTTATATTTTCTACTTTATACTCTATAAACTATTTGCAGCTTCACAACCATTTGATTTTTTTTTTTTTGGGGGGGGGGGGCGATTATAGTTTAGAACATAATAAACTTAATGTTATTGCAACTTGTAACGACAAAAAGAATTCGACAATTTATCAACTGTTCTCAGCTAACGAACACCCCGTTAAAATTAATGTATTGATTTATAATTAATTTCTAAAAATATTAAAACGATGTATTGTCACTGGAAGCATACCTAATTGCATATTTTTTACATTTCTTAATTTATCTGAAAAATCAAATGCACAATCCTATCCTTACATGCGAAAACCAAGTTAAGTTAAATAAAAAAGTGTACAAATAATTTAATTGCCGTTTTAATATTGTTTTCTTACGAATAATTTTTGAATCCATGTAGTACTTTTTATTTGTTTGAAATGTAGTTTCTCAGAATGTTCTGCTTAACATTTATCAGACTCTAAACACTTAAGTCTTTTTCTCAATGCTCTAACTTTCATTAAATAATAATAATAATGAAATTTTTTTTATTATCTTGTTAAAGAAAATAGCATTTTCATTTTAAAAATAAGCATTGTACTATATAAAACTTCAGTACGTAAATTTACGTAAAAGTTTACAGAGCGCATTGCTTATGTATGTCGGGGGATTCCTGTTTCTCTCTTTTGGATCTTTTAACTTCCATTAAAATACTGTTAATTTATAGCAAACATAAAAAATAGAATTCATAAACCAAATACTGAGTTGTAATCTGCAGGTTTATAAAGCATAAAATTTTCAATCCCAAAGTCTGATGGAGTTCATAAAATCGACAGATTTTAAAATAATTACTTGTTATTTTTTGTGTACGTAAAACATTTTCAAAAAAAAAAAAAAAAAAAAAAAAAAAAAATTATTATTATTATTATTATTATTGTATAATTTTATAAAGATTCTGTAAGGCTACCTTAAAGCCACCTGAAAAAATTGGTTTCATTCTGAATTTATCTGTTTTCCGGTTCAAAAATAGCTTATTTAACAATTGAAAAGATAAAACGAAAGCAGGACAAATTCTCATTTCAAATATAAGATATAGATACGAAAACTTTTTTATAAGTTGCCCAGACCTACTCGATAATGAAAGAAAGACTATTTGAACCAGTTTGTAAAATTAATTATTGAGAAATATTAATAAGAAGGAGAAATAAAGTTATTCTATAAAATACAATTGTAGTATAAACATGTATCGATATTTTAAAATGAAAATCCTTAGAACAACGAGGAGGAAAAATCTGTCTCGAATTCACAATATTATTTATTTATTTCAGCAGGCCTTTAGTTTGTTCTACGAACCATTTTTAAGAAAAGAAAGAAATCATTCAGCGTAATCCAAGCTATCCTCATAGAAAAGTACAGGGGAAAATACGGCATTGGTTTGTTTTCATGTGTAGTGACGTCAAAACCGCTTTCGTCACGTGACGCGGCTTTTTCCCGCCGAAACAAAATCGGCATTTTTAAAGTTAATTTAATGGACTTTCCGAGTTTCAAAAAAACGTAAAAATGGTATCAAAATGCTCGTACGCTTGTACTCTATAAAATGCAAGTTAAATTGAAAAACGTGCAATTTCCCCATTCTCGTTCAAATTCATTATTGATGAATATTCTTTTATCGGTTTCGTCATTTATCGGGAAGTATTTTTGCTTCTTAAAATTTGAGTAAAATTTGTAAAATTTTAAAAAACAAAAAATAAGGAATTTTTATTGAATCATCTGATTGAGTTCCACAATTTTTAGCTTCGTGTATTTGAGTAAAATAAGCTGTACTTAAAAAAACAAGGAGTATGAAAGCTATTTTTTTTTTTTTTTTTTTTTTTTTTGCCGGCATATGCCAAAAGGACTTTTTATGAATTGAGCTTGACTGTCTGTACTCTAACTGAGGAAGGTCCCCAACTGCCAGATCGGGATTTTGTCGAGAGTGGTGATGTTGAAAAGCTCTTACCATGGGGATCAAGGAATTGTATACAACTACCCGTCCGAATGCAATTAGTGAAGAGTTATAAGCCGATGTATTTCTGTCAAGTCGCTAGCTAAGCAGGAAAGACACTTTCCTGCATTTCAGTTGGGAACTTTCCCGAGTAAGTCGCCGCATCAATATATTCGGATCGCCATATAACTGATATATACGTTATGCAGGTTTACCATGTCATGTTTCATATAGAAACTTATTTGTGTGTACCATTTATAGTTCTTTTATAGAGCACTCAAACGTTTTCCGGGAGGTGGAGACCGGCAGATAATTACTCCATCAAGTTCATGGAAGAAATTCTAGGTTTGTTAAATCTCGACTCGCATATTAAAACACAATCGGTCTGCCAAGTCACATCTTGGTGGAAAGAGCCTAAAAACCCGATTTTAGCGATTGACTCGTAGGTTTAACATTGTGTTTTCCTGCTCCCAATCCTCCATATTTTCATACATTTCGGTGCAAGAAAGCGCAATGGTAAACCTACGAGTCCACCGCTAAAATTAGAATTTTGCGGAACTAATTCTAGAATTTCAGCCGTCAACTCAATGAGGTGATTGACTGTGCTGCCGCCTACCGGTCTATTACGTTTTGATGTATGATTACCAATTATTAGTGAGCCAAGCGTCTAAGAAATAGTGTATTTTTCACGTCGAACGAACTTTAATATTAAATCATTTTTTAGGATATAAAGAAAAAAAAATACTGAAAAAATAAAAGTGGTTAGATCAAAAGGATAACAATCAGTTTGTCTCGTCTATTGACTTACACATAAGCACGTCAACCCCCAAAAAAAATTGAAGAAATAATTTAAGATATTAAGTAAAACATTTATATATATAAAAAAATTTAATCTTTTGTCAATCTTCAATACCAATATCATTCACTAACGCCCCCACCCCTTCCCTTTCTTTAGGTACATTCCTTAACAAGCCTTTACTGAAGAAATTCGAAATTATCAATACCGAGTTCGCCCAGTCATTTTTTTTTTTTTTTATAGCGCTAAACTTTTTCACATGCTCTTTAAAAGCTGCAGATTTAATGGTAACAGGAAATTTTTACTTTGGAATTGCAAAACTATTTCGAATACTCTTTGAGAAAGTTCTAATATAACAGATAATCATTTGCAAAAATTATCATAAAAGATAAATCGAGGTGTGTATACTTAAAATTAAAATATTTTTTAATTAAATGAAATTCGTATAGTTAAAAAATCTTTCTTTACCGTTTATGAATTAATTGTGCTTTATTACTTTTTATTAATTACGTTTATGTTGTTAATTACATTACGTTATATTATTAATTAGTTTCGGGTCTAAAACACAAAGAGAAGTTTGGACTCACGTATAATTAATTAGTAATTATGTTTAGTCAATAAATACATTTAATTAATTAATAATTATGCATATTTAATAAATAAGTATAATTTATTAATAATTATGTACATATTAATTACTTAAAATTTTCTTGAGGGAATTTTAGTTTTCTACCGAAAATAGAAAGATTACCAAAAGTCGGTCCTAAAAATTTGTTTCGATCAATCCTTGATTTTAAGTATCATTATTCTTTTGCAGAAGAAAAACTGGAAATGATGGTCCCAGTTAGGACCAGGAAAATCGTAAATGGAGATGAAAACATTTACACAATGGCTATAGCCCTGACGCCAGAACAGGGTGAAAACCCACCTGTGCCAACAAATCCAAATGTGACAGTCACCAGGGAACCTAGAACTGTTTATGTCACCAAGTGAGTGTGCATTAAAATTCGTTTTATTTAAAGTTTTTGTAACTTACAAGGAAGGTCTCCATACTGGGCATACTCAGAATTTAAAAAAAAAAAAAAAAAAAAAAAAAAAAACTTTTTAAATTACTTATATATGTAATAAAGGATCAGTCAAATTTAGCGGCGGAATGCGAGTAGAAACTCTGTAAAAAAAAAAAAAAAAAAAAAAAAAAAAAAAAAAAAAAAAAATACTTTCAAATATTTGGCGTGAAAAGACCAAAACGTCACTCGATTTGGCGAGCAGCACATTTCCTCGCCAAAAGCAAACGATTTTAATGTAGCTGAACATTCTTTATCAATAGATTTTAAAATGCGTGTAAATGGTATTTATGAATTTAAATTTAAACAATTAAGGAGTTTAATACGTATATTTTCTTTTTCTAGTACATATTTATGCTGCTTGTTGCTGTTGTTATTTAACTTTATTACTGTAAAAATAATTTCATATATTAAAAACATTTTCTTATATTTAAGCGTATTCCAAAATAAAGACCAGATGAAGAATGATGCAGTAATACATTCCAGTATCGGAGAAGTTTTTGTTTCCACAGCAACAAAGTTGAATCGACAGTGCTCATTTGGACTTGAAATGATTTGGATTGAAAATATTTTTTTTTTTTTTAAATTCATAATATTTGATAGTTAACTTTCAGTATATATATGATACAACTACAGTTAAAACAAACTAAAACTGACAAAATAAAGTTATTTAAATATATATATTTTTTAAAATACAAGTTCAACATGAAACATTTTTACCTCAAAGTATTTGACCTAAGAAAATATTTTTTGAAGTTTCATTTTGTCGCCAACCGGTGATAAACCGCCAAATAAACGAAATGTTCATTATTTTTTTATGATCGTTAAAGAGATTCCGCCGAAAAAAAAATTTTAAGCATATATAGCCACACGAGAAAAATACTCTGTAATTTGTTTAGAATTTTCTGAGTTTGCCCGTATGGAGACCTTCCTTGTTAGTGTAAACCATTGTTGGCAAAAATTTCAACAAGAGGTTGAATCCCGTGTCAGTAAATCGATTGCGGATCCATGCCAAGTGAATGTATGTGCAATAGAGTCAAAACACTGTATTAAAACTAGTGTTGTCAAGGAATTTTTTTATCTTGTTATAAAGGTGTTATAAACGTAAAGATATTAACTAAAATAACTTTGAGATATTTTGAAAGGGTATAAGATGACTGACTGGAATAGAAAAACATACATAATAACAAAATCAAAACAACAAAAATACTACGCATGCGCAAGCGAAGCTCAAATATCTGATATCATATTAATCTGTTATCAAGTTTAACAAATCAATTTTATCCAGATTGCATCAAAAGGAAAATACTAACAGGGAAGGTCTCCATACTAGGCATACTCAGAGTTTTTTGAAAAGAAAAATACTAATTGAACTATTTATACATGTAATAAATGTTCAGCCAAAATTAGCGGCGGAATTATCGTAGAAAACCTGTAAAAAAAATAAAATAATTTCGAGTATTTGGTGTGAAAAGACGAAAGCGACAAGCGATTTGGAGAGCAGCTCTTTTCCTCGCCAAAAGCAAACGATTTTAATGTAACTGAAAACTGTTGGATTTTTAGAATGCGTGTAAATGGTATTTAATAAATTTAAACACAAACAATGAGAGAGTACTATTATACAGTGTGTCCACTCTCAACGGTGGTCAATGGCTGTTTTCTAAACTGTTGTTTATAGACATATAGTTCCAGTTGCAAAAATGCTTTAAAAAAGGTAAAAAAATTGTTTTTTAAGCGATTTTGGTCAAATTTTTTTTGTTAAAAATTACGGAAATTAAATTTTTATATGGTCCCACGATCCTATAAGTGATATTTAGTAAATTTTTACCACTACTCTAACAAGTAAGACAAAAAAAAGGTCCTATTCATCTAACATTAAAATTGACCGAGTTATAAAACTTTAAATTTCATGACTTAAACCACTTTTCTGTGACTGAAAGCGGATGAGTTGTACTAAGTTTTAAGGGAACGTAGTGCTTAAAGCATTATAAAGGGCGTCCATTTCCAACGCTGTCCAATGGCTAATTATTAAACCATTTGTCAAAGACATATAGTTCCAATTACAAAAATGTTTTTAATGAGGTAAAGAAATATTTTTAAAGCTTTTTAATTGAAGGTGCTGCCACCATATAAGTTTTACGGTAGTGTTAATTTTTATTAATTAACTTCTAGATTGGTTAAAATAGTTGAAGACGTGAGTTTCAAAATTATCTTTATCGAGAAAGTAAAATTTTGGAAAATCGCAAAAAATCTTAAACTAGTGGGCGTATGCCCATTAATTTTCATCATAAATTTGGAGATTGCAGTGTTACATTAGTGCAGATTGACAGATAGTATAGACAGATAGAGAAAACAAAGGCGATAAGGCGAGTTTTGAAATTTTTATGTATTTTTACATGTTTTACTTTGTAAGGAAATTAAGCTGTTTCTTTTCATGATTTCTTTTAAGATGTATTATTTTGATAAGCTTTTATTTTACTTATAATGTTCGTATGTATGTTTTCTCAATTAAAAAATTATCAAATTATCAAATTATTCAAATTTTACTCACTTTCAAATATCCGATTGAAATTCAATTCGCATACATATTTACATCCAATGATAATGTAATATTAATACGATTTTAGGTGCGTACCATTTATTTATTTTATAGGACTACACCAAATTCTATTATGTTAAGTAATCTAGTAGAATTTTAAATCTGTATTATTTTGTAACGAATTGTGAGTGTCGCTCTTCATAATTTAACAAAATTTCTGTTATTTTTTTACTTTACAATAAGTTATATATTTTGCTTTAATATGTAAACGTCAACATAAATTTAAAAATGATATTGTAAAAGTTACTTTACTCTCAATGTTAAATGTTAAATTTTATATCTGAAATTTATTTTTACTTCCAGTAAATTTGTGACTGACTCCTATTTTTCAGCAAAAATGATGCTTTAATTTTAAACAGCTATTACTTGGTCAATTTTAATCGCAGGGGAATGGGACTTATTTGTCTTACTTGCTAGAGTAGTAGTAAAAATTTAATAAATATCACTTATAGGGACAGAGGGACCGTATAAAAATTTAATTTTCGTAATTTTTTGTAAAATATTTTTTTTCATCTAAATCGCCTAGAAAATACTTCTTTACCTTCTTTAAAACATCTTTGCAAGTGGAACATGCCTATAATTAACGGTTTCGAAAATTAGCCATTGACCACCGTTGAGAATGGACACACTGTATATATGTGTGTACGTGTACAGTGTATTACATGTACATATACTGCTTGTTGCTGTAGTTATTTAATTTATCATTCGAAAACATATTTTCATATATAAAAAAATATTGAGAAAAAAAAATTTCATACATAATATTGGAAAATATATCATTATCTATGATTGACGCGTGATTTTTCTCTCTTCTTTTCTATCTTTGGTTTTGAATTAAGGTAGAAGCCTGCCTTCAAATCATTTTTTTAAATTTCTTTCAATATTTGTAAATTTTAAATTAAAGTTCACACATTTAGGATTCCAAAAATGCCTTACTTTTATTTCAGCAATTATTAGAAGCAAAGTTATAGCCGAAAATAAAAACCCAAAATGAATTTTCTGAAACCAGAAGTAAACGTTTAGAGTCACGGAATGGTAAATAATATATTTTAATACAGGAATATGCAATTATACATATGCAAAAATACATAAACCCCTATAAATATGAAGAATTTTTTAAGTTGGAAACTTTATGCATAATTTTTTTGCACTATATGAAAATCTTAATTTGCATTTCCTAGAAAACTGCATTTTTCATTGGGTACATTTACCAGAAACTTCATAAAAAACAAAAGATATTAAAATTATTTTTTTCCACAAAATTCTGCTCGTCTATTGGTATAGTCCGGGAGCCGACCGTCGATTTACCTATGTATCGAGTAAAAGGACCAGACATACATCAAAATGTACGTCTCAATGTTCACATTAAGAATATCACTGTCTGCTAAGTCCTATCCTGCCGGAACTCAAGGCAGCCGCACTTTTATGACATCAATTTTGAGTGTTTACCTATGTATCGAGTACAAGGACCAGACATACATCAAAACGTAGATCTCAAGGTGCACATTAAGAATATAACTGGCTGCCACATACATCAAAATGTAGGTTTCAATGTGCACATTAAGAATATCACTCGCTGCCAGGTCATATCCTGCCGGAACCCGGTGACAGCCGCACTTTTATGACGTCAAGTTTGAGTGTTTACCTATGTATCGAGTAAAAGGACCAGACATACTTCAAAATGTAGGTTTCAATGTGCACATTAAGAATATCATTGGCTGCTACAAACATCAAAATGTAGGTTTCAATGTGCACATTAAGAATATCACTGGCTGCCAGGTCCTATCCTGCCGGAACCCAGTGGCAGCCGCACATTTATGACGTCAATTTTGAGTGTTTACCTATGTATCGAGTACAAGGCCAAGACATACATCAAAATGTAGGTCTCAATGTGCACATTAAGAATATAACTGGCTGCCAGGTCTTATCCTGTCGGAACCTGGTGGCAGCCGCACATTTTTTACGTCAATTTTGAGTGTTTACCTATGTATCGAGTACAAGGACCGGACATACATTGAAATGTAGGTTTCAATGTGCACATTAAGAATATCACTGGCTGCCACATACATCAAAATGTAGGTTTCAATGCGCATATTAATAATATCGCTGTCTGCCAGGTGCGATAGATAGGTAAACACTCAAAATTGACTAAAAAAATGAGTCTGCCACCTGGTTCCGGCAGAATTAGACATGGCAGACCATGATATTATTAATGTGCACTTTTAAACCTTCATATTTATTTATATATGGTCCTTAAATTCGACACATAGGTAGACATTCAAAATTGATGTCATAAAAGTGTTGCTGCCACCTGATTCCGGTAAAATTGGACAAAGTAGACCCGTATGTTATTAATATGCATTTTCAAACCTACATTTTGATGTATGTTCGGACCTTGAATTCGATACATAGGTAGACACTCAAAATTGACGTCATAAAAGTGCGGCTGCCACCGGGTTCCGGCAGGATAGGACCTGGCAGCCAGTGAAATTCTTAATGTGCACATTGAGACCTACATTTTGATGCATGTCTTGGCCTTGTACTCGATACATAGGTAAGCACACAAAATTGACGTCATAAAAGTGCGGCTGCCACCAGGTTCCGGCAGGATAAGACCTGGCGGACAGTGATATTCTTAATGTGCACATTGAGACCTACATTTTGATGTATGTCCGGTTCTTGTACTCGATACATAGGCAAACACTCAAAGTTGACGTCATAAATGCGCGGCTGCCACCGAGTTCCGGCAGGATAGGACCTGGCTGCCAGTGATATTCTTAATGTGCACATTGAGACCTACATTTTGATGTATGTCGGGTCCTTGTACTCGATACATAGGCAGACACCCAAAATTGACGTCATAAAAGTGTGGCTGCCACCGGGTTCCGGCAGTATAGGACCTGGCAGCCAGTGATATTCTTAATGTGCACATTGAAACCTACATTTTGATGTTTGTGGCAGCCAGTGATATTTTTAATGTGCACATTGAAACCTACATTTTGATGTATGTCTGGTCCTTTTACTCGATACATAGGTAAACACTCAAACTTGACGTCATAAAAGTGCGGCTGCCACCGGGTTCCGGCAGGATAGGACCTGGCAGCGAGTGATATTCTTAATGTGCACATTGAAACCTACATTTTGATGTATGTGGCAGCCAGTTATGTTCTTAATGTGCACATTGAGACCTACGTTTTGATGTATGTCTGGTCCTTGTACTCGATACATAGGTAAACACTCAAAATTGACGTCATAAAAGTGCGGCTGCCTTGCGTTCCGGCAGGATAGGACCTGGCAGACAGTGATATTCTTAATGTGCAGATTGAGACCTACATTTTCATGTGTGTCCGGTCCTTTTACTCGATCCATAGGTAAATCGACGGTCGGCTCCCGGACTAGTATATTATAAAGCAAAATATAGCTTCTAAGTTTGTGTATATTAATTAATTAATTTATTTTTTTGAAAAATACACGCATGAAAATCATGTTTTATACGCAAAATGTGGTATATGTTAATAAATTTAACAGATATTGCAAATACTTTGCTTCATAACGCAGTAAGTGGTTTATTAATATATTGTCGAAAAAAAAAAGTGAAATATGATGAACAATTTTCCTTATAAAAGGTTTAGAATAAATGCAATTCATTACTAATATTTGACTGAATATTGCTTATATTTGAAAATTTTATTAAAATTCCATTAAAAAATTATATAAATTCATAGTTTTATACCCTGTTTTAACTAAAAATACACGTTTTATAAAAGTTACATATTTTTTCAATAAATAATTAAATAAATATATAAATCTCCCCGAATGTAGGTACATACAGTCGGCCCCACTTTATCGGGTAACGGATAATTGCATACCCAGCTTATATGCATAGAATGCAATGGAACAGAAACAGTCCCTTAAAGTTAATGTTGAATATTACATGTTTAATCGCATAATTCCTGGTCAATAGCATAAAATATCATCAATCTAGTGATCCGCATTTTGTAAATTTCTGTGAATACGATGAACGAAAAAATAAATAAATAAAAAGTAAGCACAGAAATATTTTCTTTTGTAATAAATATTTGTTATTTTTAAAATCGAAGAACAGAAATCATTGTGAACGAATTTACTTTATTCTTTTAATTCTTGGACGCGCAAGGAAGTGTTGATTTTGAAAATGCGTGACTTTCTAGTGACTCAAGATGTCAGTGAAACTTTTTCCAAAATCCTGGAATTAAAGGGAGATGCAATAGGGACGGTCAAGAGAATAAAAGGACAATATTTAGCAACCGTAAGTGGACGAATGCGTGTCCAAAGCAGAAAAAAAAAAAACTTAAAGATTTTTTTAAAAGGCAACGAATAAAGGATAAGTTGGCATATGAAAAATTAAATGAATTTATGTGGAAATTTATTAATATTTTCAAAGGTTTATTTTGAAAACAAATTTTTTTACTTTACTTTTTTTTAAAGTTTTCACTTAAATCACATAGATTATAATAAAAAATTAAACCATGTAACGTAAAATATATTATAATACATGACAATTTGGTATATTACATCGTTATGTATAGAGTAGTAATAAATTATTGTGTAAATTATTATTGTTCATTAATATTTATCATTACACTCTAAAACTGGGAGGAGTGAAAAGCTCACTTTTTGTAAGAGTGATTTGCATTTTCACTCTTTTTAGAGTGAACTTTATACAAATACACTCTTACAGAGTGGAATTTCCGACTCCCTAAAAAGGAGTGAAATATCTGACTCCGTTGTCGAGCGTGAAATATCTCACTCCATGTCGAGAGTGAAAGCCCGGCATTTATACACTTGAAAAAAATACCTGTTAAACTTTGAACCAATATATAGAGTAAAACAATGAAAAGTACCAAAATATGTCAATTCTTAATTTTCAAAAACTAAATTTAATAATATAACCTATAAAATTACGCTTATTTGCTATTAAAACACACTCTTTTTATAGTGTGTGTATTATATAGTTTTATTTTCAAATAAGTGTCACTCCTTCGAAAGAGTGAACGGTCACTCCGCTTAAAAAGTGACTTAGATATGTATTACGCATCAGCCAATCAGAAACCGTCTTCTCGGTTGTGATGATAAAAATGTATCCGCCATTTTATCGTGTCCGTTATGTGTCCGACTTTCGTTTCCTCGGTCTACATACGTGGATCTTTAATTTGTATTATTAATACTGAAACTCAGTTTAAATTTCGATCTTGGAATGATATACTCCGATATCTTATGATTCAAAATAATCCACATAGATTAAATTTTTTGTTCTGGAGTGAAAATGGAGAACAAATTATTCAGTAAAAAGCAATAATACTCCATTAATACTCAGTGCACTGCACAAATCTTATTTATCAAACAAAGGATTATTATTCATCAAACAAGGGATAATATTTAACAAACAAGTTGAATGTAGATTCTGCCATTACAGAATTCAGTTTCGCCTCCGATTAGAAAAAAAAAAAAAAAAAAAAAAAAAAAAAAAAAATCGATAGGATTTTTTAGAAGGGCGATCCCGTTTAGAATGCAGTGAACTAACTTAATTTTTCTTGTGTTTATCAATATAATAGCAAACAGAATGGCATGAAATACCCAATTGATTAGCAATTTTTCTCTGAGTCATTGGAATTGCGGAATAATAAAGAGATACAATTTGACGTGCTACTTCTTCATTGACTAGATCCATCAAAAACGGATTTTTTCTTTAGTTTAAACGCCTTTTTATAGACGCTGAGAAAAAGGAAATGCATTTTAACAATAAAACGAGTGGAATCCCATCGAATTCGACGAATGAAATATTTAAAAGACCCGATCGATTTGGTTTAAAAAAAGCAAAAGTAATTACATTATTCAATCAATATATAATAAATATATTTCCAAACTTAATGTCAAGTTTGCCAGTTAATTTTATATGCACTCACAAAAAAATAATTTTATTAAAAAAAAAAAAAAAAAAAAAAAAAAAATAATTTTATTTTTAGTATGACATTATTTTCACTAACTGAAGTCATCTGAAAGTAAAATGTCAATCTCAGTGTCCATAATGAAAAGAAATATTGAAATCTAATATCGTTATGAGTAAAAATGCGATGTTTTAAATAGTGACGTCATTTTCTCTTCAAATGTTTTTTAAAATTTACTGTTATTAGTAATATGAAAAAGACATCCATAATAATATTGTAATTCCCATTTATCTGGTTGCTGAATGACATCATTTTCCTCATTTGAAATTTTTCTTTAGACATTAATTTTTATCTTAAATTATTTTCTGTTATTTTATTTACATTATTATTATTATTTCCCAGTAAATATATATATATTTTTATTTCAATTAGTGCATAATTATACGGAATCATTTTATTGTGGTTAAATTTTACGAAAACAATTGACTTTTTTCTTTTAAATGCGAGGACATGTTCACTGATGAAATAAAGCTTCTGACTCGTGGAAAGTGATAATGGAAAATAAATATTTATTATCGAGAGAAAAGCTAAACTGAGTTGCCACCGTTTTAAAGAAATATCGTAAAAAGCATTGAAAATTAAAAATAAAATATAAAAATGGAAATAAATTAAAAAATAGCTAAAATGGGCACAACTACAAATAAATAGCTTTCATTTAAAAAAATAATTATCAAAATCGGTTCAGTAGAAAATTCAGGGCTGACGACAAGACATTTTTTAGCTTGTCTGAAAGAAATAGCATCGGAGGCTAAAAAACCGGTAAGTCAATTTTAATTTCAACTTTTTATTTTCCGAAAGTAAATTCTAGAATGTTGAGTTAAAAGTTTTACTTTATATAGGAAGCTGTCTGCTATCTTTATGTGCTCGAAGAAAAGAAAGAAAAAAAAAAAAAAAAAAAAAAAAGAAAAGAAAAATCGCTGACGCAAAGATTGGTATTTTATGCGTAATGTTTACAGATAAAACGGCTTTGGTAATTTTAAAAGTTTGCAGTATGACTTATATTAGATGAAATTTGTTTAATTAGAGATAAATAACTCATTAAAAATGTTTTTCCAACAGTAAGAATAATACATATATGTAGTCATTTCTTTTTTTCTGTATTTTCTTCATTTTTCTTTTTCCTACATGAGTGTATTTTTATAAAACTTTAGCTCACATTCATAGAATACTATAGGGTAGATGTAGTAGTAATGTACACCCCTGAATGTTTTTGGTTTATATATATAAAAAAATAATAACTAATAAAAATTTAGCTTTTATCATTATTTTTTTCGTAACTCGCTTTTGCATATTTTATAATTTAGCACTATTGTTGACACTCTTAAATAAACCAATCAGGAAGCAGAAAATAATGTTTTTAAGTTCCACATACTATAAGCTGGCTTCATTTAGTAAATTTATATATTCTTTATTTTCTTGCAAAATTTGCAATTTTTTGTTTCTGTAGTTGAAAAAAACTTCGAATTTTATAACTTCATTAATTTTTAAGGTTTTGAGAGGAGTGTCCATTACTGGAATACTTAAGTAGTCATTTTCCAGTAATGTACACCTTATATAGGCATTGTTAAAAATGCAATTTCGGTTATGTTTATAGCAGTGTTGAATTCAGACATTTATCTCCGGGTGGGCTATTTCTGGCTCCTAGGGGGACATTATATAGTTCCGTGGGGGGGGGGGATTGCCCATTTTGACCACTGAAAACGCAAAATCTCAAAATTTCCGGGGGGGGAGACATTTCAATGCTCTGGGGGAATGTCCCCCCGGACCACCCCTGAATTCAACACTGTGTTTATAGTACAAAAAAAAAATATTTTAACTTAATTAAAAACTTAAATAACCAACTTTAATTTTTAAATTGCACTTACAAAAATATAATGACGACAAAATTTTTATAAATAGTTGCTTTTAAGTTATATTAAAGTGATTAATAAAATTTCAATATCATCTTCATTTTATTATTATTTTTTTAAATGAATCTAACTATGTTTTGTCTATTTTATAATCAAACCACTCATGAAGCCGAAAATATTGTTTAAGGGCACAGTCAAAGAGGGGCTTATAGAGCTTAATCGTTCACCATTTAAATAAAAACATTTAAGTTACATAAGTCGTTAAAAATATATTTTCTTTCTTAAATATTTGTTT